>OZ025303.1:6520415-7120415 GCA_964019185.1 Maratus speculifer | reverse complement strand
TGAAGAATTTTCCTGTACTGAAGAACAACAATTTTTTTTTTTTTTTTTGACCAAAATAACTGAAGCTTTAGATTTGAGGTAGATTCGAAATGATAAAATATTGAGTAATTCACACTCTTGATCCATGTAATGTTGTAAACTTAAATGAAATAAAAAAAATTGACGAAGACTTTATTTGGAAAATTTGATATTATTAATATTTGATATTATGAAAAATTTGATTGAAGGATTGCCCCAAAACATATTAATAGAAAAAGATGCAGTCACTGAAGATTACAAACTGCGGCAAAGGATAAATTAAAACTACCATGTGAGTATGCTTGGCAGCATTTGATGGCAGAATCTTTAGAATAGTCTCCATTTTCTAATCTAATGAAAATAATAAATTTTTCTATGACTTTACCACTAACAAGGAGAGAGTCAACGTTGATCATCACATATTTTGATTACTTTAATATATGTTGTAGGGTAGAGACCCCCTTAGCCTCAGGTTCAATGGATTTTACCCAATGCTCCGCTTAGTTCTTGAGAAACAAGGAGGGGGTGTCTAATATTCTGACATGACTTAAACACTCACTTTGAAAACAGAAGTAATGGTTGATTGCAGCTTAATTGGTATAGCTTTAGTTCACTGACCAGAGGACTCATGATCAATACTGTTACATGATTTTTTTTATCTCTATTTTTTTGTTTTATAAATATACACTTGTAATTATAATTAAATAATTGAATAGTCAATTAAAAAATTATAATATTGTATATCATTTCTATTTTAACTTATTTACTTTTTTATTTGTTGTGAATTAATAGTTGCATTAAACATCATGAATCGATCCAAAACTTTAGTTTTTTTCAAATCAGTTTCAAAACATATTTCTTTATATTCTTTATGGATGCAATAATATTGAACAATTGTGTCAATTCATAATTTTAAAGAAACATTATTTATATATTTCGATAAGAAGGATAATCAACATGATGGTAATATTTCTTGGTTTTTACAGTAAGAAACAAAATTATATTAAAAATCAGCATAAGAATTAAACTACAATCTATTTTTGCATATTAAACATTTTTACATTTTGTAATACATATGCTCATTTTCTGAGTTGTTTTCAGTTATTTCCTGTTTCTTTTCCTTTTTTTGGGTGTGTGTGTGTGTGTTTTATCTTGGGCAATTATTCACACTTGGGATACAGGGCCCTAAAAGGGGGGTACCTTCTATGGGGGTTTTACAAAGAAAACCTAACCTGTATTTACACAAGGAAATCCAAGATTCGAATAAAACCATGGAAAACTAAGAACAGTTATACCGAAGGAAATGATCAGGTTCGAACCCTGCATCTTCCAGTTTAGGAGGCAGAACCTCTTGGCCATTGGTGGGGCTATATCCTGTTTTTATATTTATTATATTTGAATATGATATTTTTAATCATAAAGAGATGGTGCCATAACAGCTTTCGTAATGAATTTGGAATTTATAGGTTTTGGAAAAAAGATGAATTTTAGAAAAATTAATTTAAAAAAATCAATTTAAGTAATTCCAAATAGTTTTTTAAAAATCAAAAATGCTAAATGAATGTTTAAATAAGATAAAATTATAGTTAAGATACGATATCAAGATTTAATTATAAAAATACTTATAAAACAAAAAATGAGACAAAAATATGTAGCGCTATTGAGATTCAATCCCCGGCTGTTGTAAAATGAAATGAAGTGAAACTAATAGAATGCATTGTGCATAAATTAAGAAAATGAAAATATCGTCTGATTTTATTGCTATTATTCGCAGAACTTTGATAAGTGTATGAGAACGATTGAGTTCTCTGAATGTAATGATGGATGTGGCTTTTATATGGAATTAAACGACATTTTTTATAATATATGGACTTTTAGATGAATTTGAACTTAGAATAAGTTTATCTTAACAGATGATTTTGATTTTAATTCAAGAGCTCCAAACATCGCATAGATGCAACCCGCAAATGAAGACATGCATGGTTAGTAAGTAAGTTTTAAACTAACCCTATTTTCGAATTCTAACAACTGGTACCCTAGACGGGACTGGAGTTTTTTAATTTTAATTAATTTAAATGAAAAAAATGAATCTGAAGAGTTTGAAAACTCAGAGAAAAGGACTGACAGCTGCTTTTACTCTCATGTTTAAGAAAATTGAAGCTGAATTAGCTAAAGAAATATGTGACATTAAAGAACTTTCTATTTTGAAATCTCAACTGTTTAATAAATTTCAACGGATGGACACTTGTCACAGTCAAATTCGGAAATATTGTTACAAGATAAGGACGAAAAATTATTTATCGAAGATTTTGAAGGTGCAGAAGAATATCAAGAAAAATACATAGAAATATGTGCTGTTTATTGTCAGTTCACCTTGAACTAGTCAATTCGCTATCTTCTGATGCTTTCCTGCTAGCACTTAAGACGTTTTATAGCTAGACATGGTAGGCCCAGCACTATTTATTGTGATAACGGAACAAACTTTAGGGGGGCTTCCAATGAACTTTCGAAATTAAATTGGGATAAAATTTTAAAAGAAATCATGACGCATAAAATTGTTTGGAAATTTATACCTCCCACCACAGCTTGGTGGGGAGGCTGATGGAAAAGGTTAGTTCACATTGTAAAAGAATTGTTAGTACGTACTTTAGGTAGATCTGTATTGACTTATGAAGAATTGAATACACTTGTATGTGATTGTGAATCTGTGATTAACTGCAGACCTCTAACCTATGTCTCAGAGGACCCACTGGAGTTAGTACCTTTCACGCCCGCTATGTTTCTTACTGAAAACCGAAGTTTCAGCAATTCGGATATTATCAAATTAGATTATCAAAGTTTAAGGAGAAGGTTGAATTACAGAGCTAAACTTCTTACCGATTTTAGGCAACGTTTTAGAAAGGAATACCTCAGCAAATTAGTTCAAAAACATACTGAAAGACATACACGTGAACCGCGAGTGGGAGAAGTAGTCTTAATTGGGGATGATAACAAAAAGCGTTTATTTTGGCCTTTAGCAAAAGTGATTCATTTACCTTCTGGACGGGATGGTAAAGTTCGTGCTGTTAAGTTGAAAACTCAGCATGGCATGGTTTTACACCCGGTGCAGCGCATCTTTCCTTTGGAAATATATTCGATTGAAATTGCATCCGAACCGTCGGGTGAAGAGAAAACTAGTTCCAGTGAGCATGATGATCATGAAAATGTGTCTTCTCTTGATAGTGTCATACTTAAGAAATATACCTCTTCTGGAAGATGTGTAAAAGCTCCAAAAAGGTTGGATCTTTTTAATAATAATTGTTATATATTTGAAACTCTCCCCAAGTTTCAAAGGGGGGAGTATGTTGTAAAATGAAATGAAGTGAAACTAATAGAACGCGCTATGCGTAAATTAAGAAAATGAAAATATCGTCTGATTTTATTGTTATTATTCGAAGAACTTTGATAAATGTATGAGAACGATTGAGTTCTCTGAATGTAATGATGGATGTGGCTTTTACATGGAATTAAATGACATTTTTTATAATATATGGACTTTTAGATGAATTTAAACTTTGAATAAGTTTATCTTAACAGATGATTTTGATTTTAATTCAAGAGCTCCAAGCATCGCGTAGATGCAACCCGCAAATGAAGACATGCATGGTTAGTAAGTAAGTTTTAAACTAACCCTATTTTCGAATTCTAACACTGGCCTTCTCATCAGGGAGACAAAGCTATTCAAGCTGAGACTAACCTAAGATCAACGTTGGACTTAATTTTCAAAGTAAGTATTTAAGTCGTGTCATAAAATTAGACTCCCAGTCAGAACTAAGAAGCGTAGTATAAAATCAATTGAACCTGAGGCTAAGAGGCCTCTGCCCCACAAAATATATTAAAATAATCAAAATCTGTGATTATCAAAGTTGGGCCTCTCCTTGTAAGTACAGCTGAAAGTGGATTCAGCCAGTTCAACATAATAAAAAGGAAAAATCACCAAAGTCTGTAACTGTTAAGAGTTGACGATAAGGTTTTATGGAACAAGTGTGAATGAATAGGATTCACACCCTGCCGTGCAATGAATTTATTATTTAAGGATATTTCATGTGAATGTACTAGATTTCTAGACTTTAAAAAATAATTTTGTTTTAAATAAAATTTCTAGTTTGTAAGTTCTTTCTTTACTACTTATTATTCTTTAGTCATAGAAAAGTCATTATATTTTTATATTAGGAATAGAAGTTTTCAATATTTTTTCTGAAATCAGTTAAAAAAAAAAAAAGTCATTCTAGTTATTTCTCAGAGTAATGCAAAAGCAAAAAATTGTAACCAAAATATTTTGTGGAATGGAAATAATTAAAGTAATTAGTCTGATAGTTAAATTTTACAAATTTTATGCATTTAAAAAATGGCAAAAAAGAAAAACAAAATGGCAACTAAGAAAAAAGTTAGTTGACAGTGGCACCTAATTAGCTGATTTTAATTTCAACCCCTGCTTTCAGATTTTTATATAGATATTGGCTACTCGGCACAATTCAGGGTTTAAAAGGTGAGATTAATTGACAAATTATACATACAGCTATGAAAAAAAACCTAATGAATGCATATGAGTGTTTATATCTGTCAATCTTTATCTCTCTATATATACATATATATATCTGTATAAAAAATAAATAAATAGCCTTTCATATTAAATAAACTATACAAATGTTTAAAAAAAAAAAACTTTGTGTAAATGAAACAGTGAATACGTTGCCAAAAAAATTATTGTTGCCAAACTTACTGCGGATATTATAGTTACTTATATGGTATCTTATTTCTAAAAAAAATATTCGGTTTACCTATGTGCAGAATATTTAAAATGACTATATTGTCAGCAAAAAATGAAAGTGGTCGCACATAAAAATTTGTGTCATCATATGATTAAGTCACAAGTTCTAGAATTTTTAATAGAAGAATAAGTAAAGAACCATATCTTTACCTGTGTGCAGAATATTTAAAATGACTATAAATGTCAGCAAAAATGAAAGTTGTGACACATAAAATTTTACTAGAATTTTCAGTAGAAGAATAAATAACGAAACATATTTTACCATTAATTCCTTTTAGTAAACAAGATGGATCAGCAAATTAATTAAATATATATATTATATACTTTTACAATCCGAATATCATCATTTTGTATTTGTAATGAGTTTACTCTGTTTAAATACATCAGACGCCATCGTTATCACAATAATGAATCATGAATAAAGAGTCATTCATTATCCAATCATTAATCAATCAATAAAATGTTCAATTGAAAAACAAAACAAAATATTTATTTATAAAACAGAAATGAAAACCATTTCTAAATTTCGTTATTCTAGCACTTAAATATGCCATCAGGTCAAAATTTGAATGCAATTTGATTTTGGAAACTCCGGAAAATTTTACCTAGATTCTTTGGTACAGCTTGTTTAATGGCTATCTGATAACCTGCATTACATCCAGAGATTTAAAAAAAATTTCTAGCCATATTTCCGTTGCATCAGTTGTTAAAGTGATAAATTATAATAAGAATTATGAATGTAAAACTCACTTTCAATAAATCATGATGTAATTCATGATTCATTCTTTTATTGGCGTCTTGTCTCTTCCGTTTGTAGTAATGTCAGGTAACTGTTAAAATAAATTTATTGTACCCAGTATCTTTACCAAATACGTTAATGCTAAAGTAAGGTAGTTTCTTTCTTTACTTTTCAACTGAAAACTCTGCAATTTGCTACAGTTGAACCTCGAAAATCCGGAACCGTCGGGACCGCGGCGATTCCGGATTTTCGATTTTTCCGGATTTTGGAGGTTTATTAAAAAAATCTTTTTTATGGCTATATAATACCGTAAAATCCCGTTAATCCGCTCTTCCCGATTAAACGCCCCATCCCCACTTTATAAAAAATTTGAAATTTTAAAAAAATCCCGAGAAAACGCCCTCCCTCCCGATTGTCAAAGGCGATTGAGAGTGAGACGAAACATTATGAAATGAATGAATCATGAATCTTTGGTGAAATGAATGAATCATGAATCCTTGATGAAATGTGCAATGGAACAATGTAAGTTTGTTCTGGATGGCCTAGTTGCATATCAACTGTACGTCCAGTCTAGAGGTGGTTCGGCTATGTGAGGCATTAGGGAGCCGTGAAAAAGAAATATTGTATAATAGTGATTAATCCACGAATAAGATATAAGAAAATTTGTCTAACAACTAATAGAGAGAAATATGAAATAAAGTTTAACAAAATGTAAGAGAAAAAAGAAAAAAAAAGAAAATATTCCATTAGTTCCAAAAAACACATATCAATCAAAATAGCTACTGGGACAAGCCCCGTAGAAAAAGGAAATAATTGAGAGACCATACACCTTAAGCATAAAAAGTTAGTGCTAGTACCTAGCAATTAAAGTTTTTTTTTTTTTTTTTTTTTTTTTTTTTTTTTTTTTTTTTTTTTTAGTAGACAAAAACAAGACAAAAAGAGAATATACACATAAAAAAGAAGAGAGAGAAAAACTCAGTCTTCATCATCCAACAAGAGAGAATATTTTGGGCGTTTACGGTTGGCACGGTCGGAGACCTCATAGTCTGGCAGCTCAGCGATAATCTCATTAGGGATATTGTAAACAGATTTGTAGAAATTTTTGATGAAATGTGCGTTTTTTCAAGATTTTTTAATTGATTTCATGCTTGTTTTGGCTTTCTTTTCTTTTACAAATTTCTCCGTTTTTTCTGCATTTTTTCGACAGAATTTATGTTTTTTTTTAAACCCAAATTTTTTTCAAGTATAAAAATTCATGATTAATTCAACGATTCATTCATTTCATCATGATTCATTACTGTAAATTTTGTTGAACGCTTTTTAACTTTTTAATTTTTGTAATAATAAAGTCTTTAATTAACGGCAAGTCATTACAATACTAACCAGAATATATCTATACAGGGTGATTCAGCTCGTCGGTGACAAACTTTAAGGATCGATAGAGCACACCTAGACGAACATTTTTGAATAGGGAATGTAGAGTCCCTGACGCGATGGTAAGGCGCTAGGCGCTTTCGAAAATTTGGGTGCCGAAATTCGAAACGTCATAAAAACTAGGGAAATGGTTAGATTTTCTTGCTTGTTGCGTCGAAATGATTCTGTTTGTTTAGACTTTCTTCAGTACCAATTTGATAAGCGTATCTCTTAAAACATGGATAGGGGGCGCTGCAGACTTTGGAGAGCTAGACAACAACTTTAAGCCCGTTATTTTGATAATTTAACACATGCTCGCCAAAGTTTATACTCTAACTTAAAGTTTGAACCCAAAAGTAGAGCCCTGCAAAAAGCGTAAGAGCCGGAATAAAATGTCAAAGTACAGGGTGGTCGAAACTCGAAGGCTCCTAAGAGATAAACAAACAGATTTCTTGACTTATGGCATGCATTTTCATGATTCTGTTTGCTGGGGCTCTCTGAAACTCAGTTGAACGGTACAAAAAGAAACATCGATAGGGGGCGCTTTGGGCAAAAAACATAATTCATTGACATTTCGGACGCTAACTGGAAACGGGGCGCTACGATCAGTTAGAAACAAAACAAGAGAGTAATTTACTTATCATAAGAAGCTATTAAAACTGCAGTTTGTTTTTTTTTTTTAACAAACATAGCTGGTTTCAATCATGCACAATGCGCGCAATAAAATTTACATAAGGTGCTTTTTGCTGATTTATGCAAAAGATATCGTACCATATCGATATGCAAAAGATACGTAATGCGTAGACGACAACGCGAGATGACGTAGTTGTATGCGCAGACACGTCTTTTGAACGTGCGGTACCTACTTAAGCTTCGGGTTACTTGTCTGCAGATCGGTAGTAGGATGGAACGGTACACAAACTCTGAATTGGCTGACATGCATTTGGCGTATGGCGCTGCTGGTTGTAATGGACGAGCCGCTCAGCGGTTGTACGCCGAGCGTTACCCCAACAGGCAAATCCCCTGCCATGCCTTCTTTGCTCGAGTACACCAGAGGTTGTCCACAACGGGATCTTTCGACGGAGGCAGGCCTGAACGGGAGCGATCAGTGAGCACCCCCGACAACGAAGAGGCTGTGCTTAACCTGGTTGAGGACAACCCAGGTCTTAGCACGAGAGATATCGCCAGACATGTTGGCATTTCGCAAGCAACTGCGTGGCGCATCTTACGTTCCCGGAATCTGCACCCCTACCACATCCAGCGGGTGCAGTTGCTCAGAGAGCAGGATTTTGGCCCTCGAGTGGAATTCTCAAGATGGTACTTGGCGATGAGATCCAGGGATCCCCGTTTTGTAAACAGCATTTTGTTTACGGACGAGTCCACCTTCAGCCGGGAGGGAATGTGGAACGCCCACAACAGTCATGTGTGGTGTGATGAAAATCCACATGAAACCAGAAGCCGAGCAGCCCAGGAGCGTTTCTCAGTAAATGTGTGGGCCGGCATTCTGGGGGATTGCCTCATTGGCCCTTATTTGTTACCTGAACGGCTGACAGGTGGAAATTACCTGATTTTCCTGGATCAAGTGCTGCCGCAGCTTCTGGAGGAGGCGCACGTACCCGAAGGTTCGCGTCGCCAGATGTGGTTCCAGCACGATGGAGCTCCGGCCCATTACACGAACGACGTGCGTCTCCATCTAAACGCAAGGTATGGCCAGCGGTGGATCGGGCGTGGGGGTCCAGTTCACTGGCCTGCCCGATCACCAGACCTCACCTGCTTGGATTTCTTCCTTTGGGGTTACCTGAAGGCCGAGGTATACCATACACCTGTCAGCAGTGCTGAAGAACTTGTGGCGCGCATTGTGGCAGCTGCAGGGCAGATCAGAGATACTCCTGGCATTGTTGGAAACACACACTCCTCAATGCGACGGAGGTGCGAAGCCTGCATCATGGCCCAAGGTCGAAATTTCGAGCATCTTCTGTAGTGTTATTTTTTGTAAATAAATTTCCAGTATCATTGATGTTTTTGGTCTAAATTTATTCAGAAGTGTTGAGCAGAGGTAGAAAATGTGTTTTCATTATTACTAACTGATCGTAGCGCCCCGTTTCCAGTTAGCGTCCGAAATGTCAACGAATTATGTTTTTTGCCCAAAGCGCCCCCTATCGATGTTTCTTTTTGTACCGTTCAACTGAGTTTCAGAGAGCCCCAGCAAACAGAATCATGAAAATGCATGCCATAAGTCAAGAAATCTGTTTGTTTATCTCTTAGGAGCCTTCGAGTTTCGACCACCCTGTACTTTGACATTTTATTCCGGCTCTTACGCTTTTTGCAGAGCTCTACTTTTGGGTTCAAACTTTAAGTTAGAGTATAAACTTTGGCGAGCATGTGTTAAATTATTAAAATAACGGGCTTAAAGTTGTTGTCTAGCTCTCCAAAGTCTGCAGCGCCCCCTATCCATGTTTTAAGAGATACGCTTATCAAATTGGTACTGAAGAAAGTCTAAACAAACAGAATCATTTCGACGCAACAAGCAAGAAAATCTAACCATTTCCCTAGTTTTTATGACGTTTCGAATTTCGGCACCCAAATTTTCGAAAGCGCCTAGCGCCTTACCATCGCGTCAGGGACCCTACATTCCCTGTTCAAAAATGTTCGTCTAGGTGTGCTCTATCGATCCTTAAAGTTTGTCACCGACGAGCTGAATCACCCTGTATATATATTTTTAGTATAGTTATCAGAATTTAACTGCAGTTGATGAAAATTACAGCTATGTCTTATTTTAAAAATTAATAAAACTGAAATCGGAAAAATGTCCGGATTTTAGAGATTTCCGGAATTTGGAGGTCCGGATTTTCGAGGTTCAACTGTATTTGATTATGACTGGTCGAAATTTCACATGTCCGTACTTTCATTTTTGCGGATTTATCATTGAATCATTTAAAGCATTATTAAAACGCTTTATTTATAGCAGATAAATTTGCTTATAATTATTTATTTTTAAATCGTTTAGTAAATATTATTCAAATTTCAATTTAGATACAGCAGATTTGTTTGATTTTTTTTTTTCATATTTATTTTTAACACATTGACTTAACGTAAACTGAATTTGATACTATTCTTCTCAATTGAAACTAAATATTTTTTATTAATTCATCTCTTAATGAATTTCCTTTTATTGTTTATTGAAATTTGTATGTAAAAACGCATATACACTTAAGGGTAACTTCAAAATACTCATTCCATATTGTTCATCCAATGGTTGTTTTCGAAATTTGATTATTTTTAAACGATTTTTTATTTTATATGATAGCTGCTTTTCAATTTTAATATGGCAATTTTTAACTTTTTCGATTTTGGTTTTCAGAGTAATTTTAAAAATGTATTTTCAATTTAAAAACCGGTTCCGAAATTGAAACAACCTTTTTTTAAAAAATCAGCAACCAAAATAGAAAAAGTAAAAACTAAACATCATAAAGATCGAATTCAGCTTTATTGTTAAAAAAAATGTTTTAAAATAGTCAAATTTGAAAGTAACCTACCCATTGTTTAATCATAACAGAGCAGAAGTATTCAAGTGATTGAGGTATACCCCTAACAAGATTGGTCACTCAATTTTGGAATTCTCTACCATCATATTAATTCTATTGTTGCTTGATGCATTTGTATATTAAAAAATAACTTTTGGGGAAATTAATAATTTTAACTTCCTTTTACTATGTAATACTCTCATTAAATGTAGTTTCTTTTTTTCTTTGTTCTAAAAATATTTCTAAAATCTGTGTTTAATTTAGCATTTTATGTGTTAAGAGTATAGGCATACTGTGAGTAAAATTTTAATAACACTTCATGTAAAATTAAGTATATATTTTAGAAAATAAAGAAAAACAGAGGTATCTGTTAAGAACTGTATGCAAAATATACAAGTTAAAAAATATTAATTTGCCGAGGAGATATTTTAAATAAACAAATGCATCAAATGCCCAGAGACTTTACATTTAGTGAGGGGGATGTGAAAGCTGAGTGACTCGCCTCCTTCAGAAAATGCAGTTGAATCCTAAAACAAGTCATATACTAATTTTCAAGATTATCCCACAGGACCTCAATTCTTTTGATGTTAATCAAAATTTCATGTTAATAAGGTCTGTCTGTATTTGTTCAAAAAACAAGAGATTGGGTGATTATTATTTTTTTCTAAGTCATTACTTAATGAAATGCAAATTTTTTTTTATGTAGAAGTCACAACCACCTTTGACCACTTTTTACTGTACACCACGCATTAGAAACCTCTCAATTCAGTGAAGTCACTTCATTATTCAACAAATGAAAAGAAATCAACAGTCATGGTAACAATATTTTCCATTCTGGAATCATTTTGTTATTTTGTATTATTTTTTGTAGATATTTAAGTCAGATTTCCTTTACAGAACTTGATTTAAAAATTTTTTTTAACTTGCTTACTTACTCAGGCTGTGATATAACAAATTGTCTAGTTGCTTGAAATGTGTACACTAGGGTGGAAAGAAAGTTTTTTTTAATTCCAATATGCTGTACATTTCAAAAATTGATTTTTTAAAAGTAACAATCAAAATACCTTATCAGCATGATTGGATTATGCTTAGAGGTGCCACAAGATAGGTATTAAAATTGTGATAAATTTTGCAATATATGTTGAAACTGACACATGAGTACTGATTATATACTTGTACTGTAAAAAGATAATACAGTAGTCCTTCAAATCCACACCTAATTTATGGATATAAATAATGAAAAAAATCTGTTCAAATATCAAGACAAAATCTGACTTTTTTTAGTAATATATCAGTTCAATATATATTTTAATTTGCAATTTTTGTTAATATTACGGAATTTATGTTTTTTCATGAAGGAAGAATAAATGCATTTCTGAAAAAAAAATCAAAATGTTGCTGATATTATGATTTTTATGTGAATTAATAATCTATCTTTATGAGGCAAGTTTCATTGAATAATTTAGAAAAATACATTTCACATTTATAAAGAATATTTGATCATACATTACTGATTATTAATTTGATTTTTGCTTTTAATATTTTAATCCTTTTAAAAATTATCTAAATTTATATTATTTTAGTTTATTACTTATTTTACTATATATTACAAGCATTCATTATAGTTTTGATTGCATTATTAATTAATTACATTCAAATTACTGCTTATAAAATGCAAACAAAGCAATGACCAGAAATCTGCAAAATTCTAAAATTCGCACAACTTCTGGTCCCAAGTTGTGTGGATTTGAGGGAGTCTACTGTATAATATATATATATATATTATTTGAGAACATGAACTTCAAAGCTCCCCATGTCCAGAAAATCAAATTTTTGCAAAACCTCAGACTGCATCCATTGGTTTTCATTGTATACCAATATTTTGCAAAGCCAGAAATATATGACAAAAAACATATTATGTGCAGATTATAGCATTTGTTTAATGCAGATTCTCAAATAGAGTACTGTAAAATACTGTTAATCCGCCCTTCCCGATCAAACGCCCCCTCCCCACTTTATAAAAAATTTGAAATTTTCAAAAAATCCCGAGAAAGCGCCCTCCCTCCCCATTCTCAAAGGCGATTGAGAATGGGACGAATCATTATGAAATGAATGAATCATGAATCTTTGATGAAATATGCGTTTTTTCGAGATTTTTTAATTGATTTCATGCTTGTTTTGGCTTTTTTTACAAATTTCTCCTTTTTTCTGCGTTTTTTCGACAGAATTTAGTTTTTTTTAAAGTAAAAACCCAAATTTTTTTAAGTATCAAAATTCATGACTTATTCATTTCAACATGGTTCATTCCTGTAAATTTTGTTGAATGATCACGGAAAAATCCCGTGTAAGCGCCCCCCCTCTAACTATTGTATGATTTTTCGTTACGTTTGGGGGGGGGGGGGATAAACAGTATTTTACGGTAGATTGATAGTGAAAACTCAATTTTAAAAAGTTTGGATTAAGGCAAGATTTTTAACTCACATCCTCATTTATACATTGATTAATTAAAAGAGTCATTACTTAAATTTATTAAATTTCTTTATCTATTAAATTTTTATTGGTACTTACATATTAACATCACTGCAGCAGAAATTGCACTAATGCGTCAATAAATAGCAGTCTTCTTGTTTGAATGCATATAAAATAAGGCGTCAAAAATGAAAAAAAAAGCACTAAAAAATGGCATCAAAAAATGAGCAAAAAAAGTATTAAAAAAGCACTAACAACAAGATTCTTTTTATTGGGACATTAGCGCTATTTCTGTTGTGGTGGCATTAATATGCAAGTACCTAATTATTTCTATGCACATCTTATTCTAAGCATCTTACCTCAATGATTCATATCAATTTCATATTATTTGTATGAGCGTAACTTAATTAAGTATATCTCATAGAATTTTTTCTTCATTGTATAATGGAATTCTTTTCAGTGTTCCCTTGTAAATGAACTATATAAATATTAGACATTTTCAATGCAACATACTCATGGTAAACCTCAATAACTTATATCAATTGCATGGCAATTCAAATAGATTTATGTGAGTTATAGCAAGAATAGTCACAAACTTCTGGTTTTTAATAAATAAAACAAATATACTTCCAACCAGAAAGTTTGTTTAGTTAAATCTGTCTTGCATTAAATATAGTAGTCGTTTAAAATTCACTTAATTTTGTTATTTTATTGAATTTCAGATTTGAATTATAATTTTGTGATTTAAAAGACCGAAAATTATTTTGAAGTCGAAGATTAGCATGTATGAACATGGACAGGCAGCAAACAGAAAGACAGACTGAATTCATAAACTCTTTTAAACAGTGTTGGAAAGTTTGAAAAAGATTAATCTTTTTATCATGTTTTTGTTAAGATTTTTACTTGTGACCTTACCCTTGCAAAAATTTCTTATAGAATCCTATAAAATCGTAGCCCATTCTTATATAAGCTAGTTTAACCTAAAGGTGAAACCTCAATAACTTAAATCAATTGCATGGCAGTTCAAATAGATTTATGCGAGTTATAGCAAGAGTAGTCACAAACTTCTGGTTTTTAATAAATAAAACAAATATACTTCCAACCAGAAAGTTTGTTTAGTTAAATCTGTCTTGCATTAAATATAGTAGTCGTTTAAAATTCACTTAATTTCGTTATTTTATTGAATTTCAGATTTCAAGTATATTTTTTTGATTTAAAAGACCGAAAATTAGCATGTATGAACATGGACAGGCAGCAAACAGAAAGACAGACTGAATTCATAAACTCTTTTAAACAGTGCTGGAAAGTTTGAAAAAGATTAATCTTTTTATCATGTTTTTGTTAAGATTTTTACTTGTGACCTTACCCTTGCAAAAAATTTCTCATAGAATCCTACAAAATCAAAGCCCATTTTTATATAAGCTAGTTTAACCTAAAGGTGAAACCTCAATAACTTATATCAATTGCATGGCAGTTCAAATAGATTTATGCGAGTTATAGCAAGAGTAGTCACAAACTTCTGGTTTTTAATAAATAAAACAAATATACTTCCAACCAAAAAGTTTGCTTAGTTAAATCTGTCTTGCATTAAATATAGTAGTCGTTTAAAATTCACTTAATTTTGTTATTTTATTGAATTTCAGATTTGAATTATAATTTTGTGATTTAAAAGACCGAAAATTATTTTGAAGCCGAAGATTAGCATGTATGAACATGGACAGGCAGCAAACAGAAAGACAGACTGAATTCATAAACTCTTTTAAACAGTGTTGGAAAGTTTGAAAAAGATTAATCTTTTTATCATGTTTTTGTTAAGATTTTTACTTGTGACCTTACCCTTGCAAAAAATTTCTTATAGAATCCTATAAAATCAAAGCCCATTTTTATATAAGCTAGTTTAACCTAAAGGTGAAACCTCAATAACTTATATCAAATGCATGGCAGTTCAAATAGATTTATGCGAGTTATAGCAAGAGTAGTCACAAACTTCTGGTTTTTAATAAATAAAACAAACATACTTCCAACCAAAAAGTTTGCTTAGTTAAATCTGTCTTGCATTAAATGTAGTAGTCGTTTAAAATTCACTTAATTTCGTTATTTTATTGAATTTCAGATCTGAAGTATAATTTTTTGATTTAAAAGACCGAAAATTAGCATGTATGAACATGGACAGGCAGCAAACAGAAAGACAGACTGAATTCATAAACTCTTTTAAACAGTGTTGGAAAGTTTGAAAAAGATTAATCTTTTTATCATGTTTTTGTTAAGATTTTTACTTGTGACCTTACCCTTGCAAAAAATTTCTGATAGAATCCTATAAAATCAAAGCCCATTTTTATATAAGCTAGTTTAACCTAAAGGTGAAACCTCAATAACTTATATCAAATGCATGGCAGTTCAAATAGATTTATGCGAGTTATAGCAAGAGTAGTCACAAACTTCTGGTTTTTAATAAATAAAACAAACATACTTCCAACCAAAAAGTTTGCTTAGTTAAATCTGTCTTGCATTAAATGTAGTAGTCGTTTAAAATTCACTTAATTTCGTTATTTTATTGAATTTCAGATCTGAAGTATAATTTTTTGATTTAAAAGACCGAAAATTAGCATGTATGAACATGGACAGGCAGCAAACAGAAAGACAGACTGAATTCATAAACTCTTTTAAACAGTGTTGGAAAGTTTGAAAAAGATTAATCTTTTTATCATGTTTTTGTTAAGATTTTTACTTGTGACCTTACCCTTGCAAAAATTTTTTATAGAATCCTATAAAATCGTAGCCCATTCTTATATAAGCTAGTTTAACCTAAAGGTGAAACCTCAATAACTTAAATCAATTGCATGGCAGTTCAAATAGATTTATGCGAGTTATAGCAAGAATAGTCACAAACTTCTGGTTTTTAATAAATAAAACAAATATACTTCCAACCAGAAAGTTTGCTTAGTTAAATCTGTCTTGCATTAAATATAGTAGTCGTTTAAAATTCACTTAATTTCGTTATTTTATTGAATTTCAGATCTGAAGTATAATTTTTTGATTTAAAAGACCGAAAATTAGCATGTATGAACATGGACAGGCAGCAAACAGAAAGACAGACTGAATTCATAAACTCTTTTAAACAGTGTTGGAAAGTTTGAAAAAGATTAATCTTTTTATCATGTTTTTGTTAAGATTTTTACTTGTGACCTTACCCTTGCAAAAAATTTCTCATAGAATCCTATAAAATCAAAGCCCATTTTTATATAAGCTAGTTTAACCTAAAGGTGAAACCTCAATAACTTATATCAATTGCATGGCAGTTCAAATAGATTTATGCGAGTTATAGCAAGAGTAGTCACAAACTTCTGGTTTTTAATAAATAAAACAAATATACTTCCAACCAAAAAGTTTGCTTAGTTAAATCTGTCTTGCATTAAATATAGTAGTCGTTTAAAATTCACTTAATTTCGTTATTTTATTGAATTTCAGATCTGAAGTATAATTTTTTGATTTAAAAGACCGAAAATTAGCATGTATGAACATGGACAGGCAGCAAACAGAAAGACAGACTGAATTCATAAACTCTTTTAAACAGTGTTGGAAAGTTTGAAAAAGATTAATCTTTTTATCATGTTTTTGTTAAGATTTTTACTTGTGACCTTACCCTTGCAAAAATTTCTTATAGAATCCTATAAAATCGTAGCCCATTCTTATATAAGCTAGTTTAACCTAAAGGTGAAACCTCAATAACTTAAATCAATTGCATGGCAGTTCAAATAGATTTATGCGAGTTATAGCAAGAATAGTCACAAACTTCTGGTTTTTAATAAATAAAACAAATATACTTCCAACCAAAAAGTTTGCTTAGTTAAATATGTCTTGCATTAAATGTAGTAGTCGTTTAAAATTCACTTAATTTTGTTATTTTATTGAATTTCAGATTTGAATTATAATTTTGTGATTTAAAAGACCGAAAATTATTTTGAAGTCGAAGATTAGCATGTATGAACATGGACAGGCAGCAAACAGAAAGACAGACTGAATTCATAAACTCTTTTAAACAGTGTTGGAAAGTTTGAAAAAGATTAATCTTTTTATCATGTTTTTGTTAAGATTTTTACTTGTGACCTTACCCTTGCAAAAATTTCTTATAGAATCCTATAAAATCGTAGCCCATTCTTATATAAGCTAGTTTAACCTAAAGGTGAAACCTCAATAACTTAAATCAATTGCATGGCAGTTCAAATAGATTTATGCGAGTTATAGCAAGAATAGTCACAAACTTCTGGTTTTTAATAAATAAAACAAATATACTTCCAACCAGAAAGTTTGCTTAGTTAAATCTGTCTTGCATTAAATATAGTAGTCGTTTAAAATTCACTTAATTTCGTTATTTTATTGAATTTCAGATCTGAAGTATAATTTTTTGATTTAAAAGACCGAAAATTAGCATGTATGAACATGGACAGGCAGCAAACAGAAAGACAGACTGAATTCATAAACTCTTTTAAACAGTGTTGGAAAGTTTGAAAAAGATTAATCTTTTTATCATGTTTTTGTTAAGATTTTTACTTGTGACCTTACCCTTGCAAAAAATTTCTCATAGAATCCTATAAAATCAAAGCCCATTTTTATATAAGCTAGTTTAACCTAAAGGTGAAACCTCAATAACTTATATCAATTGCATGGCAGTTCAAATAGATTTATGCGAGTTATAGCAAGAGTAGTCACAAACTTCTGGTTTTTAATAAATAAAACAAATATACTTCCAACCAAAAAGTTTGCTTAGTTAAATATGTCTTGCATTAAATGTAGTAGTCGTTTAAAATTCACTTAATTTTGTTATTTTATTGAATTTCAGATTTGAATTATAATTTTGTGATTTAAAAGACCGAAAATTATTTTGAAGCCGAAGATTAGCATGTATGAACATGGACAGGCAGCAAACAGAAAGACAGACTGAATTCATAAACTCTTTTAAACAGTGTTGGAAAGTTTGAAAAAGATTAATCTTTTTATCATGTTTTTGTTAAGATTTTTACTTGTGACCTTACCCTTGCAAAAAATTTCTTATAGAATCCTATAAAATCAAAGCCCATTTTTATATAAGCTAGTTTAACCTAAAGGTGAAACCTCAATAACTTATATCAATTGCATGGCAGTTCAAATAGATTTATGCGAGTTATAGCAAGAGTAGTCACAAACTTCTGGTTTTTAATAAATAAAACAAACATACTTCCAACCAGAAAGTTTGCTTAGTTAAATATGTCTTGCATTAAATGTAGTAGTCGTTTAAAATTCACTTAATTTTGTTATTTTATTGAATTTCAGATTTGAATTATAATTTTGTGATTTAAAAGACCGAAAATTATTTTGAAGCCGAAGATTAGCATGTATGAACATGGACAGGCAGCAAACAGAAAGACAGACTGAATTCATAAACTCTTTTAAACAGTGTTGGAAAGTTTGAAAAAGATTAATCTTTTTATCATGTTTTTGTTAAGATTTTTACTTGTGACCTTACCCTTGCAAAAAATTTCTTATAGAATCCTATAAAATCAAAGCCCATTTTTATATAAGCTAGTTTAACCTAAAGGTGAAACCTCAATAACTTATATCAATTGCATGGCAGTTCAAATAGATTTATGCGAGTTATAGCAAGAGTAGTCACAAACTTCTGGTTTTTAATAAATAAAACAAACATACTTCCAACCAGAAAGTTTGCTTAGTTAAATCTGTCTTGCATTAAATGTAGTAGTCGTTTAAAATTCACTTAATTTCGTTATTTTATTGAATTTCAGATCTGAAGTATAATTTTTTGATTTAAAAGACCGAAAATTAGCATGTATGAACATGGACAGGCAGCAAACAGAAAGACAGACTGAATTCATAAACTCTTTTAAACAGTGTTGGAAAGTTTGAAAAAGATTAATCTTTTTATCATGTTTTTGTTAAGATTTTTACTTGTGACCTTACCCTTGCAAAAATTTCTTATAGAATCCTATAAAATCGTAGCCCATTCTTATATAAGCTAGTTTAACCTAAAGGTGAAACCTCAATAACTTAAATCAATTGCATGGCAGTTCAAATAGATTTATGCGAGTTATAGCAAGAGTAGTCACAAACTTCTGGTTTTTAATAAATAAAACAAATATACTTCCAACCAGAAAGTTTGTTTAGTTAAATCTGTCTTGCATTAAATATAGTAGTCGTTTAAAATTCACTTAATTTCGTTATTTTATTGAATTTCAGATTTCAAGTATATTTTTTTGATTTAAAAGACCGAAAATTAGCATGTATGAACATGGACAGGCAGCAAACAGAAAGACAGACTGAATTCATAAACTCTTTTAAACAGTGCTGGAAAGTTTGAAAAAGATTAATCTTTTTATCATGTTTTTGTTAAGATTTTTACTTGTGACCTTACCCTTGCAAAAAATTTCTCATAGAATCCTACAAAATCAAAGCCCATTTTTATATAAGCTAGTTTAACCTAAAGGTGAAACCTCAATAACTTATATCAATTGCATGGCAGTTCAAATAGATTTATGCGAGTTATAGCAAGAGTAGTCACAAACTTCTGGTTTTTAATAAATAAAACAAATATACTTCCAACCAAAAAGTTTGCTTAGTTAAATCTGTCTTGCATTAAATATAGTAGTCGTTTAAAATTCACTTAATTTTGTTATTTTATTGAATTTCAGATTTGAATTATAATTTTGTGATTTAAAAGACCGAAAATTATTTTGAAGCCGAAGATTAGCATGTATGAACATGGACAGGCAGCAAACAGAAAGACAGACTGAATTCATAAACTCTTTTAAACAGTGTTGGAAAGTTTGAAAAAGATTAATCTTTTTATCATGTTTTTGTTAAGATTTTTACTTGTGACCTTACCCTTGCAAAAAATTTCTGATAGAATCCTATAAAATCAAAGCCCATTTTTATATAAGCTAGTTTAACCTAAAGGTGAAACCTCAATAACTTATATCAAATGCATGGCAGTTCAAATAGATTTATGCGAGTTATAGCAAGAGTAGTCACAAACTTCTGGTTTTTAATAAATAAAACAAACATACTTCCAACCAAAAAGTTTGCTTAGTTAAATCTGTCTTGCATTAAATGTAGTAGTCGTTTAAAATTCACTTAATTTCGTTATTTTATTGAATTTCAGATCTGAAGTATAATTTTTTGATTTAAAAGACCGAAAATTAGCATGTATGAACATGGACAGGCAGCAAACAGAAAGACAGACTGAATTCATAAACTCTTTTAAACAGTGTTGGAAAGTTTGAAAAAGATTAATCTTTTTATCATGTTTTTGTTAAGATTTTTACTTGTGACCTTACCCTTGCAAAAATTTTTTATAGAATCCTATAAAATCGTAGCCCATTCTTATATAAGCTAGTTTAACCTAAAGGTGAAACCTCAATAACTTAAATCAATTGCATGGCAGTTCAAATAGATTTATGCGAGTTATAGCAAGAATAGTCACAAACTTCTGGTTTTTAATAAATAAAACAAATATACTTCCAACCAGAAAGTTTGCTTAGTTAAATCTGTCTTGCATTAAATATAGTAGTCGTTTAAAATTCACTTAATTTCGTTATTTTATTGAATTTCAGATCTGAAGTATAATTTTTTGATTTAAAAGACCGAAAATTAGCATGTATGAACATGGACAGGCAGCAAACAGAAAGACAGACTGAATTCATAAACTCTTTTAAACAGTGTTGGAAAGTTTGAAAAAGATTAATCTTTTTATCATGTTTTTGTTAAGATTTTTACTTGTGACCTTACCCTTGCAAAAAATTTCTCATAGAATCCTATAAAATCAAAGCCCATTTTTATATAAGCTAGTTTAACCTAAAGGTGAAACCTCAATAACTTATATCAATTGCATGGCAGTTCAAATAGATTTATGCGAGTTATAGCAAGAGTAGTCACAAACTTCTGGTTTTTAATAAATAAAACAAATATACTTCCAACCAAAAAGTTTGCTTAGTTAAATCTGTCTTGCATTAAATATAGTAGTCGTTTAAAATTCACTTAATTTCGTTATTTTATTGAATTTCAGATCTGAAGTATAATTTTTTGATTTAAAAGACCGAAAATTAGCATGTATGAACATGGACAGGCAGCAAACAGAAAGACAGACTGAATTCATAAACTCTTTTAAACAGTGTTGGAAAGTTTGAAAAAGATTAATCTTTTTATCATGTTTTTGTTAAGATTTTTACTTGTGACCTTACCCTTGCAAAAATTTCTTATAGAATCCTATAAAATCGTAGCCCATTCTTATATAAGCTAGTTTAACCTAAAGGTGAAACCTCAATAACTTAAATCAATTGCATGGCAGTTCAAATAGATTTATGCGAGTTATAGCAAGAATAGTCACAAACTTCTGGTTTTTAATAAATAAAACAAATATACTTCCAACCAAAAAGTTTGCTTAGTTAAATATGTCTTGCATTAAATGTAGTAGTCGTTTAAAATTCACTTAATTTTGTTATTTTATTGAATTTCAGATTTGAATTATAATTTTGTGATTTAAAAGACCGAAAATTATTTTGAAGTCGAAGATTAGCATGTATGAACATGGACAGGCAGCAAACAGAAAGACAGACTGAATTCATAAACTCTTTTAAACAGTGTTGGAAAGTTTGAAAAAGATTAATCTTTTTATCATGTTTTTGTTAAGATTTTTACTTGTGACCTTACCCTTGCAAAAATTTCTTATAGAATCCTATAAAATCGTAGCCCATTCTTATATAAGCTAGTTTAACCTAAAGGTGAAACCTCAATAACTTAAATCAATTGCATGGCAGTTCAAATAGATTTATGCGAGTTATAGCAAGAATAGTCACAAACTTCTGGTTTTTAATAAATAAAACAAATATACTTCCAACCAGAAAGTTTGCTTAGTTAAATCTGTCTTGCATTAAATATAGTAGTCGTTTAAAATTCACTTAATTTCGTTATTTTATTGAATTTCAGATCTGAAGTATAATTTTTTGATTTAAAAGACCGAAAATTAGCATGTATGAACATGGACAGGCAGCAAACAGAAAGACAGACTGAATTCATAAACTCTTTTAAACAGTGTTGGAAAGTTTGAAAAAGATTAATCTTTTTATCATGTTTTTGTTAAGATTTTTACTTGTGACCTTACCCTTGCAAAAAATTTCTCATAGAATCCTATAAAATCAAAGCCCATTTTTATATAAGCTAGTTTAACCTAAAGGTGAAACCTCAATAACTTATATCAATTGCATGGCAGTTCAAATAGATTTATGCGAGTTATAGCAAGAGTAGTCACAAACTTCTGGTTTTTAATAAATAAAACAAATATACTTCCAACCAAAAAGTTTGCTTAGTTAAATATGTCTTGCATTAAATGTAGTAGTCGTTTAAAATTCACTTAATTTTGTTATTTTATTGAATTTCAGATTTGAATTATAATTTTGTGATTTAAAAGACCGAAAATTATTTTGAAGCCGAAGATTAGCATGTATGAACATGGACAGGCAGCAAACAGAAAGACAGACTGAATTCATAAACTCTTTTAAACAGTGTTGGAAAGTTTGAAAAAGATTAATCTTTTTATCATGTTTTTGTTAAGATTTTTACTTGTGACCTTACCCTTGCAAAAAATTTCTTATAGAATCCTATAAAATCAAAGCCCATTTTTATATAAGCTAGTTTAACCTAAAGGTGAAACCTCAATAACTTATATCAATTGCATGGCAGTTCAAATAGATTTATGCGAGTTATAGCAAGAGTAGTCACAAACTTCTGGTTTTTAATAAATAAAACAAACATACTTCCAACCAGAAAGTTTGCTTAGTTAAATCTGTCTTGCATTAAATGTAGTAGTCGTTTAAAATTCACTTAATTTCGTTATTTTATTGAATTTCAGATCTGAAGTATAATTTTTTGATTTAAAAGACCGAAAATTAGCATGCATGAACATGGACAGGCAGCAAACAGAAAGACAGACTGAATTCATAAACTCTTTTAAACAATGTTGGAAAGTTTTAAAAAAGATTAATATTTTAAAATTAACCCTCCTAAATAGTAGTAGACTTAAAGATTCATGTTTTTTTTTTTTTTTTTTTTTTTTTTTTTTTTTTTACATTGCGAAGATAATATTTATTGTAATTCTTTGTACAAAATTATGACTATTCCTGGGAGTGTTGTTATTTCTAAGTAAATACTCACTACTGGGAAATTTTAATCATTAGCAGGATATGAAGGACCTTTGATGTAAAGTGTTTGTCGCCATCTGGAAAAATTGGTAAATGTAAGCAGGGCCGTAGCTAGGAATGAATATAGGAGGGGGGGTAGCTCATATTTTCTCTCTCTCTGTGATGCAGATATCCATGGTAAACTATCAGGTGCATAGCAATCCGATTATATTTGATGAAACGTCAGTGAAGGCTTACTTTGGAGACACTAATTTTTTTGTGTCTGTCTGTCTATCAGTTTGTCAATCTGTCTGTTCCGCGATAACTGCCACAAAAAATATCTGATTGGCTTGAAATTAAGTGGGTATGTTAGTGAGGCACTGGGATTAAGCTGTATAGTTTTTTGTAAGATTTGATTCATTTGTTCGGAAAATATAGAATATTTTATTTTGCGCAATAATGCTTTTCTATGGCAAATCCAAT
Organism: Maratus speculifer; assembly: GCA_964019185.1. Classification (NCBI taxonomy): domain Eukaryota; kingdom Metazoa; phylum Arthropoda; class Arachnida; order Araneae; family Salticidae; genus Maratus; species Maratus speculifer. The sequence goes on along the minus strand of OZ025303.1, from coordinate 7,096,793 downwards.
GATTTTTAATTTTTTTTTCTTCAGAGAAAATGTCACATTTCATTAATGGAATTCAATGATAAATGGATACTAAAATTTACCAGTTAAATTATTCGTATTGTTTTGAAATTTTGTCTACACATTTGTCAGATTTTTAAAATTATTACTGTAAATTTTGGAGATTTTTCATAAATGTGTTCCAATAATATAAAATAATTTGTTTTAGAGATTTACTTATTTCAAATGTATTTATTTCATTTTCTTTATTTTCTCTTAATGGTTGCTAAGCATCCATTCATCAACCATCATCCATGGTACTACTCTGTGATCCCGTCGACTAAAAAACTATCGCCAAATTATAAGATTAAATGCCAATGATGGACAATCGTGAATGTCAATTGAATGACATTAAATATGATACATGTGTTTAAAATGTCATTAAGTGATTTTTATTTCGACTTTTTATTTGTATTTTTATTAATATTCTACTAATTATTTGTTTTTTATTATTTAAAATAAAAATTACGTCAATATGTATAGTTTGGCTATTAGTTTGGCGATTTGTATAAATTGACAAAATTGATCGATGGGATGACAGAGTAGTACGCATTTTTTAAATTTAAATGTAATTAATAATATTGTTGAATCTATAATGAATGCTTACATTATAATAAAATATTAAAATAAGGGATAACTTTAAAATAATAAAAATTTATATAATTTTTTAAATATTAAAAGCAAAGGTCAAGTTAATAATCAATAGTGTATTATTAAATATTCACTGTACAGATGAAATGCATTTTTCCTAAATTATTTAATGAAACTTCTTTAATAAAGTTTCATTACTAATTCACATCAAAATCATAAAATAAGGAAGTTTTATTTCAGGTTTAGCCAGACTTAATAAAAAAACTTGATTAATATACAAATGTATTTGGTAAGACGATTGGGATAATCAGTGATATCAGCAGTATCTTGAATTTTTTCAGACATAAATTTATGCTTTCTTTATGAAAAAACATGAATTCAGTAATATTAACAAAAATTACAAATTAAATATACATGGAATTTATATAAAACAAAAAAGCAAAGTTTTGTCACTATATCTGTATTGAATGTCTCATTGTTTAATCCTTAAACTATGTGCAAATTTTAGAAGATTGTGGATTTTAGGATTGCGGATTTAAGAGAGTCCACGATATAGGAAAAGTCAGGGAATTTACATTATTTTTTAATTTCTCGGTGAAAAAATGGAAAATGACACAAAAGTCATTAAAAAAATTACATTTCATCAAACAATCCCCCCCCCTCCTCCCAGAAAAAAGAGACTGAAAGAAAAATTGCTGAAAAAAATCACTAATTTTGAGAAAGGATTGTAAAAATATGTAAAAAATTCCATTGTATACCTATTTAGTCAGAGAGTATTGAGAAATTTGGTCATTGAAAGTCAGTGAATTTTTTGAGATTTTGGTAAGGCAATTTGCCAGTCATGTTTTGCTGGGAACCCTATTAACCTTTTGCTTTCATAATTTAATCATTTTAAAGATTATCTTACTTTTTATCATTTTAGTTTATTACTTTATTTGCCGTAAAATCCTAATTGTAAGCACCCACAATATCCCCTTTATAGGTCCCTTTACCACTTTTAAGTCTTCACAATAGTCACTGAAAAAGACCTGGATAACAATGTAAAGTCTATGGGAGTGTTCTTTTCAAATATCTCGCTTAAACTTTAATATATATATATGTATATATATATATATATATATGCATGGGATAGCTGAGAATGTTCTACAACCGGACTAGTTTTCACTTTTTGCGATTTTGCTTACATATTTTATATATTATGATAGTTTTCAGAACCTGTTTTGAAAGTTAAAGTAATTTTTTTTAATCTGAAACCAAAATTGAAAATGTAAAAATTAGCCCGATTGTGGATCGTCCTTAGCTATCCTATGCAAAAAAAAAAAAAAAAAAAAAAAAACATGTAAAAATATTAAAATTTGGGGGAGATATTTGAAAAGAACGCCTCATAGACTTAACATCATTATCTGTGACTAGTTTTTTACTGTGACTAGTTTTACATCTGAAGCAATTTTTTTTTATGCTTCACCCCCCTCTCCTTTTCGCCATCCTATTTAACAAAGTTTTTTCTGAGAAAAATAGATTTATAACTTTGAAGGAGAGAATTTTGAATATTTTGACTAATTTTGGAGGATTTCTTCCTGTTTTTAATATTAATGACCCCACTCCCTTCACTGTATGAAACGTCTGTTGTCCTTCCTCCCTCCCTCCTCCCCTTCAGTGCAAAATGTTTAAAATCGTGGAATATTTTAATTGAAGGGTTTGCAGCGAAAAAAGTTGGCTCCATTTTCACACTTTTGAGAAAATGTTAAAGAAACCCTTTTATTATTTAAATTTTAAAATTTTGTCAAAAGTATTTTTTCTACACATGCATAACTCCAAACACTTATAAACATATTGCTACCAACTAAATACCTCTTTTAAATGCCCTTTTTTTTCTTTTTTTTAAACAGGAAATTAGACATCTAAAAAATGCCAAAATAGACATTGCAGTAAACTCTTCGATTCTTTTGCTCTGTTTGTTTCTCTGTAATAATTAAATAATCAATTATTTACACTACTTTTTCTAACAGTTCTTTTTTCTCCTCTGACCCTCCCCCCATCCCCACCAAGCAAAGTTTAAAATCTTTAAATTAAATTTAAAAAAAACTATTCCTTATTTTGTTGTAAAATGATTGATCTAAAACCTGAAGTGGCGAGTGTGTTTTCTGGCAAGCCGGGTGCATTTTTAGTTTTTGAAAAACTGTAGGCAATAGAGACATTATCAGAGACATTTTTTCAATCTAGATATTTTAGCTTTCGAAATTATTACAGTGTAAAAATGGTACTAATTTCTATCTTATATTAAACTTAACTCTGTTGCATATATTTCTTAATTTTACAGGAAAAACAAAAGGATTACGAAAATGTATTGTAGTAAATAGTAACTTCGTGTGTAATTTTGTCATAAATATTTTCAGTTATTTTGCATCTTGCAGGCTGGTAAAATAAATCCTTGGCTGGTAAAAATTAAAAAAAGAAAATTCTCACCATTGCTCATATATGTATCCCTCATTTAAAATCTTCATCCTCTTTGATTTTTTTTTCCTCCACCCTTTCTCTTCAAATGGTACGGGGGGGGGGGGGGGGGATTTCTTAAATGTGGAAGGAAAGCAAAAAAAGAAAAGTATTTTTTTTAAACAGTTTCATTGTTTTAACTCCTGTTTTACATGTACAGTAGGCTCCCTTAAATCCGCAACCCTAAAATCTGCAACTCTCTTAAATTCACACATAATTTATGGATGTAAACAATGAAACATTCAGTTCAGCTATAGGGACAAAATTTGACTTTTTTAGTTTTATATCAATTCTATGTACATTATAATTTGTAATTTTTGTTAATATTACTGAATTTATGTTTTTTCATGAAGGAAGAATAAATTTATTTCTGAAAAAAATTCAAGATATTGCTGTTATTGGTAATCACTATCTTCTTGCCAAATATATTTATCTATTAATTTTGTCTATTGCAATCAAGAAAAATATCGTAAAAAAACGTCAATTTAGTTTAAAGATTGAGAAAAAATAAAAACTTCGCTAAAGGATAATGGAAAAAACACGAATTTCATTAAAGGATTGAGGAAAAAACACCTAGTTGATGCCTTAAAAGAATGTCCCCCTCCCTTCCACTGTAACCTTTCAGAAAGTTTGCTGTGAATTTCAGAATTTCGTTCCTTACTCAGAATCACTCATCATTTATTATTATTATTATTATTGAAAACAGATTGATTTATAAAAGAATAAATTTCCTGATTTTTTTAACATGAAAATTGTGCATTGTAGTACAGTAGACTCCCTCAAATCCGCAATCTTAAAATCTGCAAGTCTCTAAAATTCGCATATAATTTATGGATGTAAACGATGAAACATTCGGCTCAGATATTAGCACAAAATTTGACTCTTTTAGTTTTACATCAATTCCATACATTTTTTAATTTATAATTTTTGTTAATATTACTGAATTCATGTTTTTTATGTTGGAAAAAAATTTATTTTTGAAAAAATTAAAGATATTGGTGATATTACTGGTAATCACTATCTTCTTACTAAATATATTCATGTATTAATCCAAGCTTTTTTTAGTTATTAAATTAGGCTAAAACTGAAATAAAATTTCCTTATTTTATGGTTTTGATGTGAATTAGTAATATGCCTTTATGAACCAAGTTTCATTAAATAATTTAGGAAAATTACAATTTATCTTTATAATGAAAATTTAATCATGCATTACTGGTTATTAACCTGACCTCTGCTTTTAAAATTTTAATCTTTTTAAAAATTATCTATATTTTTATTAGTTTATTACTTATTTAATATTTTAATATATTGTAAGCATGCATTATAATCTCGATTGCATTATTAATTACATTGAAATTACTGTTAAAAAAGGCAAACGAAGCAATGATCAGAAATCCGTAAACTTCTAAAATCCACATAACGTGTTATATCAATCTGTGTGGTTTTGATCAAGTCTACTGTATTACGCATTATCATATCGGCAATAATGCCTATATGGGTTGTCCACGAAAAATGACAACAAAAAATTTACAGCGCTTTTCCTAAACAATAAATAATCTTTACTGTAAATTTTCAAAAGAAATTTATCCTACAGTATTTTGTTCGGAAATATAGAAAAAATTTTTGGTTACTTTTCTTCCGAGACAGACTTTCAGTAATATTATAGCGAATTTATATTTTTTCTTAGTTATACTACTTGCACTTTTGCTATCTTACAATTTTATTTACCCATTTTTATATTATTGTATAAGCATTTTGCAGTCTACCTAACATCACAAACATATGTTTGCAGCCCGCGAGGAAAACAGCTTGAGTATGTTTATTATGTATTGTTCTGTTGTTATGTTATGTCGTTTCCTTAGTTAAAAGCCTTTACAGGCCCTTAATTAAAAACATTTTTAATATATTTATTATACAGGGTGTCCCTAAACAAATGGTATATACGCTAGGGGGTGATAGAACACATCAAGACGAGTAATAGTAAACAGGAAACCAAGGGTCCCAAACGTTATCCAAAGGAGATATCCGCCATTAAAGTTTGGGGTCCAAAATTTCAAATACACATAAAAAACGGAAAAATTGGTCGATTGATTTGCGGTTTTCACTAAAATTATTCTTTATGTTGGTATCGGAGCTTGGTATTTTCTTGAAAATAAATTATAAAGTTAAATTTCGAAAAATGCCGATAGAAAGCGCTTTAGACTTTGAAGTAATGAAAAACTATTTTTTGCCGTGATTTTTTGCATCTCATTAAATGGTTTCGTAAGCTTAGACTTAAACTTAAATTTTGAGCTCGAAATCTGAATAGTTGGAAGCGGTTAAGGGCGATATTACGGTGCCTCACTTAAGATCGACGTAGAGACTTACGATGTAAACAAAGCGCAAACGGTATTACGGTAGCGGCGTAACTTAAGGCAGCTCGAAAGCTGTCGTAAGTTTCAACACAAATGGATGCGCGCGCAACCACAACAAAAGTGACTATGGCCTCTGATTGGCTGAGAGCAAGAGGACTTACGCTTAAGCGCGAGGACTTACGCTGAGGCACTGTAATACGAAGTTACGATCGATCGCAGGAACGCCCATCCTACGATCGAGCGTAAGATAAGACAGAGGGAGGCACCGTAATCCCAGCCTAAGTAGCACAAACTTAACTGTGTTCAGAGGGTTTAAATTTCAAATGATTATAAAAAACGGAAAAATTGGTCGATTGATTTGCGATTTTGACTAAAACTTTTCTTTATGTCGGTATTTTATTGAAAATGAATTATAAAGATAAATTTTAAAAAAATCCGTTAGAGGGCGCCTTAAACTACAGAATAACCAACAACAAATTTTAACCGTTATTTTTTGTATCTAATTAAATGCTTTCCAAGACTTGTTAAATGTTTTCGAAATCTTAGATTTAAACTTAAATTTTGAATTCGAATTCTGAATATTTGGGAGGGGTTAAGAAGCGCAAACTGAAGTGTGTTAAGGAGTTGAAATTTAACCCCCCCCCTCGAACACAGGTCACTTTTGCGCTACTTAAACACTCGCAACGACTCAGAATTTGATTTCAAAATTTAAATCTAAGCCTTTGAAAGCATTTAATGAGATTAAAAAATAACGGTTAAAAATAGTTGTACGCTACTCCAATGTCTAAGGCGCCCTCTATCGGCATTTTGTGAAATTTATCTTTAAAATTTTTTTTCAAGAAAACACTGAATAGTAGTTTTGGCAAAAACCGCAAACGAATCGACTAATTTTCCCGTTTTTTTATAGTTTTCCGTTTCGTTTGAAATTTAAACCCTCTGAATACAATTCAGTTTGTGCTACTTTACCACTCCCAACTATTCAGATTTGAGGTCAAAATTTAAGTTTAAATCTAAGCCTACGAAACCATTTAATGAGATGCAAAAAATAGTATTAGGATGGATTATTCCGTTAATCCAAAGTCTAAAGCGCCCTCTATCGGCATTTTTTGAAATTTATCTTTATAATTCATTTTCAATAAAATATCGACATAAAGAATAGTTTAAGTGAAAACCGCAAATCTATAGACCAATTTTTCCGTTTTTTATAATCATTTGAAATTTAAACCCTCTGTTCACAGGTAAGTTTGTGCTACTTAACCGCTTCCAACTATTCAGATTTTGAGCTCAAAATTTAAGTTTAAGTCTAAGCTTACGAAACCATTTAATGAGATGCAAAAAATCACAGCAAAAAATAGTTTTTCATTACTTCAAAGTCTAAAGCGCCCTCTATCTGCATTTTTCGAAATTTATTTTTATAATTTATTTTTAAGAAAATAACAACATAAAGAATAATTTTAGTAAAAACCGCAAATCAATTGACCAATTTTTCCGTTTTTTATGTGTATTTGAAATTTTGGACCCCAAACTTTAATGGCGGATATCCCCTTTGGAAAACGTTTGGGACCCTTCGTATCCTATTTACTATTACTCGTCTTGATGTGTTCTATCACCCCCTAGCGTATATACCATTTGTTTAGGGACACCCTGTATATAACTGCAATATTATTTGAAATAATTTAATTTATTATTAATATTTTATGTTGTTTGCATTTCAAAAATTAAAAAAATCTTCATTGAAAAGTCTTCTGGTTTCTTTTGAAGCATCTTCTAAATTTAACCCTCTGGAATGGAATTTGGTAACTCTGTAACTTATAGTTTTTTAAATGCATTTTAAATTTAACTCAAAATACATACAACAGTCTGTTAAGTATATTCTTTTGATTTGGTCACAGTGCTAATAATCTGTGATAACTTTTTCAGTTTTAGATGTTATCCAATTATGGTAATGAATCACAATGTCGAAAATTGGCACACTTTGCATTTATAGGTTCTGCTATTAATAGTTTATACGAATTTCCACTAACCAGAGTTCAGAAAAAATCTACAATTATTTCTTTGCAAAAATTACTTAACAGAAAAGAAAATTAAGATGACAACTTAATCCTTCCTTTTTTGTTGAAGTTACTCACAAGGAAGGTCTCCATACGGGCATACTCAGAAAAATCTGAAAAAATTACAGAATGTTCTTCTCTTATAGTTATATATGTTTATAAAAAATTTCGGCGGAACCTCCTTATAACGTCCGTAAAAAAATAATAAAAATTTCATTTATTTGGCGATTTATCTCCGGTTGCCGAAAAAACGAAATTTTGAAAAATACGCTTTTACGCTTCGAATACTTTTTAAAGAAAAAACTTTCTATGTTCAATTTATTTAAATAAGTTTAGTTTAAGTAATTTTAGTTTTGCATTTTTACTTTACTTTAAGTGTAATTTTGTCATATACGTTTATATGTTCTTATAACAAAATGAAATTAATATATTTTATCATTTAAAACACAATTTAAATTGATTAAAATTGTTCCAAATTGAAAAATACACTGTTAAAAATCTGCTGCATTTTGTTGCAACGCACTTGGCCGTGAAATGGAGCTTTCTCATTGGTTGGAATAGAAATATTATATACAAGCGGAGAAGTGCGTTGCAGCAAAATGCAGCAGATTTTTAACAGTGTTGCACAAGCTACAACACCGCTAAAAATCTGTACCATTTTCTGCAGCGTCACTCCACCGCTTTTATAGAAAACGGTCAATTCACCGTGCTATGGAGCATTCTCATTGGTCAGAAGAGAGATATTCTATAAAAGCAGTGGAGTGACGTTGCAGTAAATGCTGCAGATTTTTAACAGTGAAGTCAATTAAAATCAATTTTCAGATTCTTTAAAATCGTCTGCTTTTGGCGAGGAAATGCTGTGCTCGCCAAATCCCGTGTCGCTTTCAGCTTTTCACGCCAATTATTCCAAACTTTTATTTTTTTACAAATCTAATAATGTAATTCCGCCGCTAATTTTCACTAATCATTTATTACCTACATGAGTAGTTTAATTCGTATTTTTTTCAAAAAATTCTGAGTATGCCTCCAATGGAGACCTTCCTTGTCAGTAAGTTTTAAGTTATTTTGCTTAATGAAATCTTCTTAGAAAAGAAGAAAATAGGGTGTTTTTTAATCAGTACGGTGTCAGTGTTATTTATACAAATTTTCATATGTTGTATATACACGCAAATATATATTTCATATTTTAGAAATGCAATAATAAAAACTCAAGGGGTAGAGTGCATATCAATATGTGCACCAATTAACAATAAACAATTAACTATAAATAAGATACAGGCCAGTCTGTTCTCATCAGAGGGAGGACAGACAAGTCTAAAACCACCCCCAATTTTTTTCATAAAATTTAAATTGTTGCAGGTTTCTGAACATCTATGAAACCTGCATTCAAAAATAATATATAACAAAAATGCCAGTTTTAATAAGAAAAACAAACTAAAAACGATTTAATCAACATAAAAATATAAATTTAAAATATATTTGAACACAACAAAAACAAAAATTAACATTAAAATAAAATAATCTTTATAATATAAAGGAATCTATTATAATTTAAAAAAATTATCACGTAAAATGAATGCAGCATTTGCCAGGCTTCCCCCTTAACTGTTAACTACTACCTGCAACAAAAATTAAGAACAATAATATCTTTTAAAATATCTGTTGCCCTCTACATGTATGCATTGTAGATTGATAAATACAATATATACATGTATATACATTTATACATACATACATATATTTATGTAACACTGGCGCTCGGGAAATAGGAAAGTACAGACAACAAGTACAACTATAAAAAAATAGTGTTTTTTTTTAGTTTTTTCATTAGTGTCAAACTTTGTTGTTAATACATTTTTATTTTTTTAGGAAAATATTTATTGACAAGATAGATCAGAAACTACTTTTTATTGGCCTGCATAACAGCAATATTGATTTCCATATTCCAAAGATATCAAAAAAATGTATCAGATGAAAATATGTATTTAAAGGCCAGTGAAAAAGAAAAGATCATAATTCATCTATAGCGTATATTCTAGTCAATATTTTTTAACAGATATATTCTTGTTTATACCTCAAATATGGCTTTAATTAGTGATGCATGCAACAGAGAATTTTTTCAAGAATCTAGCGTAGAGAATCCTTATATTCATAGCAGAGAAAAGTCCTTCATTTGTAAAGTATGCGATAAAAGATTTTCTACTAATACTATGCTAAAGGAACACTACCATTGTCATCCTGGTGAGAAGCCATTTATCTGTGAAGTATGCACCGCAGGCTTTTCTCAGAAAAGTAGCTTAAAGATGCACCTCAAGGTCAAGCACTCTGAAGAAAGGCCATATACTTGTAAAATATGTAATAAAGGTTTTGTTCGTGAATGGTTTTTAAATGTGCACAATCGTATTCATACCAATGAGAAGCCATTTAGCTGTTAAGTATGCAATAAAGGATTTACTATTAGAGGTAACTTAAAAGCTCACATTCGTAATCATAATTCAGAAAAGTCTTTTATATGTAAACTATGCAATAAAGGATTTCACCAGAAGTGGGATTTAAGTAAGCATCTGCTTATCCATACCAAAGAAAAGCCATTTGCATGCGACATGTGCAGTAAAAAATTTTCTCAGAAGGCTCATTTAAAGACGCATTTCCTCATTCATACTGGAGAAAAGCCATTTGTTTGCGATCAATGTAATAAAAGTTTTTCTGAGAGGAAATGTTTAAATTCTCATTACCGTGTTCACACTAAAGAAAAACCTTTCGTTTGCGAAATCTGCTGTCAGATATTTGCTCACAATTCTAATTTAAAATCTCATTTACTTTCACATGCCAAGGAGAAACCTTTTATTTGCGAAATATGTAATAGTGCATTTTCTAGTAAAACTCATTTAAGAACACATCTTAATATTCATAACAATGTCAAACCATTCAGTTGTGATGTATGCAATAAAAAATTTTCACAGAAGTCGAATTTGAGAACGCATTGTAAGATTCATGTTAAAGAGAAACTTTTCATATGTGAAATATGCAGTAAAGGTTACAGTCTGAAGTGTCAATTAAAAAAACACCTTCTGGTTCACAGTGACAAAAAACCTTTTGTTTGTGATATATGTAATAGAGGCTTTATTGATAAATCTAATTTAAATAAACACTTCCGGGTTCATACAAAGGAAAAGCCATTTGCTTGTGAAATATGTAATAAAGGATTTTCTGGAAAATCTGATGTAAAAGTACATATACGTAGTGTTCACACAAAAGAAAAGCCTTATATTTTTGAGGTATGCAATAAAGGCTTTGCTGCAAGTACTAATTTAAATAAACATTTTTATAGTCATAGTAAGGAAAAAACTTTTATCTGTAATATATGTGATAAAACATATTCCTTACAAGCATCCTTAAAAAGGCACCTTCTTTCACATAATAAAGAATAGCTGTTAGTTTGTGAGTTTTTTAAATAAAGGAATTTATAAAAGAACTTGCATCTTAGACGAGCTGAGAAAAAATATTTTGATTTCTGAAATGTATTTTTTTGAAAACGAACTCTTATATAACTTTGCATTCACTCTCAAAGTCTTTTCATTATAAATGTAATTACAATATGTTATTCCTTTCACTTGGAATAACTTTTCATATTTAAAAAATAGTTAAGGAAATAGATTGTTGTATTATAGTTTTCAGTTGAACTATATTTATTCTCATGTATTTTAAAACAATGAAATTTTTTAAAAACCTCTTTAGCTCTTGTATTATTTGAAGAAAACAAGCATTTATTTTTGTATGTTTTGCATTATTATTTAAAAATTAAATACCATACTTTTATTGTGCAATGTGCATACTCCTTTTTAATGTATATTTCAAGGAATTTGTACTTTAAAAAATAGTCATTGGAGACCATCACAATACTTGCCCATCATGGATGTGCATAATATAAATAACAGAAATAAAATGTGCAAACTATGTATAAAATGCATTGCAAATCCAAAATAAAATTTAAACTTATAATTCATTTTTAGCACTTTCCAACAAAGTTGAAAAGTGCTTATGCATTCGGTTTGTCTGGCCGTCTGTCCGTCTGGCCGGATGGCCGTCTGTCCGTCTGGCCGTCTGTCCGCGCTCTAACTCCCGTAAATATACTCGGATTTCTATGAAATTTTTATACGTTATTGAGGTTTACCCTAGCACGAACCCTATTGAAAATGAAGTATCTACCATGATTAGTTTATCTACAGGGCGAATCAAAAGTTTCCCATTACATTACGGCCTATGGGGAAAAATCGTTAATATACTCAGATTGCTATGAAATTTTAGGAAGCTATTGAGGCTTACCCTAGCACGAACCCTACTGAAAATGAAGTATCTACCATGATTAGTTTATCTACAGGGCGAATCAAAAGTTTCCCATTACATTACGGCCTATGGGGAAAAATCGTTAATATACTCGGATTGCCATGAAATTTTAGGACGTTATTGACGTTTACCCTAGCACGAACCATATTGAAAATGAAGTTTCTATTATGACTAGTTTATCTACAGGGCGAATCAAAAGTTTTCCATTACATTACGGCCCATGGGGAAAAATCGTTAATATACTCGGATTGCCATGAAATTTTAGGACGTTATTGACGTTTACCCTAGCACAAGTCCTATCGAAAATGAAGTTTCTACCATGATTAGTTTATCTACAGGGCGAATCAAAAGTTTCCTATTACATTACAGCCTATGGGGAAAAATCATTTCAAAGGAATTTTAAAGATGTTATACACTGCCAAACATATTAAAATATGCATCCTATAAAATATAAGGTGAAAATGTAGCTATTATTCATTTACAGGGTCACACAAAAGAATTCCATTAGATAATGGTAAAAGGGGGAATTATGTGTGACATATTTTAAATATATTAAGCTTTTTCATGTATAATAAAATTGATATATGTCACTGAAGCTTAGTATAAATTATACGCAACTGTCTTTCATAATATGAAGTACATAGCATTTACAGGGCCATACAAAAGATTTCAAATAGTATATTCTTTCCGAAGTACCGTATATGTCTATGGTATATGTCTACCGTATATGGCTGATGGAGGGATGAAATTCATTTTAATTATGATATTCGCGTTTATATTTCGCTAAATATATGCACATTATATGGTGTGTATAAATGTTATAGTTGATATACAGGGCTACCCAAAAGAGCTCACCTGAATAATTATATGAAATTTTATTCAGGATATGAGCGTACATTATTTAAACGTGGTTCTTAAATAAGCTATGCATTTTTACGCTGAGCTGCATTCAATTTACTGAGAAATGTTTGCAGAATATAGGTAAAGGGATATACAGGGCCACGCAAAGAATTCGGTACATGGACGCCTATGAATGATGATTTATGAGAATCTGATTTCAGTTGTTTTAAAAGTGTTTCAGTTTACAATAAATTTTAGCCTAATGCTGACGTGTAATAAAGGCACAATGTAAACTACAGGGCTGAACAAAAGTAGTCAAGTATGTTTCCATCTAATAGTATGAATTGCTGAAAAAGAAATTTCAAGCTACTGGGTATTTTCTTGCTAAGCTAATGTATATACTAACATATGAAATACAGGGCTGTTCTAATGTACTGGAATACATATTTGGGTATATTTGGCTATACACTATTATTTCCTTAAATAACAAAGTTTTGTTAAAGATTTCATTAAGTGTTGGAAAGTGCTTCATAATCTATGCTTAACGCATGATTTTTCTTACTTGTTAATACATAGTAATACTTAATTATGGAATTGCGGGCGCTACTTGATTATCCGGTCGAATCATTTTGACAAATTACATAAATAGCCTATCTATTCGCAAAATTATACAAATTGACATTATTTAACTTTAAATAACAAAAAAAAAATCAATAAGTAAAAGGTTAATAAAAAATAAACATAAAACATTGAAATAAAAATTACTTTATGTCGTAATAAAAGCGTGTTACGTGTTTAATGTCAAATGAATGTGACATTTACGATAAGCCATTATTGGAATTTAATCTTATAGTTTGGCGATAGTTTTTTGTTCGACAGAATAATAGAGTATTACCGAATTGCGTAAAAGAAACATTCTTGTCACTCCAAAAATCATAACTATACTGACTAACAATTTACTGCGTCGGATTAGGCGTCTTATTTCCAATTTAAAAATATTTTTGATCTGAAATTTGAATGAAATACAGGGTCATGAAAAGTGGAAGAGTATGAAACATAATTTTAATCGACTTCATTCTTTATGAAAATCCCATTCACTCCTTAAAATAAAAATAAAAATAGGAAATTCTTATGTCCCTTTTATCAGAACAGGGATATGTTTAGAAAAGTTTTAGATCCTTTAAAGGACCCTTCACAATATAATTTATCTTAAAACAGACCCTTCACAAAATTCTTTATCGCTAAACAGGATCCTTCACAAAATTCTTTATCTCTAAACAGGATCCTTCACAAAATATTTTATCACAAAACAGGACCCTTCAGAAGATTATTTGTCTCTTAAATAGATCTTTCACACAATTTTTTCATCTTCAAATTGAATTTTTCACAATTTTAATCACTTGAAAATAAAACATGGCCTGTAAATAGACATCTAAACTCAACAAAGAACCACCTTTGCTTTTTTATATATGAAAGTGTAGTAATTGAATAAATCGATAATTTAAAATTCACAAATTTATAACTAGATTTTTCACAAATATAAGAAAAACTTCACAATTTCACAAAGACAAGACTCTGTGAGAAAAGCCTGGACGGACTCCTGCAAAATAAATATTTCAAGAGTGTGAAAAAAAAAACTAGCTCCAGATAATCGATATTAGTGATTTCATGTTTCAAACCGTCCGTGTCTTAACCCATTAGTGCCTAGTGTCCCTTTTTAGAGACGCTTCAAAAGGTGCATTCAGCACTGTTTTTGACACCGGTAAAAAAGAAAAGCAATAATAACTTTATTTAAATGATGCATTTTCGTGATTAATGAACTAAACTTAAATCTTCTAAAAATAGTGGTGCCAACCAAATAAAATTTACGCTAAAGATGCTGGGCACGACTGGGTTAAGGAGACATACATGATGACAGGGGCAACGTACTCTATGGACCATCGGCTAAAAAGGCCAACGTCAAACTGTTAAAGACAGTCTAATTATATTAGAATTAATCACATAAATACTATGGGATTAGCTATTAGTTTGCATTGAATGGATCTGTCAATAAGTCTCCCATGTTTTTAAAAATTAAGAGCCTACACTATTGGATGAAAAAGACCCGGATGATAATGTTAAGTCTATGGGAGCATTCTTTTCAAATATCTCGCTTAAATTTTAACATTTTTACATGATTTTTTTGACATGGGTAGCTGAGGACGACTTACTACCGGGCTAGTCTTTTTTTTTTTTGTTACATATTTTTTATATTAAGTTAGTTTTAATTTCAGAACCGAATCAAACCAGTTTCGAAAATTAGTTTTTTTTTAAACCATAATTGAAAAAATAAAAGCTAGCCCAGCTGTAGATCGTCCCCAGCTAGCCTAAGCCAAAAAAAAAAAAATCATGTAAAAATATGAAAATAAGAGCGAAATATTTGTAAAGACCCCCCCCCTCCCCCAATAACTTACCATTATCATTCGGCTCTTTTTCACTTAGTAGAGTGGGCTGTTAAAACTTATCTGGGAAAACACCGCACTGACCAAGGCGACGTTGCAACTTTGTTAACTTATTTTTTAGCGTACTTAGCGCAGTTCTAAAATAAATCTTTGAACAAAGGGTTTGTTTTAGGTTATACTCTAAAAAGAAAGATTATTACTACGCTGAATTTTGTTTTACGAAATGCCAAAGGACGTTTAAATTTGCCCTACTTTTACTATCAGTACTGAATTAAGATTGTAATAAATAGATTAGTATAAAATTAAAAAAAGAGTTACATAGAATACCAAAATTTAATATTATTTAAGTTTCATATCTCTTTGAACTTTTATGTATACCCATTCATACTTTTCTAGTATATACAGCTATACTCAACTTTAGTTTTTTACAAAACCGTTTTAGCAACGATTTTTTTTTATTAAGGAAAAAGAAAATAGCTCACCACCTTGTATTCGATAAAAAATTTCAAGACAGATGCGGAAAAAAACAATGAATTTAGAACAGAGGAATTCAGAGGTGAGTTATTAAAAATTCCAGTATACATAAAAAATTCACAGTTAATAATGCACATATTCATTTACAGAATTCTCTTAGCACGAGTAATACTCGCACTTGATCGACATGAAAAGATATTGGTAATAAAAAATAGGAGGAAACGTTTTAAACATGATCATTCTACGTCAACTACCTTTATGACCATTTTCAGTTTTGATATAAATGCTACAGGATATATAATACATACAAGTCTAAAATGGAGATTTTAAAGCTATCAAAGTCATAGGAAGTATGTTTATGGGAAAAAGAATACTTTTAGTACAACAGTTTTATCTTTTAACTCCACTGCGAACATAAATATGTTTGATATGTCATTTGCTCATAATACAAGAAGCTTTACATAACAGGGCTGTTCAAACCATTATCTTATTGAGCTGAAAATTGAATTTCCAGAATAAGTTAAAACTTCAATGTTAAAGCTGTTGTTAGCTTTCGTTTTTTCAAAACTAAAAACTAAAACAAAATCACTTCACCTTTTTCATTTACGTATAAAAAAACATTTCATATTTATTTACTTAGAACAGGTGTCACAAATAAAAAAATTAAAAAAGTTGACATGTTTCGGTTCATTCATAAGAACCGTATTCATAACACATAAAATCAGTAGAAAACTAAATGACACTGGATATAAATATAATTTCTATCCAAATTATATTTATATCAAGTGTCATTTAGTTTTCTACTGATTTTATGTGTTATGTAATCACGTTAATAAAACAACCTATTAATTACTAAGATCAAGTCTCCAGGTGGTTTCCATCAAGATATGATGTAGTAGACAAGTTGCATTTCAATATCCAATCAAGTTCTGCCTAATTCAGGTATTTCAGCTATCAACGTAAGTAATGAGGTGATGGTATGTGCAGTCAACTCCCAGGCCAATGGGCCTTACGCGCGTGACGTCAGTCGCCAGAGCTGGCGGTATGCTAATTTGTTATTTTAACCACTGCACCACCAGAATGCTAGTATGCGCAGGTGCAGGCACCGGTAACTGACGACTTCGTCCTTGAACCAGGTTGAATGGATACATTAGCACTTGCCCTGAAAGACCCGGATGATAATTTAAAGCCTATGGGAGCGTTCTTTTCAAATATCTCGATCAAATTTTAATGTTTTTCATGATTTTTTTTCTCTTTTTGCATAGGATAGCTGAGGACGATCTACAACCGGCCTAGTTTTTACCTTTTCGATTTCGCTTATATATTTTTATATTACGATAGTTTCAATTTCAGAATCGGTCTAAACGGTTTTGAAAGTTAAAGTATTTTTTTAAAAAAAATCTGAAACCGAAACTGAAAAAGTGAAAACTAGCCCGGTTGTGGATCGTCCTCAGCTGTCCTATGCAAAAAAAATCACGTAAAAATATTAAAATTTGGGCGAGATATTTGAAAAGAACGCCCCCATAGACTTTACATTATCACCCGGGTCTTTTTCTATGCCTAATGTTGCGCCTTAACAATGCACTATGAAAGTCTATTTATTCACTAATTATTTATAGATCTTTCCTAAAGCCACGGAAACCCTGTTTAGCTTTCTCAACTGTTTATTAATTTTCCAACATAGCTGAAAAGTGTTTGACTTTATCTGTCTGTTCTCTTACTCTCATTAACATATTTCGATAAATCAATAATTTTAATATGGTATTTTCATTTACAATGCAATGATTACTACTGAAACTGCGTAGCATTTATTCTTAGTTTACTTACAGGGCAGTCAAAAGTTATTACATACATTAAAGTCAATGAAACAAAAATTGTTTCAAATTCATTTCAGTGGTATCACATCATTTCAAACATAATGGAGTTAATATGCATTTATGAAGTAGACTAAAAATACATTCTGAAGAATATGAAGTGTAAAGCGTTTATTCTTCATTTACAGGACCACACAGCAGAATTCTTTTACACAGTGATCTACGGGGGAAAAGCAATTTGCAGTGGATTTAGATTATGTTAAACTATTTTAAATATTATGATGTTTGTACACATTACAGAGGTTTGTTTTAAGGTAGATGCTGCAGAATATGATGTGCAATGCCTTTATCGTTCCTTTAAAAGGGAAAAGATTATGGATACATTACTGTCTATTAGTGATAATTTCTGAAAAATCGTGTTCAATTATCATATGCATTTTTAAGTTTCTTCTAATCTTTGTCAAAAACATTATGAGAATAAATGCTATACATCATATACGGCGGTTCAGAAATGTATAGGCAGTTAGAGACGACCTAAATAAGCAGACTTTTTTTATAAAAATATAGGTGCAAAAATGCTGCATCGATGCAGCAAAGGGAGCTGTTAAGAGCCCACACTACCGGCTGAAAAAAAAAACCCGGATGATAATGTAAAGTGTATGGGGGGTCTTTTTTTCAAATATCTCGCAATTTTTATATGATTTTTTTTTTTGCATAGGATAGCTGAGGACGATCCACAATCGGGATAGTTTTTACTTATTCGATTTTGGTTATATTCTTCTTATATTAGTATAGTTTCAGTTCATTAACCGGTTCATTAACCGGTTCTGAAAGTTAAAGTATTTTTAGAAAAAAAATCTGAAACCAAAATCGAAAAAGTAAAAACTAGGTCGGTTGTGGATCGTCCTAAGTTGTCCTATGCAAAACAATTATGTCAAAATATTAAAATTTGAGCGAGATATTTTAAAAGAACGCCCCATAGACTTTACATTATCATCCGGGTTTTTTTTCAGTCAGTAGTGTGGCGTCTTAAATACAGTGGATGAAAGTGCTTCACTAGCTTCAATCGTCATTTCCACATGGATTTCGAGCAACGTGTGTCATTACACACATGCGGAGGTTGACAACATGCATTTTATGTATGATGCGAAGCAAGGAAAAGGTTCGCACCCAACACGCGAACAACAGCTCTTGCGCTTGTCGAAGGACTATCTGCTACTGTGCGTAAAACTACTTTTACTGCTGGAATTGTGGGATATCTAGCACTGCGTTTATTACGCCTCGAAGCATAGAGCGATTCACTTACACACAATTCTTCATGAAGACGCTCGAAAAATCCGGAACTCAGCAGAATCCTACCCGGGAATCGTTCACAGTCTATATCCTTTGAGCAGCCAACCTACAGGGTGTTCCAAATATAACGATTCATTTCTATGAAAACATTAATCTATTGATTTTTTTTCACAGTTGTTTGAATTAAATGCTCACCTTAAAGCCAACATTTCCTGGAAATTGGGTGATAAAACATATGAAGAAGTGCGTCTGCTGAATCATCGAGAATATTGAAAACAGACACCAACAAGTGCCAATATTAGGCTACTTGTGAACGAGGAAGCCTTTCAACTGAATTACGAATATTCTTGACGGTAATGTTCGATGTTGATGGTTGTCCGGGACGTTTTCATCTGCCACGCTACCAGTTCGTCTGTTTTTTTTACAACTAGCCTGATAATGGCCCTTGTTGACAGTGTTGAATTCAGGTGGTGGACCGGGGGGGATACCTCCCCCCGGAAAACTTTAAATTTTGCGTTATCAATGGTAAAAAAGTACAATTTCTCCCTCGGAACTCTATATTACACCCCCACCCGGAGAAAAGTGTCTGAATTCAACACTGCTTGTTGATGGCTGTTTTTCATATTTTGATGGAAGGGGAGATTTTTCCTTCAAAGGAGAGAATGTCGTTGAACACCTGTGAAAGACATCAATATATTAGTGTTGTCGTAGAAATAGATCGTTATTATTGGAACACCCCATATTTCCTTGAGTAATCCCACACGTGAAATGCATGTCGGCAAACTCCGCATTAAATGCATCAATCCATGTTGCTGAAAATCATTGCACAAAATAAACAAAACAAATAGCATTCATCCGCCGCTTTCAACAGCATCCTCTACTGTTTCAACACAGCATTTCCGCCTATTCCTATGCGAAATCTGCTTATTTAGGTCTTTTCTACCTACCTTTGCATTTTTGACATATAGTTCTGAACTATTATAAACATGGCTATGAAAAATGTTTATAGAGTGCAAATAAAATCATATCTATGCAAAGAACTGAATTCACAGCTACTTAGAGATGAAAAAATTAAGAATTTTCTGGTGATTTCAGTAGTTTTAAGAAAATTTGCGATTGAATTAAATTTTAGCTTAATATGTATCGTGTACAAAAATCTGTTAGTAATATACAGAGTTGTGCAAAAGAATTCACGTATGCTTTTGTTTGTTATTGATGAAGGTAAATTTTCAACTTATTATTCATTTTATTATTAAACTAAATTTTAGAATAGTAAGTAGAATGTATAGATAAAATAGTAGAATCTATAGTAGAATCTATATAGTAGAATCTATAGATCAAATACAGAGCAGTTATGCAACGTACTTTAAATAAATACTTATTGTAGTGCTTTAAATAAAGTACTTTAATCGAAGTATTTTTCTGTTTATGAATTGTATTTGGTGAAATCCCTTTTTTGAATGTTTTATGTTTTTCTAAAATGTTTGTTTCAATATCTTATTTGCATATTAAATGCAAAATTTTGTTAATATTTTGTAAAGTAGTTGGTTTTAATTTAATTACTGTTAATACTGTGAAAAGAGAAGACACATCTTATCAGTCTGGAAAACTTATCGCATTTCGGCAGTTTCACATAAAAGATAAAAAATAAAGGAAAAGCAAGATTCAAAACATCCATTTTGAATGAATTTTGAAAGTGTAAGGGGCATTCAAAAAGTTCATGAAATTTTGTTCTAATTCTTTAGTACCACAATACAATTAATTTATTTGTTTACAACCGCTATTTTTTTTTAAACTAGCAGAATTCAAAACATTCAGTGTGAAAGCAATGTAGCTGAAGGTAGAAGTGTGTGGTGATCAGTTGGCACGATATGGAAGTTCCAGCAAAGGGTGAATTTAAAGTGTGAGCCTGACAAACAATTTGTGGCGACTATTAGGCCGAAAACCGACCGCACAAAACCCTAAGTCATTGAGCACAAGAAAAAATCTTTTATATTATGGATGAGTAGTCATAGAGGAATCTAATGATTCCTATTTGCCGGAAGTGAAGTGGTGCATAAGTCAAAAATTAATACCACTATTGGTTCACTCGTAGTCCTATCATTGTGTTTGCCATACAATCAAAAGTAGGAAAACGCGGAAAACTGGGCGCAGGAAAAAAATAATGCTAAACCTCCGAGTCAACCACTAATCTCATTAATTTTTGGCTTATGCACCACTTCACTTCCGGCAGACAGGAATCATTAGATTCCTCTTTTACTACTAATCCCTAATAAAAAGGATTTCTTCTTGTATTCGATGACTTAGGGTTTTGTGCGGTCAGCTCTTGGTCTATATGCTTTAACACCTCCGGGAAAATCGTGTTTTACAGAATTTTTAATCTTTTTATCTCCAGTTTTAGAAAACAGATTTTTTTTTTTTTTTTTGCAAAGTGAATCTGGAAAATTCTCGTATTAAATACGACAAAATTTCAATTAAATTTTACTGATGAGAATAATCGAGTATTTTGACTACTTTGAGACAGGGTTCATACTCATCAGGGGAATATGGGATTCCTGGGAAAATCAGGGGATAAATTTCAGGTTGTAAAAATCAGGGGAATCTCAGGAGATAATACAAAAAAAAAATCCTTAAACCTGGGGAAAATCTGCCAAATTGATTGTCTAATCTGGAAAATTGAGGGCAATTGTTGCTGTTCGCGTTCTTTATGCTATTGCACCTATCAACATCCATTCAGTCACTAGATGCACCTCCTAACATCATGAGGTTTGACGATAGTTCAAGAAAAAAACGTAATTGATATCGTATTGATATTGGCACTTTAACTATCATACTATTCATGATGCTTTAAAAAGATATAATACAATAAAATATGCTTTAAAAAATACTAACCGACTTAAAAAAAAAAAAAAAAAAAAAAAAGAATCAAGCTTGGCGACAACTTGGCGCTAACGCATATGAATGCATAATATTAATATGCTTATGATTTGAAAACGGTTGCAACAATGAAATATGATTTGCGAGAAATCATTATTTTTTTATCAAATCCATATTTTTTCATTACTAATTTATTGTACACACGCATCTGACTTGTGTGCTCGACATGAAAGCCTGCGATTACCTGAAAAATGAAGGCTTCTAATTGAATGATTGCTTCAAAAGAATTTGAATTTGAATTTTTTTTTAAGTTCTAATCGCAAGAATTTGATAAAATTGAAATGGGACCATGTGGTCATTTTACACTTTCAAACAAAAAAAGAATTATCAAAATCGGTTCATATTTACGGAAGTTATGAGTGAACAAAAAAAAAGAAAAAAATACATACAGGTCGAAATCATAACCTTCTCCTTGAAGTCGGTTAAAAATCATAAAGTAAAACTGGTTATGAAGTCACTGAAATGTAATAAAGTAGAAATGGTACTCATATAAACTAACGGTTTACTGCGTCGGATTAAGCATCTCGTTTTCAATTAAAATATATCTTTGAATTGAAATTTGAATAAAAGACAGAATCATGAAAAACCGAAGAGTGTGGAAAATACGATTACAAATGTCGCAGAAACTAATAATTTTATCGACTTCATTCTTTATGCAAAATGCATGTTTTTTTATTATTTTTTATATTCACTTCTTAACACTAGAACGCCCGGAAATTCTACTCAAGTTTGAAAATAATATTTCTCACCAGAATTTTTATTCAAAATTATTTAATTGATTTATTTAACGTAAATTTGCGTGGATTAGATTTAAATTATTTCAAGAAAATTTTTCTGGTTCGAATTGAAATTTAGTTACATGATAGGAGTCGAATCGACTCCATCCGGGCGTTCTAGTGTTAAAATAAACAATCTGAAAAAAATGTATACACTTTTCATAAGAAAGAATATTTCGAGAGTCCGAAAAAAATAGTTTCGGATAATCAAGATTGCTTATAATCAAAAAGCCTCTTCCAATTATTACATACTAAGTACACATCGAATTTCTAGTCTCTATTTTAATTTGTTCAGGAGACAGAGCGTTTATAGATACACATATAGAGGGACAGCAAATTTATTTATTTATTCTAAAAATGTGTTTTTCGGAATCTTCAGTGTCGGAAACGTGTAAATCTGTCAAAATATATTTTTTCTTCGATTTTCAAAACGATTACAAGATGTATCTATTACAAGATCCTATACTGTGCACGATGGATAAATAATAGACTTAGAAACGTTTACGAAAGTCTCAAAAACAAATTTGTTTTTGAAGCATCTAATGACAAAATAATTTTTATGTCAGGAATCACTTGAAAAAGGTTATTGTATGGTTTATTTTATATTTTCGTAAATTTAGTCTGTTATATGTTTTTATGACGGCCGATTATACATGTATTCTGATTGTAGGCTGCGGCGATCGCTAGTTTTATCGCCCCTCCCACCCACTAACTGTATTTTAACTTTATCTACTTTTTCTTTTAAATTTTTTCGGTTCATATTTTTTTCCTTTTCTATTTAGAGTGTAAGGCATACGGGTCATAAAGGTTTTTGACGCTATTAGTGGTCGCTTAACTGTGACAGTGCTTCACACAAAAGAGTGGCACTATTCGGGACGTAGGTAGGGGTCGTGGAGGCAGATAGGCCGCTCACCGCCTATTATGATGATACACGAGGGATAGAGGCCAAAACGGGGCATGGATTGCCTTCCGTGAATGCCATTTTAAAGTAACCTAAATTGTATTTAAGTAAGGAAATCCAAGGCTCGAATAAAACCACGTAAAATTCTGAACGATTACTGCGACTGAGCTCGAACCCAGCTCCTCCCGTCGAACAGTTTTGAGAGCAGAATCTCTCGATAACTAATGGGGCTTTCGCAAATTATCCCTTTATCTACGAAATTATTTATTCAAAAATTGATCCACTCCAATAATTATTTTCTTTAATATTAGAAGGTAGTATACTGGAATTTTTAAATAATATTGAAGAAGATGGCCATAATAAGGATAATAAGAAGATGGCCAAAAATTGAGGAAAAGCCAATAACCTGTGAATCTTCGGCATAAAAAATGCGAGTGCATGAAGGTAAATTTCCTAAAATGGAAAATGTTTTGCTCCAGTTATTTGATCAGTGTCGTGCGTCGAACATTCCAAAGTTGATGGAAAAAGCGAAAGAAATCGCGATTTCGGAGTCGTATAAAAGATGCTCCACTGTAGTTCAAAGATCAATCGTACGTTTTACAATATTTAAAAATCTTTAATAAGCAAAAAGTAGGTAGTAATTTACTTCTTATGGTTATTTTTAATGTAATTATGTTTATTAATTTAAAAACAGGGTAGTTTTATTATCGCATTGACTTCCCTTTTTAAAGCAATACATGAATGATGTTTCTTTAAAATCAGGAATTGACTCAGTTGTTCAATATCATTGCATTGATAAAATATGTATGAAATAAATTAAAAAAATTGTTTTATTTTTTAATAACAGTTTTGTATTTATTTATGGTGTTTCATAAACTATTTAGTTACAGAAAAAAGTAAATAGGCTAAAATTAGAATTTATATACATCATAATTTTTAATTGAGAATGAGATTATTAAATTATAATTACAAGTCCTTATATATATTATAAATGTGAAAGTGTGTCCGAAAAATTGGAATGAACTTGGCTTCAAAACGGATGGATTAATGTCTTTGAATCTTTGCATATGGATAGATTATAGGAGTGGAATGAACATAGGCTAATTTTTATTTATTTTATTCAAATAGTTTCCTTAATAATTCAAAATTTAATTATTTTTCATACAAAATCAATAGGCATTTTTCAGATAAAATTTAACCATTTTCCTTTCCTGTTGCCAAGAAAATAAAAAATTGGAATAATAATTTTTCAGCGGCAATGAATTTTTAATAAAAATCTTCCATGCGAAAAACTATAATAAAATAATTTAAAAGAAAATAAATATGACGTCATGTTTGAAATAAAAATAAAAGGTGTGTTTTTTATAATATATTTAACAAGGATATTTGTTTAGTTAATGGGAATTTTTGTGTAAAATATGGCGACATAAATTAAAAGTAAAAAGAATGAAAAAGAATTATATTTTTAATAAAATGGTTCACTTATGAAAATGTGACGTCATAGTTGAAATAAAACAGGTACTTTATAGCAGTCGTTAAAAATATAAGGGCTATGAATATCAGTAGCTAATGGAGCGAGATAAATAATGATGTCATATTTAAAATGAATCAGAAATGTTTTTTACTTATATTAATTAATAAGTTATAAGTTACATACAAA
Organism: Maratus speculifer; assembly: GCA_964019185.1. Lineage (NCBI taxonomy): Eukaryota > Metazoa > Arthropoda > Arachnida > Araneae > Salticidae > Maratus > Maratus speculifer. The sequence continues at coordinate 7,071,785 of OZ025303.1, read as the reverse complement.
TGAATATTTTTATTCAAAACTCATAATTATCAATGGAAGGAATTTTTTGTGGGGAAAAGGCGGAAAATAAAACTACTGATTAATTTATTTTTGGCTCGATTTTTTAACACTTTCGAACAAAGTTGAAAAGTTATTATGTTTTCGGTTCGTCTGTCTGTCTGGTCGCTTTCTAACTTTCGTAAATATACTCCGATTTCCATGAAATTTTTGGACGTTCTTAACGTTTACCTATATTACGCACGAATACCTATTGAAAATAAAGTTTCTACCATGATTAGTTTATTTACAGGGATTGTCAAAAAAAATTTTTACATTACGGCATTATAGGGAAAATCGTTTTAGTTAAATTTAACGATGTTACACCCTCTGAAACATACTCAAATTTATATGCATTTACAAAGTGCACTAAAATATGCATTTTGTAAAGTATGTAGTGAAAAGGACACTTATTCATTTACAGGGTTACACAGAAGAATTCCATTGCATAAGAATAAAGGGAGGAACAGTTTCCGACATATTTTAATTATGGTAAACAATTTCATGTATAATCAAATTGATATACGTTGCTGAGGCTTAATGTGAGTTATTTCATGCATAATACGAAGTGCATAGCATTTACAGGGACACACAAAAGATTTCAAATATTATTCTATTCAAAGTACTGTATATGATGGATGATGACTGTTGCATGGATGAAATGCATTTTGAATTATGATATGTGCTTTTAAGTTTCGCTAAATGTATGCATATTAAATGGAGAGTATAAATGGTGATAGTATAAATAGTTAAATTTAGATATACAGGGTTACACAAAAGATCTCGGAAAGGTTACTGAATATGAGCGTAATTTACTTAAAGGTGGTTTTTAAATAAAATATGCATTTTTATTTTGAACTGCATTTAGTAAACTAAGAAATGTTTGTAGTATATATATATAAAATGATATACAGGGTCCCGCAAAGAACTGGATACAAGGTTGTTTTCGGATGATAATTTCTGAAAATGTAATTTAGGTAGTAATAAGAAATATTTTTGTTTGAACTAAATTTTAGAAAAATACTTTCGTGTATTAAAGGCACTTGGAAAACTACAGGGCTGAACAAAAGAATTCAAGAATGTTTCTATCTATTAGTATTAATCGCCGAAAGGAAAATTTTAACCAGCTAACAAATTAGCAACTAGGGATTATCAGAAGTTTTTTTATCATAAATTCGCGATAAAAAGTTAATTACACATGCTTTTCATCATCGAAATTTTTTGCTTGATTGATCAATTATTTCTTCTTTAAATGTTATGTGAACGTAGTCACGGGTAACTGCTAGTATATTTATAAAACAAAAAAGTGTAGAAAACAGAAAGAGTGGATCCTGCTTTCGAACCCAGACCCACTGGATGATTGGTTACTGCTTATCCGACTGAGCTACTTCCACTTGCATCATTTCTTTTCAAAGCAAAGTATTTTAGTTGTGTAATTATATTAAACCCCCCCGTTTCTCAAGAACTAAGGCGCATTGTATAAAATCCATTCAATCTGAGTCTAAGGGGCCTCTGCCCTACAACATACATTAAACTAATCAAAATCTGTGATTATCAAAGTTGGCCCTCTCTTTGTTAAATTTTTTTATGAAAAAATACTCTGATTTTAAAAATTAATTTTTAAACTTTACATCAAATTTTCTGAAACAGGAAATAAACAAGTTGGAAATTGCACGTGAAGCGAAGCAAATGAGGTGCGCATTCGTACGATAACGAAGTTTTAAAAATATTACTCTCATATATCAATCTCATAAAACTGTAAATAGTGAATTATAATTAAAACGCTCATCAAACAATGTTCTTCCTATACCGTTAAGTAATGGAATACTTTTATGTGGCCTTCTAAATCAATAACAAACATTCTTTGCACGATAGATTATGCAAAATGTATATTATAATATGTACTTTATAGATGCACTCAATTTTATCATGTTCGAATGAGTGTAAAACCATTAAAATGCATTTGAGATATTTTTCCCACATGACCGTCATGTAACGGAATACTTTTCATTATCCCTGTAATTGAAATATGCATCCGATTTTGATAAAATTTGAAATAATTCGACAAAATTATGTAATAATTATGTATTTTAAATTTCAAACGATTAAAAGGAATTTGAAACTTTTTATCAACATTGACCGTAATGTAATGGAATACTTTTGATTGTCACTGTAATTGAACTATGCATCCGAATTTCATAAAACTTGAAATAATTCGGCAAAATTATGTAATAATTATGTATTTTAAATTTCAAACGATTAAAATGAATTTGAAACTTTTTTCCCCATTGACCGTAATGTAATGGAATACTTTTGATTGTCCCTGCAATTGAACTATGCATCTGATTTTCATAAAATTTGAAATGACTCGACAAAATTATGTAATAATTATGTATTTTAAATTTCAAACGATTAAAATGAATTTGAAACTTTTTTCCCCATTGACCGTAATGTAATGGAATACTTTTGATTGTCCCTGTAATTGAACTATGCATCCGATTTTCATAAAATTTGAAATGACTCGACAAAATTATGTAACATTTATATATTTTAAATTTCAAACGATTCGGTTTGGTTGTTTTTGCTCTGTTACATGCGGACAGACAGACGGACAGACTGAACGACAACTATAGGTGCTACGTATTTACATAATTACGAACGCACCTAAAAAGGACCCTCGAAAAGGGACGAAGTCTCTTCCTCCTGAATTAAAATTCCACATCTGATTTAATTAACAGTCCAGACAATGCGAGTCGGATTAGCTGTGTTATTTTACCCATCATACGTAGTATAGGGTAAGTCTTGCAATCGTTTTGAAAATCGAAAAAAAAATTTTGACGGATTTACACTTTTTTGACACTGGAGATTTCGAAAAACATATTTTTAGAAAATTTTTTTTGCCGTCCGTCTGTCTGTCTTTAAACGCTCTACCTCCTAAACGAATTGAGATAGAGACTTGAAATTTCGTAAGTACTTAGTATGTAAGAATGGGACGAAGCCTATTTAATATCAATAACCTCGATTATCCGAAACTATTTTTTTCGGACTCTCGAAAAATTCGTTCTGGTGAAAGCTACATAAAATTTTTTGAAATTTTTTATTTTAAGGAGTGATCGTAAAAGGCAATAAAATAACACAAATTTTGCATAAAGAACGAAGTTGATCGAACTATTAGTTGCCGAGATATCTGTAATCGTGTTTTCCACATTCTTCGATTTTTCATGACCTTGTATTTCATTCAAATTTCAATTCAGATATATTTTAATTTGAAATGAGACGCTTCATCCGACGCAATAAACTGTTAGTTAATAAGATTATTATTTTTGAAGTTATGAGGATGTTTCTTTTTCGCAATTCAGTATTACTTGAGTAGTTAGACGTGTTTTATAATTTATCGAAAGAGATTCATCAGCAACTCTTTAACATTACTATGCACAATAAAAATATAAATACACGTTTAAATTTTGTTTTGGAATTGCAATCCATTTTATAAATAGTTTTCAAATTTATTATTTTCATATATTATATATGCATATATATGATGGGTAAGTATTACGGTGACCCCAACGACTAGTTTTAGATTTTTGCAGGTTGCGATCCGATTAACTCGAGATTTTAAAATTTAGTTTAGAACATTATTTCAGAGAAAAAAACTACATCGAACCGTCTCACTGACAAACCCGTGTTAATATGTTCAATAAGCTCGAGGTTTTCTCTGCAATATGAACACGATATAAAGTAATGTTAATTTAATAAGTTAATGGATTTTTAATGCATTTTACGATACTATCAAGCTTCACATTCATATTTGTAATCAAGTATTTTTATATAATGTTGAAAAATTTAGATTTTATTAGCACATATAAAACAAAATGCATAGAAAACAACATTACAAATTTGCCCATTTTTAAGACTATCAGAGGGCTAATATAATAAACACATTTGTTTACCTGTGTGTATTATATTTTGAAGAGATTTCTATGCAAAAAGCTGCAAGAATTGATAGAAGGGTATCTGTACGCTTGAAGTTATGTAGTTCGATGTCAGTTATTTAATTTTTTTAATTATTTTGTTACCTTTTTCTTCCTTTTTTGTTTGATTTTTAGAAGTTTAAAAAATTTTCCACATGTCAAGGTGAATCTGATATTTTTCCCCCTTAAAATGAAAAGAATTCTATTTTTATTCTTTTTTCATCTTAACAATATTCAGGATTTATTTGAAAATTCGGCACAACACAAGCCGAAACACTATGACGAAAATCCAATGCAAATTCGAAACAAATAATGTTAACTCCTTCCCGCAACAAACAAAAACTAATACCGTATTTACTCGTGTATACCGCGCACTCCGTACAAGAAAAAAAGACGATATTTTAAAATCTCGTATATAACGTGCACCGTAATTTTGATATGCAAATGAAAGAATGAATTTGAGTAAAGAAAGTTGATACAAACATTACATGAGGCCAAAAGCAAGGCGAAATTACATTTTTAGATTTCGTGTAGAGAATGAATGACGGGAGGCAAGAGTGACTGATGTCAGTGAGAAATTCTAAATAGCGTTTATATAAGGTAAATGAATAAAGTGCAAGGAGAGTGAAATAAAGATGCAGTGATACTTCAATTAAATAAGATTTTCCGAGTGATTACGCCTTCTTTGAATACATTTCTTGATTCGTATGTATATCGTGTGATTATTATCTAGCAGTAAAAAAATATTCCGTGTATAACGCACACCTAGGAGTTTTGCCCTTTTTTTTTTTTTTTTTTTTTTTTTTTTTTTTTTTTTTTTTTGAAAACAAAATGCATGTTATACACAAGTAAATACGTTAATAAGTCAACTGACCCGATGCAGTGCTCAATTAACGATTTTTTTTCTGCAATCAAATGAAGAATATTGATGATGAATTATTCTTTTAATCATTACGGTGATCTTTTGACATTCGTAAAAGCAATTGAATTTCAATCGTCCACCCTAATAATTTTTTTAAATGTAATTTTTAATATTAATTTTTCAATTTTTTCACTTTTTAAGGGGAATTTGACTTTTTTCCTGAAATGGATAGGATTGTATCGTAATTTTTTTGTCTGAATAATTTTAAGGATTTATTTGAAGATTCGGGAAAACACAATAACGAAAAATCCAATGTATACTCGAAATAAATAATGTTAACTCCTTCCTGCAACAAACAAAAAATAATAATAAGTCAACTGACCGAGGTTCATGATTTTCGCCCCCCCCCCTCACCTCGAAAATGACTGATAAAATGAACAATTTTTAAAAGCGATTATTTAACATAAAAGAAAGCAATTACTTAACAAAATTTCTATTTTTTCATCTTCTAATTGTTGAAATTAGTGAGATTATGGAGCATTAAATGGGAAAAAATCGGTATTTATTTTTGAAATCTTCACATTTTGTTTTCATGATCATTAAAAGAAACTGTCCATTTTTTCAGCATTAGATGGACAAATTTGATTTTATTTTCGAACAACTGCTGTAATATTCGATATATTTTAACAACCGATTGGAGAAAAATTACTATTTGTTTCTGAAATATTTACAAAATTTTTATATTTTGTTAACAATCTTTTTAAGAATTTCGCTTTTTTTTGCGAATCTGATTGATGAAGCTATTTTGAAAATTCCGGAAAAGGAAAAATGTGATGGACTTCCAAGAAAATTAACAAATAAGAAAAATCATGCGTTAAGCACAGACTGATTAACTTCTGATAAATATTTAATAAGTAGACTTTATTGAAAAGTTTGTTCGTTATTGCATATATTTTTTCATGTCTCAGTTTTCGGATTCAAAATCAATATTTTTAAATTTTTGGAAGTAGATGACTTAAAAATTTTGTAAATCACTGACTAGGTTTCTAAAGATAATAAACCTCTGTATATGAACATAAAGGATTTTTCTTCTAGTATCATCAAGACAAACGTTTTTAAAACATATGACACAATTCTTTATTTAAAGAAAATCTTTTTTAATTTGAATAAGTATGCTTACATTACTTCCATATGTTAACCTTTCACATGAATTACTGTATGAACCATGTACAATTCATACCAGATGTTTTCACAGCACTACATTAATCTTATTTGCTTAGCAGAAGGATCATTGCTCCTAAATTGCGACATTAGAGGAATCTAAATTAGAAAGAAATATAAAATAAATATTACTTTTGAGATAAAAGGCATTTTAATAAATCCAATGTCTGGTTGAAATAGGCAATTGATATAGAACACATGAAAATGACAACAAGAAACGGAACGGAACTTTTCATCAACATTGCAGCAACCAACGTGTTAAAATTATTATCTTCGGAGAAGAGTCAATTGTTAAAATTCACAAGAACATCTTTATCACCAACAAAAGGTCTCTCTCACTTTGCAAAAGTAAGATATGTTTACTTAAGTTGACATTTATCGAATAGCCTTTGGAACACATTACAGAAACAGAGGGGCTTTTCTCGTGGATATACAGATATATTTTTTAAAACTATATAAAAATCCTGATCATATTTTACCAACGCACACACGTTCATTTTAAATGTGTATGCAAGTCTACTTTCAGATTAAAACTCTATGAAAAAACTTTGGAACATACTTCACAAATAAAAGTTATTTTTCATAGTATGGGTGTCCAAGTGTGTTTTTAAATTATCACTCCATAAAAATACTTCGGAGGATATTTTAATTATTACGATAAGAATAATAGCAAACAAAAGATTTTTATTTTTACAGATATGCAAGTGTTTTCTCAGATCATGGAAGACATTTCACAATTTTTTTTGTTTCAAGGAATCCGCACGTGTTTTTTAGATCACCAACGTGTAAAAATACTTTGGAGCATATTTCACAATTTATCATTTGTAAGGGTACATAAGTATGTTTTCAGTGTGCCACTTACTGAAAATCCTATGGAGCATATGTATCACATACAAAAGATTTTTCTTTTGTAATGAACGCTCAAACGTCTTTTCAGAAGCTCACTTTAAGAATAACTGTTTGTTTAACCTTATCTTTCTTTGTATGGGTGAGCAAATGACTTTTTAAATGAACCCTCTCAGAGAATTCTTTGGAACATATTTCACAAACAAAAGGTTTTTCCTTCGTATGGATGCGCAAATGTACTTTCAGATGATTCCTTTCAGAAAAGCCTTTGCAACATATTTCACAAACAAAAGGTTTTTCCTTTGTATGGATACGTAAGTGATTTTTCAGATTAGAATTTTCTGAGAATCCTTTGGTGCATATTTCACAAACATAAGGTTTTTCCTTTGTATGGCTGCGCAAGTGTCGCTTTAGATGACCACTTACGGAAAAGCCTTTGAAACATATTTCACAAACGTAAGGTTTTTCGTTTGTATGGATACGCAAGTGTCTTTTTAGTTCATTACTTGCTGAAAACTGTTTGCAACATATTTCACAAACATGAGGTTTTTCCTTCGTATGCGTACGAATGTGTGCTTTCAGATTACCTCTTTCTAAAAATCCTTTGGAACATATTTCACAAACAAAAGATTTTTCATTTGTATGAATACGCAGGTGTTTTTTCAAATAATCATTTTGTGAAAATCCTTTCAAACATATTTCACAAGCAAAAGGTTTTTGTATTTCTTTTGTATGGGTAAGCAAGTGTTTTTTAAGACTACTACTTATTGAAAATCCTCGAAAACATACTTCACAAACAAAAGGTTTTTCCTTTGTATGGGTGCGTAAATGGCTTTTAAGAATATCACTTTGTGAAAATCTTTTTAAACATATTTTACAAACAAAAGGTTTTTCCTTTGTATGGGAACGCAAGTGTCTTCTCAGATTACTACTATATGAAAATCCTTTGGCACATATTTCACAAACGAAAGGTTTTTCGTTTGTATGGCTACGCAAATGTTTTCTGAGATCACAATTTTGTAAAAATCTTTTGAAACATATTTCACAAACAAAAGGTTTTTCATTTGTATGGATAAGCAAATGTCTTTTTAGATGACCACTTTCTGAAAATTCTTTGCAACATGTTTCACAAGAATAAGGTTTTTCATGTGAATGGATTTTCAAGTGTCTCTTTAGATTACCTTTTCGTAAAAATTCTTTGGAACATATCTCACAAACAAAAGGTTTTTCATTTCTATGTATAGGCATGTGTTGGCTCAGATCACAATTTTTTGAAAATTTTTTGAAGCATATTTCACAAGAAATTTTTTTATTAATTGTTTGAAAACACAGTCTGAGACACTGACATTTTCTTTAGGGAAAAGATTTAATTTTGTAAAGCATAGATAGCATATCTGTTTAAAATGGTATTCTATAAACTTTTTTAAAGACGATATTTAAAAAGAATATGGAACCTTTTCATAATTTAATCTAAAATGATAAAAACATTAATTATATATTTTTTATCTGCACATTTAAAAACATTTGTTATAAATTTTCAAAGCATTCAATAACTTAAACAGCCAAATAATCAAAAAATATATTGTACAAACTATTTATTATTGTATTAAGAATTAAAAACATGAATAGACTGTTGCAGAAAAAAACAGCAGCATCTTCTCTGGACCAAAACACTTTTAAATCTTAAATATTATCGATAAATAATATTCTTGACTGATGTGAAATCAAGTTGCAGTATAAAAGCAATAAACATAAATCTGAAATCAGTAATCTAATTAGAAATAAAATATACTCCCTCAAATCCATACAGGTTGGAACAAGTGATATTGCGGATTTTAAAATTTTGCGGATATCTGACCATTTGCTTTGTCAGTATATTTAAAACAGTAATTTCAAAGTAATTAATAATGTAATTTAGATTATAATGAATGTTTACAATAAAGTAAAATATTAAAGTAATAAACTAAAATAATAATAATTTAGATTTTTTAAAATGATTAATATTAAAAGCAAAAGTTAAGCAAAATAATAAATAATGTATACTTAAATATTTATTATAAAAATAAGTTGCTTCCTTCCTTAATTATTTAGTAAAGCTTGCTTCATAAAGGTGCTTCAAAATCTTAAAATAAAATAGTCTTTTTTTTCATGTTTAGCCAGACATAATAATCAAAAAAGCTTAAATAATGCATAAATTCATTTGGCAAAAAGATTGTGAATACCGGTGATATCAACAATATTTTGAATTTTTTCAAGAATTATTTATTTTTCTTTTATGAAAAATCATGAATTCAATAATATTATGAAAATTACAGACTAAACTATACATAGAATTGATATAAAAATAAAAAAACTCAAATTTAAACTGAAATTGTCATTGTTTACATCCATAAACTATGTGTGGATTTTAGAGAGTTTACTGTAACATAAAACAACAGTATTAAAAATGTGATTGACAATTTATAACATTAGAAATTTGAGGCAAAAACAAATATCTCAAAATTTAAAAAAGTATCTGTCATTCGGAGAAGTCATTGTGCATTAATGGCTCCTTTTACAGATGGAGATGTGTTTAGATATTTTCATACGTGCTTTGCATGGGAAACTGGAGTAATCTGATAAAGTATTCTGCACTCTAGTGCTGACTTTTAAGTAAAAGTAATGAAAAATAGTGTAAAGTAATTGAAAATTTCTTATTTACTGCTTTAACACTGAAGATTTTTGGAAAGGAATACATGTAAAAAAATTTGTAACAATGAGGAAAATTGATCCAATAGTAATAAATATATCTCTATAGCTCAATTTTAAGACTCGAGGGAAAACGCTCACAAGATTCCATATTAAGGAATTTTAACCAATACCACTTTCACTATTAGATAATAATTGAAGTTGATATCATTAGAGTAGCAAATTTGCAGTAGTTGTTATTCTCTTAGCACTGGCTCAGAATGTATGGAGTTAGCTATTGTTAAAGAGTAGATTTATATGTAGCAGAAAACAATTTTATTAGATAAATCGATTAGATTACTTATTTGATACATTCGCCAGAACGCCAGCGAGAACTTCAATACTTACATAGATAGCTATTGTGAAGTATATTTTGAATGTACTGGTGTCATGAGGTCATATATTATCCGGAAAAAAATCATTTTTAAACAACAGCGATGAGTTTTGATTTCTCACAAATTTCCAGTTCTGACTCACGTTTTGGCATAATATACCTCCTGTTCATGGCATAGTGCTTTTTACTGCACTCCAGATATACTGATTAGCAAATTGCATATGGAATTAGTGTCATATTAAACCGGAATTGTCATATTAGCACCGGAAAAAAGAAACATACCGTCTTATTCTCAAAAGTATGTTAATTATTTTTATTATAAAAAAGAGAAATGGAGAAAAATGAAACTTACAAATCAGACAATTTTCATAGAAACTGACACAGGACATTTAAGACTGAAAAAAACCCTTAATATAAATAATAATTATGTGAAATGTTTATTGAATAGATTTTTAAAGAGGAGTACAATACTGGGACTTCCCTCATAGGGATTAGTCTGAGCGATATTGATGAGTAGACAGATTTAGTAACTCGCTATAAGTAAAGAAAATGAGATGCTACCTTTAATTAGTCATTCATTATGATGAAATATAAAGGTGAAAATAAGCATATTGAATCGTAGAATAACAAAATGTTATAAATAAATCTGCATACATTGTTTTTTGAAAAGGAAGAGCAACCATGCATGGATATAAAATTGCAACTATTCAGTACGTTAAAAGTAATACAGAAAAAAACACACCAAATTATCTTATATTGGAATTTCAACTCTTTGAAATGATGCCATGAGCATAAACAGATGCCCCTCACCAATTTGAATAACTCTAAATAACAATAAAAAGAACATTGCTCAGTTAAACTGATGGCATTGAGCTCACAGGCTACGCATACTAATTGTACATTACAGCCTTATACAGTGAAACCTCCAAATAAGGGACACCGATGGGACCAGAAATTTTGTCCCTTAAATACAGGTGTCCCTTGTTCGGAGTTTAAATTACAGTGAAGCTTCCAAATAAGGGACAGCTATGGGACTGGAACTTTTGTCCCTTAAATAGAGGTGTCCCTTATTTGGAGGTTTCACTGTATTTTCAAGGGTTAATTCCGTTCGAAAAAAAATTAATAAGGGGAAACTGCTTTTCCCTTTCCACTGTTTTATACTTAATCATTGAACCCCCAAAACTATCAAGAACATGCTTTATCATATTAAAAAATCTTTATCCAAAATTCAGAGCAAATCAGATAATTCTTAATAAAACCCCATTTAGCATTTATATAATTTAAGAGGGGTTATCCCCCTCTTTTATACTTATCCATTAAACTTCCAAAACTATTCAGAGATTTGAACGAAATCTGACAATTCTGCTTGAAAAACCCTTTTATATAAATTAAAGGGAAGGGCATTAGAACATCCGTTCCCCCTATTTATACTTATTCAATGAACACCTAATAACAGTCACGAAATCGCCTCATCAGAATGATCCTATATCTAAATTTTGAACAAAAACTGTTAATTCTTCATGAAAAACCCATTTATATCAATTACGGGGAGGGGCATGAGCCCCCCGTTCCCCTTTTTATACATATCGAATAAACTCCAAAAACTACTCAGGGAAGCGCCTTATCAGGATATACCTATGTACAAAATTTCAAGTGGATTGGATATTTTTATCATGAGTTATCGCGTTACGCACGTACACACGAACGAACATACATACAGAACGGGCGGGCACATAAGCTCTCAGGCTATGATAGAATGTGAGCTAAAAACTATGATGTTTGAAGAGAATGGACTGTATTTTATATGGTGTGAGATCGCTCTGAATAGTTTATATTGTTCAATATCTGTTTTTCACGGTTACAATGAGATTGTCAATAAGAGTTAAGGAATTCTTTTTTAGAATTCGTTCTAAACGAGCGTTTACATCTTATAAGTTACTACGATGCCAAAATTATAATTTCTAACTCCAACAGTATCTCAGAAATTACAATATTCCGAATAAATTGCGATTTAAAATCTTTCTAGAAAGTTGTATGTTTGTTTGTAAAATTAAACTGTCGAATCTTATAGAAATCGTTCATAATGAGTGTATTATATCTTAAAAGTTATCACAAAAAATTAAGTTTCTAGTCCAATCAATATCAAAGAATTCGCAATTTTAGAACTTTTCTGCACGTGCGTTGATGGAGACTATGGTACCGACATAAAATAAAGTTTATTTTGAAGAATAGATGGTTACCAACATTTTTTGGCCACATTATTTTTGAAATCGTAAAAGTAGTTCCAATGGTAACACCGCAAAAGTACACAAATGTTACTGCTTTATAGCATGGAAGTACAGAATTAAAAGCTACTTATCACTTATTATATATACGTAATTTATCTAATTAGTGTTAGCAGGAGAGTTTTGAAATATACATAAACCAGTATAACAATTTTTCATTTTTCTTTTCTTAGTCATTTGTATCATAATAATCATCAGTCATTTGTATCAGTTATTTGTATCACTTTCTTAAAACCCGAATTACGTTAAACTTTTTATAAAAGCGCCAAAGTCTACAGCAAAGTACAGTGAAGATTATTAAATACATGGTAGTAAGGCACATAGCTAGACGCAAGTAATAAATCGCTAAGTACTGTTCTATCGTCCTCTCTCAAAATGATTTTTCAGCACATTTAAAAAACAAGATTTTGAATCATTTGACTTAAAATACAAATAAATAAATAAGAAGCAATAATAACATAAATCAAAACATTTTATTTCAACATCAAGGAATTCTATCTGAGTTGCCCAAGTGGAAAAAAATGCTCTGGGCGAAAAAATGTAGTCTTGGCTAAATTTGAACCCGTCTAAAAAAGTATCGAGATTAATTAGGTCGTTATAGGCAGAGCTGCCAAGTCTCCAGTTTTTGGATACAGGCATTTTAATACGGAAAATGTTTTATTTAAGAAAATTCTGGTCTGCAATAAGCCGGAGACTTGGCAACACTGTATAAGAATATTTCGTAATCCGCTTTTTGACCTTAAAAAAACAACGGCCATTTTTCGAGTACAAAAAATATGCTAATTGTTCTATTTCGCATACCAAGTACGATTGTAATATTGATATTTTTATGAGGATAAATTGCCAAGAATTTTACAAATCCCATTTATTTCATCATCTATATAATAAAAGCCTAAGTCATGTGACTGCCATCAACACTTCCGGGCTTACCCACTTCACTCTTTATATGCTATGCAGCCAATTTCATGTTAGCCAGCGCAGGTGATGAGTTGCCAAATTATTGTACAGATTATTGCTATTATAAGCGCATTTGGCTGTCATTAACAGTTTGCCGCGATGACCATTTCGCTTTTCATAGGTCAAGTAACCAGTTTTAATCAAAATTATTTTTCCGGATAAAGCTGTATAAAAGTTACACTTTTATAGAAATCGCTTGGAAAAAACTGTTTGACAGATGAATTACATTGAATTACATGTATATTTTGAGATTACTTCAGTGCAATTTAAATTAACTTCCCAAAATCTGTTTCCACCAAAGTAAACAAAAAAGATTCATTCTCCAATGATTAAAAAAAATAATTTATGGAGGTAATAATTCCTATAGCAAGTTCTCCAATCATCAAACTTGCCATGCAAAAATAATTCGAGCATGTAATGCAATCAAACTTCAGTTTCATTCTGCTACGTAAAATACTGTGGCGTTAAAAAGTTCGTTGTATGCGTTGTGTTGTTAATTAAGTTTGTTAACGTGATCGATAGTGGAACTTTAACATAATGTAGGTTAATAAAATTAACTTGAAAGATCTTACTTGAAATACAATGAATAAAAATGAAGACAGAAAGCCGTGTAAAAGAAGACAAACTTATTGCAGAGAACATCCACTTCTTTATTTTTATTCTTTGGTCAAGAAGTTTACTTTGGTCACCAATTCTAAGATCCGCGAAAAATGCTTCTGAGAAATTCTAATCTCTTGACGGATTAATCCACATTCCTTAAAGAAACAGGCCATCATTATAATTTAAAATGAACACGGGAAAATTTGTAAAAATCCCATATCCGGAAGGAAATATATCTTCTAGCGATTCACCGATCATGCCCGGCACGTCCGGCAAAACCGGACGGGCAAGCGTCTCAAATTATATCCTTTTTAACGTACCATCAAACTTAATTCTGATTTAAAAATTAACAGAGTTTAGTATTTAAATGCATTCTACGGGGAGTCAAAAGTAAAAAGAAGCGAAGTTTAAATTGATGAGAATTAATATTTCGCCACGCTCTTAAAAGGCAAATTGAAAAAGTTATTTTAAAAGGATTATTTTAATTTGTCTCACGCGCTCAGAGGAACGCCTTCACGTGACGAAAATCGGCGCAACATGGGCGTGGTGAAGTAGCGAGGGAGTATCAAAACCCGCCGTGACGTCATCATAATACACTGCAGCCGAGAGGAGCACGGACACGCGGCTCTCCGACAATACAGCGAATGCTAACGGGTTAACTCAAAGCACGCGATCGGAAAGCTAGGAAATCTCGACGTTTAAATGAAGAAAGGAATAAAAAGGATACGATAAACTAAACACTGTGAGATTCATCTCACAAATACTACACAACTCAACTTTCAAAACAACTTTCTTGACAAAGTGAAATGTCCATCTCATATAATATTTAATATACAATTAAATGATTGGCATTAAATGAACGATATTTTGGTTAAATGTAAGGGTAGACATCATTAAAGTCCTTTTACAGAAAAAGTCAATGACCAAATCCTAAGACCAAATTGGTCGCCAGGGGGGGCTGGTTAAGAATATAAACCATTCATTCATTTAGCTTAAAATAAACGGGTTTAACTAATTTCATGATACTTTTGTAATATTTTTTTGCCTTGGTCATTTTTTAAGCATTTAGAAAATAGTTGTTTTCGGTCGAGAATGGATCTTGTGCAGTCCGCATTTTATTCTTTTTTGTAATTGGTCGAGGAATATGAATGCTTAATCCATGCAGGGCCGTAGCTAAGGGGGCGCTATGGGCGGCTCAGGCCCCCCTAAAATATTTCGAACCCCCCCCCTGGAAAAAGTTCCAAGGTCACTAAATATTCCGAAAATTCAAATGAAATTGTGTTCAAAAATCTAATTTAGTTTTCAGACCCTTTCACAGTTTCGCAGAGTTATTAAATCGTATCTAAAATAAGTGTTTCGACACTCCTTCATCATATTTATACATATGTAGCTAACATGATGTTTATTTTTGCACCAGTTATACACTCAAAATTTTCATCATCATATAATTTCCTTAGCATAAAATTAAGTTATTACAACAGTTTAATGAGAAAAATTGTACCTACAATGTGAATATGCACTAATTTATCTTTCTGCGTTAGAAAGAGAGAAAAAAAATTATGATCCCCCCTATTGTTCACTTCTAGCTAGGCCCTGAATCCATGGCATATACAGGGTGATTCATAAAAGATGGGCAGAACTTTAAGGGGTTATAGTACACTTAAAGACAAATAATATTAAATAGGAGACTACGGGTCCCAGACGTATTCCCAAGGAGATAGGGGGCATTAAAGTTTAGGGTCCGAAATTTCAAATGATAATAAAAAATGGAAATATTGGTCGATTCGTTTGCGGTTTTTGCAAAAAATTTTCTTTATGCCAGTATTTTCTTGAAATAAAATTTTAAAGTTCAATTTCAAAAAATTCCGATAGGGGGCGCTTTAGACTTTGGAGTAACAAA
Source organism: Maratus speculifer (assembly GCA_964019185.1). Classification (NCBI taxonomy): domain Eukaryota; kingdom Metazoa; phylum Arthropoda; class Arachnida; order Araneae; family Salticidae; genus Maratus; species Maratus speculifer. Next base: position 7,056,046 of record OZ025303.1, on the reverse strand, counting down.
CAACTATTTTTTAACTTTATTTTTTGTATTTCTTTAAATGATTTCGAAAGCTTAGACTTAAACTTAAATTTTGATCTAAAAATCTGAGTCCTAACGAGTAGTTAAGTAGCGTAAACTGAAATTTGAAACCCTTCTCCCCCCAGAACAAAAATCAGTTATTCCCGATCTTTGTGTCGTAGATTAGGCTCTAACTACTGCCGCGTTTTGCTAAAATTATTCTTTATGTCAGTATTTTCTTGAAAATAAATTTTAAAGAAAATTTTCAAAAAATTCTGATAGAGGGCGCTTTAGACTTTGGAGTAACGAACAACTATTTTATACCGTTATTTTTTGTGTCTCATTAAATGCTTTCTAAAGCTTAGACTTAAATTTTCAGCCCAAAATCTGAATCGTTAGACGTGGTTAAGTTTCTGGGGAGAGGAGTTTGAAATTTCTACTCCTGAGCACAGTTCAGTTTACCATGTCCACACATTGTGTGCTGTGATACGAGGTAAAAAGACACAAATTAGGATTATGTTACCAAAGCATATTTATTAACATGTAATTACAATAAATGTTCAAAATTGTGACCACCAGAAGTTATGCACGCAGAACAACGGCGAAGAATGGAACGGCGAACATTCGCGAAAACATCAGGCTTTTCGAGCACTTCCCCTACAGCGGCGGAAAGTCTGGCGACCAGTTCCTCGGGGGATTCAATGGGTGTCTCATACATAAGAGCCTTCAATTGTCCCCAAAAAAAGAAATCGAAGGGTGAAAGATCTGGCGAGCGAGCAGGACAAGCAACAGGACCACCTCGACCAATCCATCTGTTCGGAAATGTGATGTCCAGATAGTTGCGGACGTCTCGTACGTAATGGGCTGGCGCTCCATCGTTCTGGAACCACATGACCCGCCGGATGCGTGGAGGAACAACGTTTAACAGGTCTGGCAGTACATGTTGCAGAAATGTGAGGTATGTTTTACCGTTGAGGCGTTCAAGAAGAAGGTACGGTCCGATTAGGTGGTCTCCGAGGATTCCTGCCCAAACATTGATGGAAAAGCGTCTCTGATGAGCATGTGGATACGTAGCATGTGGATTGACATCCGCCCATACATGTGCATTGTGTGTGTTAAATGTACCTTCACGTGTGAAGGTACATTCATCGGTGAAAAGCACAGTTCGTCCAAAATGTGGATTTAGCGCGTTCTGCTGCAGAAACCAGCGGGCGAATTCAATACGATTTGGATAATCCCCTGGAGACAGTTTCTGGACTCGTTGCACATGAAACGGGAGCAAATGTTCATCCTTCAGTACCCTCCAAGTCATGGACTGTGAGGTATCCACCTGCCTAGCCACTGTTCGTGTACTTGTACTTGGCTGCGCCGCTACTACATCCAGAATGGCTTCTGCAACAACTACTGATTCGTCCTTTTTTGCACGACCTGCATTCGACCGGGAAGCGAGAAATGATCCCGTCTCACACAACTGTCTGTGCAAGCGCTCGAAAGTTTTGCGGTTAGGCAACCGCCTGTTGCGAAATCGCTCTCCGTACATTCGTTGTGCCTCTGCACCATTTCTATCTGCCGCTCCGTAAATTAAATGCATCTCAGCCTTTTCCTTATTCGTGAAGGGCACCATCTTCCGATTCATTACTACAGCGACTTACACTTGACTCACCGTTCAGTGGTTTTTATGCCTGAATCTTGTCGAAATTTTGCATACGTGTTCTTCTTCTTCCCCATTTGACATTTGCATACTTTCTGTCTCCTTCTTCACCCGGTGACTAGCGCCAGGAATGGAGCTTTAACGTTTGCATGAGTGACGTTTCCAACTGTGCCAGTGCCTTTATGAGTGAATTCCGACTATGCAGTACTTGACGAAAGTTGTATTTTTGCCTCGTATCACAACACAGAATCGTTGGGCATGGTTAAGTAGTGCAAACTGAACTATGTTCAGAAGTTGAAATTTGAACCCCCTCCCCTCGCTACTGAACCACGCTCAGCGATTCAGATTTTGAGCTGAAAATTTAAGTTTAAGTCTAAGCTTTAGAAAGCATTTAATGAGATACAAAAAATAACGGTATAAAATAGTTGTTCGTTACTCCAAAGTCTAAAGCGCCCTCTATCGGAATTTTTTGAAACTTTTCTTTAAAATTTATTTTCAAGAAAATACTGACATAAAGAATAATTTTAGCAAAACGCGGCAGTAGTTAGAGCCTAATCTACGACACAAAGATCGGGAATAACTGATTTTTGTTCTGGGGGGGAGAAGGGTTTCAAATTTCAAATTTCAGTTTACGCTACTTAACTACTCGTTAGGACTCAGATTTTTAGATCAAAATTTAAGTTTAAGTCTAAGCTTTCGAAATCATTTAAAGAAATACAAAAAATAACGTTAAAAAATAGTTGTTTGTTACTCCAAAGTCTAAAGCGCCCCCTATCGGCATTTTTTGAAATTGAACTTTAAAATTTTATATCAAGAAAATACTGGCATAAAGAAAATTTTTTGCAAAAACCGCAAACGAATCGACCAATTTTTCCATTTTTTATAATCATTTGAAATTTCGGACCCTAAACTTTAATGCCCCCTATCTCCTTGGGAATACGTCTGGGACCCTTAGTCTCCTATTTAATATTATTTGTCTTTAAATGTACTATAACCCCTTAAAGTTCTGCCCATCTTCTATGAATCACCCTGTATAATATATGACTCTGTTAATACGTAAGTCACGTTTTCAGCATTATAAAAATGATGTTTTTACTGATTTTTATTAACTCAATGGGCAAAATTTTGTGCTTTTAATAATAAATTTCCGGATTCTGTTTATTTATTTGTTTGTTTGTTTATTTTTTACGAAATTCTTTGCATTTAGAAGAATTTTTATTTGAATAGGAAATCGAAATGTCATTGTTAATAAAGAACAAAGTTAAAAAGTTACAGAATGAGTAGACTTAAATCATCAAATACGGAAAAAAAAAATTCCAAAAAAGACGTCGTTTGAAATATCGTTTTTTAAAGAAAAAAAAAGAAACATGGTCTGATTATCCAACCCACTGATTATGAAATGTGCATTACATTTTTTTTAATTGCTGAAAATATTTATAGGATAAGCATGTCATCTCGGAATAATTTGGAATGGTTGTGGAGTGCAGTGTATTACCGGCAGGCTTTTCTTATTCCTTTTGTGGTGATGCAGGCTTATAACAAGTTGTCTATTATGAATTTGTGGAGACTAAAGAGGTGTGGAATAACTGCTGTAAGTGCCCCAAAAGAATAATGGACTAAATTCTGAACTAAAATTAACTGATTTTTTGCATTTTTTTCTGGAGAAATTCCCATACATCACATCCCCACTGCTTTTAACTACGGCCGCTAAATCAGCATTGATAAAAAGACAGGTTTTATTCCACGATAATCGATTTATTATTACATATATATTTTTTAATAAAAATTAGGGATGCACTGAATAGTGATTTTGGCAGAATGCCGAATATTCGACCCACACGTGAAACAAATACCGAATATTCAGCAACCGAATTGTTATTATCAGACACATTGTTATTATATATTGAATATTCGACTGGCCAAATGTTTTTTATATTTTAAAGTTTATAGGTAGTAAAATGTTAATGTTTAAAACAATTTTACATAAATAAAAATGACATTTTGGTAAATAATAATTTGTTATATGCAAACTTTGTACTAAAAAACCCGCTTTTTCATTTAGAAGGAAAATATGAGACTTTTTAAATTAAATTTTAAATTCCATGGCCTTTTCTGTGCCTTAAAACAAACATTTTAAAATAAAAAGAGGAAAAAAAATAAAAGTAGAATTTTAAAAGGCCATATACTGTTTATATGTCAGGATGAGATTAATGTAAAATCAAATGGTGGCAACTCAATAAGAATAACTTTTCGACTTCTTTTGATTAAGCAAAGAACTTTTTAAATGCAACCTACATCTGTGTCTGGAATGGACTATCATTTAAAAATATTGCAAACATTCTGGTTGTTCCTAAAATCTTACAACAAATTTTCAATAGAGATAATATGGTCAATACAAACATTTTGAAGGTACTATTAGATTATCCCGTGGACCAAAAAAATATTGCCAAACTATAGGATTAAATGCCAATAATGGATGATCATGAATGTCACATTCAATGACATTAAATGTGATTCACATGTTTGAAATATCATTAAGTTATTTTTATTTCGATTTTTTATTTGTATTTTTATTAATATTCTGCTATTTTTTTTATTTATTTATTTTATTTTATTTTATTTTTATTTTTTTTTTTTTTGTTATTTAATGTAAAAATTTTGTCAATATGTATAATTTGGCTATTAGTTTGGCGATTTGTATAATTTGGCGAAATTAGTCGTCAGGATAACAGAGTAGTACCCATTTTTATCTCTTTTTTTTAACAATATCTGATTCCAATTATTCCATCAACATTACAATATATTTCCACAAATAGTATTGTACTGCGTGTGAAACAGAATTTTTATTCACAATTTTATCAATAAAGAAGGTATTTTATCAAGATTTATTTTCAATTAGTTTTGTTTGTATAAAAAAAATTGATAATACACTAAAAATAACTGAATTTTGGCCTATGACACAGTATAAGTACCACAAAGGGGATTTTTAATAAAAGAATATCCAGATCATAGTTCTTTAGCTATGAAGAAGCGTTTTCCGGCACTTCTGATCATATCATATTTATCAGAAATCAAAGCAAGTCAGTCGAAAATATATTTTTGATATTTCCATCATTGTTAAAGTAACTAACGAAATTACAAGTTAGATACTGAATGAGATGAGATGCAGGTATGACTTAATGAGTGGATTATGATTTGCTGAGCAAAAATTGTCAGTCTTGTTACCAATTATCAACCTTGAAACTTTTTCTACTTTGTTTAGAAACTCTAATTTGTGAAAAAGCAAGATTCAAGATTATTTAATAAACAAAAATTAGGAACTTGCATTTGTACATCATTCATTCCTATGGAAATGAATGAACTAATTGATCTTCTCCATTAAACATTATTTTAATCCCCTTCATGATTAATTTTCTTAAGTTATAACTTTATAAACAGCAAATAAATAATCTAAAAACATTTATCAACCTATTTCATTTCAATAGGTTTTTGCTACTAATTATTTTAATGTAATTTATAGTGGACAGTTGAAAGTAGAAATGATGAAAAGTTTTTAAAAATAAGGTTTGAAATGATTTTTTATGGTATTTAGAAGGCCAAATAGTTTCATATTCAGCTTAGGTGAGTAGTTTGCTTTTTGGCCTAACCGAATATCTAATAACTTTGCTGAATACTGAATATATGATGGATATTCTGTATATTCTTAATGAAAATCATGCTTATTTTATTGAATATAAATTTTAGAAGAAATTCACAAACAACATAAATAAAGAATAACTCATTGCTTACCAGATTATTTTAATAATTTCATCGAACACTGCTGAATCTTTTATTAATCCTTGATTATCTGCTGTTCTTTGAAGGCGACTGGCTCTATAAGAATTCAGTTAAGTATGAATTACCAAATGATAACAGAAATCAATTTATTTATATGGCAAGTATGTAGATCGAATAGAAGTTTTTAAAGGAAAGTTAAAATGAGGTTTCCCCGTATCTTCACCCTTTGGTCATAATGACATTTTGGTGTCTCAAATGTCTAATACAGTACTGCATGCACAGCCTGGTACCAGAGGTGGTGCGGATCTTAGAAATTTGTGGATTTCTGGTCATTGCTTTGTTTTCATTTTTTAAACAGTAATTTGAAAGTAATTAATAATGCAACCAAAACTATAGTGAATTTTTAAATATAATAAAATATTAAAATAAGTAATAAACTAAAATAATAAAAAATTAGATAATTTTAAAAATGATTAAAACATTAAAAGCAAAGGTCAAGTTAATAATCATTAATGTATGATTAAATATTCGCTTCAAAGATGAAATGTATTTTTACTAAATTATTCAATGAAACTTGCTTCATAAAGGTACATTTCTAATTCACATCAAAACCATAAATAAGGAAGTTTCACTTGAGGTTTAGCTAGATTTAATAATAAAAAAAGCTAGCTTGATAAATATATTTGGTAAGAAGATTGTGATTATCCGTGATAGCAATAATAACTCAATTTTTTTTCAGAAATAAATTTATTCTTCCTTCATAAAAAAAAAAAAATGATTTCAGTATTATTAACAAAAGTTACAAATAAAAAAATATATGGAATTGATATAAAACTAAAAAAAGTCAAATTTTGTCACTATATCTGAACTGAACGTTTCATTGTTTACATCTGTAAATTATGTGTGGATTTGAAGGAATCCACTGTATTTCAACTTGCTGAAAATTTGAAATAAATTAGTCAACTCAGTATCATAGGAACTATGAAAAAATTGGGGGAGCTGAAGCATCAGTGCTGTGCAAAAGGGGGGGGGGCTCGCCCCGGACATGCAATTTTAAGGGGCGCCAAATTTATACTACCAACACCATTTTTCGGTTTGTCAGAAGAAAAAATTTGGGGGAAGGGGCTGCGAAATTGCACCTTTGTCACGGGCACAGTTTTCTCTTCGCACGCCCTTGCAGGCATATTATCAAAAGCTAGTGGCGAAGATAATTTCATTCAATTCATTTCAGAGGATTTCATTTGTTGCACTTTTCACAAACAAGGGTGTAAAATAGAAGCATATCAAAAGATAGTCGATTTTTTGATCCAGTTTAAAAATTTTTTATTCGATGTACTTAATGACACTCAAATTTTGGATGTTCCCGTTCACAATATTCAAATTTCAAGCTTCTCCCACTCATGTTTATCAAAAGTTAAAGATTTTTTTTTGTTGTTTTGCTTACAAACTCTTTACAAATCCCTCACAAATCAGTTTTAAAGGCTTCCTCTTTATAAATATGCAATAACATCAAGTGATTGAGTCTGTCTTGACCCGTTGTTCGATGGTGGTAGGTCTGTTAGAAGAAAAGAATTGAAAGTACTCTGAGCATTCACTAATGATACTGCAATAACCAATATTAAATTCTGCCAAAAGATAAACTTCAGAAAATAATTTTTTTTCTAATTCCTGCAATGACATCATTTTAATTATGACTGACAACACACTTCTGTCAGTTCTGTTCGGACTAGTGTTGATAGAAATGTCAACTTTGCAGAAAGTTTGTCAAATCAAAGTCTTCAGCATGTATTCTAAGCTTTTGTTTCATATCTACTGACATGATTGAAGCTGTATCTGTGAATATGGATTCGATCTTTATGAGAGAGTCAAAAGTTTTTGATTACATCATTTTACTAGTTCGTTGGTAGTAAGGTTCAGTGCCTCACTGAAAATTCTCAATTTTTCTTATTGTTCGAATTGTGTTGGAGTGGAGGGATGGCTTGTCTGCTCATATCTTATTAAAACTATCTTTAGATTGGAGATTTTTATCTTCGGTTTTTAATTTTTAATTTCTTCCACGGGAGCTGAGCCTGTCTGAAATATCCCAGGGGGAATCATCCCCTGGTTTCTATGCCTATGGGTCAACTTATTTAGGAGATTCAATTTTTTTACAATAATGAAAAAAAAAAATTTTTTTTTCATTCTTTTATTAGCTTATTTTGCAAGGCAAACTTGTTGACACATTAAAAGAGCCTTCTTATATTTAAAAGAATAGAATTTGAATATATTTTTCTCATGAAGAAAAATGAGAAAAAAGAATAATATACTTTTTTTTCCGGGGGGGGGGGGGGCAATCAAGTTATATGAGAGTTTTCACATTTTCTTATTTTTAACAACATAAGTTAGTTGATCAGGTTACAAATGAATATATATATAGATAATTTAATCGAAAAAATAAATTATATTCAAACATAAAATTGTTAAAATATTAATTAAAATATAAATTACACCAAAATTTAAAAAAATAAACTCCGCCTGAAAAAAAAAAAAGAATTTTTCTGTAAATGCAAAAGTTTTTTATTCTTTAATCATAATAATAATAAAATTATACATTTTATTTAAATGCATAACAAAACATTAGAAAATCTATCCTAAGGCAATAATATAGTTCCAGCTCAACTGAAATAAATAAACAAAAACAAACTACACATTGCCCTCTCACTTTTCTTGGGTTTTTTTTCTATTATGTGTCTTTCTGTTGAATGATCTAATTTTCTAATAGCTTAGTTTAATAAAAAATTGTAACACAGCCTAATTTACTACTAATGCAACTAGCTAAAAATCTGAACAAAATTGTCAAATATTTAAATGGTGATAGCATTTTTTTTTCTTTTTTTACAGTAAGAAAAAACAAGCCTTTTCTCATCATTTTTTCTTTCGATTATAATTTCTGTTTGTTTACAGCTATTTTTCTAGCACTCAAACAATTCAAGCTTGCAGATACTTTCATGAAATAATATTTGAATAATTTGACGTTTTTGTTTATTTTAATTTTTAAAGTCCTTTAGTAGATTTTTTACCTCAAAGATTTATGAAATGCAACTTATCATATACGAATTAATTTCTGCAAATAGATATTGATTTTGAGAGTTAGCATTGAGGAAATTTTCCAGAAAACTTCATTTATAATCAGTTTCTTCCACTTTTGCCAATATTTCAAGAAGTTAAATTCAGAAGGGAACAGATGATTGGGTCTTATTTCACGAATTTCAGGATAACTTTATGTAAAATTTAAAATATCACTGAAAAGCATAAAGGGATGAATTATAAAATAAGATTAAAGGAATAATATATATATATATACATACACATCACCATATTATTCAGCTCTATTTCTATCGATGAAATTTGACAGCTTCCATCAGTTGTTTTTCGAGAACTTTAAACTCACAAATCTGTATTCATATGAATTGACACTAATTTTATTTAAGGGTGCTAGTCACTCAGCAGCCAAATTCCTCTTTGTACTGTTAAATTGATGTGTGTTTGGGGAATTCTTATATTCAAAATATCACTTTAAGGAATTACCATTTTTAAGTTCTTTTTTTTCAGTATTCTCTTCTTAAAAGATGTCTCTTTTTTCTTAGTTTTCAAAATATTTCTAAAATCTATGCATACTTTTATATAAACTATTAAAGTTTACTTCTAGATCGTTCATTTTTAAAACATAAAATATTAAATTGAACATAAATTTTAGAAATATTTTGGAAACTAAGGAAGAAAGCGACATCTTTTAAGAGGAGAACACAATGAAAAAAGAATTTAAAAATATTAATTCCTCAAGGAGATATGTTGTCTATAAGAATGCATCAAACACCCATAGACAAAAAATTACCAACAAGAATTCGGCCGCACAGTGACTAACAACATTAACTGCCTGCCCCAGATCAAAATTTTGGCCATTTGGTTTACTTATACACATAATTTATACACATTATTTATACACATAAAAAATGTGACTATGCAACAATCCAATAATTAAGCATATAAGAGAACACAAACATGGCTATTTCAGAGGTGATTCTGAGTTTTTAAAAAATGTTCTGAAAGGTTACTCCAGACAAGTGTGTGGGGGGGGGGGGCAGAATCCTTTGTTCCCGTGTCGTCATGGGATGAGATGAGACAAGCACTGTTATAAGTTAAAGGATGAAAAAGAAAATGGCATAAAAAAAATTAAATTAAGAACAAAAAGAGAGAAACAAAATTACTGTTTTGGCACAAACATGGTTAAAATAATCCATTATTTGTAGCAGATATTTTCGTTCGGCAAGACTGGTGCAAGATTATAAGTCCCCACATATGTGACAATTTTCTGGATTTATTGAAATGGCACAAACATTTTTTTCAACAGTAAATTTTACTTAATGAATGCATTAAATTAAGTCTGACATAGAAACAAGACATATTATATAACAGGCCTGTCCAATCTTTTAGTAAGCGGGAGCGCATATCAGATTTTGTCAAACAATGAAGGGTGCCATAATTAACATGGCTCAAAACACGCAACAAAATTATCTAAGGGTACTTAGCACCGATACATACATGCAATTTTATTTCGCTATAGAAGACATAAGCCCCCTATGGATCTGAAAAACTACCATATAGAAAATCTCTTCAAAATAACTATAAATCCTTGTAAATTTCGAGTTATACGTTTTTCTGTGAGGAGTATATATATAAAAAATTATTGGAAGAAAACTAAATCTTGCATATTTGTTAAGATAAAAATTTTACTTTAAAATAAAATGGTAACCAACGATATTGTTAGATTTTTTGGGGAAGCAAAAACGTAGATTTATTTTAAATTTGTAAATTAGCTGGTATAAAAAGTACAGAAACAAAGACAGGCATGACATAGTGATCAATCTACGGGAGGTTCTAAAGAGAGCCTGGAAGAGAATGGAAATAATTTCGCATGATTTTACAGAAAAAAAGAAAATCACCTAAAATTTTAAAGTTCTGAGAGAAGAAATGATAAGCCCTTTTCCATCTTTAGAACAGATAATGGGCCAGCAAAAAATCATTAATTTTTGATGCGTGAAATACATTTGAAAATGTATTAAAAATAACCTCAAGCAAATATGAAGGATTTTTAAAAAACCTTGCTTTAAAAAGGAATTTTTTCTTAAAAAAAAATTCAAGATGTGCAATCTTCAAAAGGGTGCCAATAAAGCCGGCAAAGGGCGCCACATTGGACAGCCCTGTTATATAATATATATAAATTTTCTGTACCATATGTTCCAATTGAAAAAAAAAAAAGGCTATATAATATGGTACTACTTGGTAAACCCATCAACCAAAAAACTATCGCCCAACTATACCAAAGATTACATGCCAATAATGGATTATTGTAGATATTACATTCATTTGACATTAATTATGAGACACTAGCTTGTTTCGCCATCAAGTGATTTTTAATTCAACTTTTTATGTTTATTTTTTATTATATTTTAAAAATGTATTTATTCTTCTGCTATTTAAAATAAAAATTAGGTCAATATATATAGTTTTTGAACAGTTTCAAAATTAGTCAACAGGATAAACAATTAGCACCCATAATACTAATTAAGTGGTATTACATAACAAATACTTCCACAACTATATTTAATGTGGGAACTACATAAGATTAAATATGATATTATGAAGAAAATAAAATGTTCTAAGTAACAACATTGTTGGTACAGTGTAACTTCTTAGCATGAGAATAGACAAATACCATTTTTCTAGATGCAAGGATACAATAAAACACTGTTTTTTTCTTTTTTAAATCTTTGCAACACCATCACTTAGCAGCAAATCTAATATAATGAAGACATTGGAATTTCAGATCCTTGGTTTCATAAATTGTTTGACACTTTAAGTAGGATTTTTTTATAAAATCTATATGAAAACTTCAGTATGCGATCGATGGTTTAAAAAATATTTATTTTCAATAGGACAGAATACAAGCAAATTTATCTATGAGCAACACGTTTTAAATTTAACCATTAATAAAAATTCAAACGAGTTTACTGTTTTTAAATTTAAAGTTGATCGTTGTTCAACTGACTGATTACAAATAAATAAAATTATCTGTTGTAAATAAAACATTTTATTACAGGCTTAAATGAGTACGAGCAGAATAAAAGTCGCAACTCATGAAATTTCCTGTAGTCATATTATCAAACTGCAAGTTATAGAATTTTAGTTAAAGAGCAACAAAAAGAAACCACCTTAGCAAGAACTTATTTTAGTAAAATCATAAGTTCATGCTAAGGTGGCATCTTTAAGTAATTAATAGAGATCAATAAATTCGTATTTTTAAGTTACCTGATATTTTTGCTCCGTGATATTTATGGACAGGGCAAGCTAAAGACGCCAATATATGAATGAATCATGAATTCTTACATTATAATTCAATTAAAATAAATAATTTATTGATTCCGGGAATAGTGAAATGCCGTGATTAATTAAAATGCTGAAATAGCAATAATACTAGTATCTTTTTTTATCCCTTATTTAAAACTGCTTATCCTTATCATACAGACATTAACAGAAACAAGCTTCACAAAGAATCTATGTTTGATTTTAGTGAATCATTCAAAATTAAGTTGCGTAAATTTAATACGCAAGGATATATTTGAAAGCAAGATTTGCCAATTTTTATTAGTGATTTCTGTTCTTTGTTTATAAATAAATGTATTGTTTTATTAGTTAAAATTTTTCTGTTTCAGTTTGTTTATCGATTGATTCATACTTCATGAATCACTTAATCTTCTTTTGTGATTCATTGTGTTGGCGTCTCAGTGGGTTAAACTGTTGCAAAACTGCAATATGAATATGGCTAAAACTTCTTTTTTTATCGAAATAATTGTTACCACGCGGCTATTAAACAAGCTTTAACAAGGAATTTAAGCAAGATTTTTATGAGTTTCCAAAATAAAATTGCATCCAATGTTTAAACGGAAATATTCATTGAATCATTGTTAATGAATGGCTTTTTTATATCATGAGTCATTCATTGTGTTGGCGTCTGGTCTGCACTAATATAGACAAAATGGCCATACTCAGTTTGTAACAGTGGATATGTTTTAATCAATTTACACTGAAATAAAGTAATGGTAAGATATATTTCTTTCGTTATTCTTCCACGGAAAATTCTACAACTTGTGGTTTGATCGAATGATGGCACAAAATTTTATGTGTCCTAATTTTCATTATTGCTATCATTTTTAGTCATTAGAAATATATCGCACTCTATTAATCGAATATTTTGTTAGCCGAATAGTAATCATCAGGCCGAATACTTTATTATTTTAGAATTTAAAGATATTAAACAATTGATATTTACTTAATATTTAAAACGGATACTTTCATTTACAGAAATACGATTTTTTCCCTTAGAGTAAAATACCCTATAATTAACTAACATTTTCTATAACTAAAATACACTAAAAAAACTATAATTTTGCAACATATGTTTTGGCAACCTATTCACTAATTCGTTTACAAAAGCTTTTATTATTTTTATTTTTTTCTAGCATTTGTATAATTTATTTATTGTAATACCATTTATTTATTTTATTATAGGAGAAGAAGTAAATTGTGTATAAAAAACAATCATAATACATATACATACACACGTATGTATATATATGCACCTGTAAATATAGAATTATAATTATATAAATATATATAAACACATGTAAGCATTCATTAAGATTGTATTCACAGCTGTTTACATCATTTCTCAATAAATCTCAATTTATAAAGACAAAATTTTGTAGAGTAACAAATAGCAATAAAAAAAATCTCAAGACCTTTATAATAAAAAAGTACTAATTTTTTTTTTTTTTTAATTAATCAGCTCAATTTGTCAATATAAATTATGAACATTGTAATAATTCTAAGTAAAATTTTATTAAGTATCTCTTTTACTGAATATAATCAATTTTAAAATTAGCAGTAATTATTTACAATTTTATATGTAATTTAAATTTTTTTTATAATGTATTATTTTGAACAATACAAGGTTAAATATTTTAAAGTTATACTATAAAATCTTGATTCAGTAATATATTTAATTGTACTACATTTTTCGGATAAAAATAATAATTGTAGTAGTTTACACTTTATATGCAATTTATACATACAATTTATTTTCATTAAGTTGTATAAATTTGTAATTAATATGAATTTTATGTGCTTTTGATATTTTCGTTCCATTAAAGTAAAAGAAAATTATCTGACTTTTAATTTTAAAAATTAATTGCAATAGTTTGCTGTGTTTTATATGTTTTCAACTGTGCTATGCAGAATGTTCTAAATTTCAACCAACATTTTAAAGAGGATTGATAAAAATCATCAAGAGGATGAAAAGCACCATCTGAGTTGTCACCAGTGGAGGGAGAGGCGTATGGTGTTGAAGTCTCCATTATTTGTGAGCTTAAGAAGTCTAGATTTTTGAAAGACCATTTTTTTTTTTTTTTTGAAAAAAAGTAAAAGGTATATGATTTCTTTTTGTTTTGGTGATTTATTAAATGTAAACAAGTTAAATAATCAACATTTAAAAAAGGAAGCAGCTGGACTCAGTCTGTCATCGTGTGTATCTGATTTATGAAAATATCGTACCTCCACCACTTGAATTTCTTTATTATTGTCCATCAATAGCTGATCGATATTGTTTATTTACTTTAAAACTGTGTTCCTTACCAGGATTCATAAACATCATGATATTTTCGATACATTATGGGATATTTTCAAAAGAGTCAACCACTGCTGATAATAGATATTTCAAGCATAACGTAAATTAGAAACTTGCACTTAACATTAAAACTTTTAATCAAACAACATATTAAATCAAACTGTAACACGTGCCTACCCATTCCAAAGAAAAAAAAAAAAAAAGACTGTCTCGCATCACATGACCTGAGCTCTGCTGAATTAAAAATGTAGCTGTAGTATTTTTTGTTTTAAAAAATGTGGTAACACTATACTTCTATTAGAAAGGATTTATTCGAAGTTATGTTCGAAATTCGAAGTTGCCTGTGAACAGTGAGCTCATGTCTTGTTTTGGCAGTGTGTGCAACTAGAATTATGTAAAAAATGCTGATTTGTCAATATTTTATGTTTGTTTACTGTTTTATGTGTTATGTGCCATCTATGAAGAAATAAATTTTTTTTTAAAGAAGTTCATCATCCAAAGAATTTATATTTAGATAAGTGAAGCTTCTTTTTCTTGTAAATAAGTAATGTCAGCCTAGGAAAACAACATATTTTTTAGCTTAAAACAATATCAAAAATCAACTAATTGGAAACAGAAACAATTTTTTTTATGCCCTTACATTAAGTTTAAAAAAAAAGAAAAATATATAGGACTCAGTGTTAGCTATCAAGAAATGAGAAATTTATAAAACAGTTTTCTTATAAAATATTTTGTAACTGAATTCACATATCTTAAGTTTTCCTTGTTGAATAAAAGAAAAATGTCATTTCACATTAGATCTCTAAAAATAAAATAAAATGATCTGGTGAAAAGATATCCTCGTGCCACAAACAAAAATTGTACAATGTATTGTTATGCAATTTCTTCAAAATGGTAGCAATCGGATGAATTCCATTGTTTCACAGAAGTAATAGGTTTTATTTATTGATTATATCTTTTATAATGTCTTATCTCATTTTAATTAAAAATAACTTTTTAAAATAATGTGAACAGATAATGACATCATGCTTTAAAAAACAGACCCTTTTGTTTATGAAGATGTTACTATTTAAATACTTTTTCATTCTGCCAATATTGTGTTTAGACACAAGGCAAAATGCTTCAGTGAGTAAACAAGTTGGAAATTGCACATGAAGCATAGCAAATGAGGTGCGTTCGTATGATAACAAAGTTTTAAAAATATTACTCTCATATATCAATCACATAAAACTGTAAATAGTTAATTACAGTTAAAATGCGCACCAAATAATGTTCTCCCTATACTATTATGTAATGGAATACTTTTGTGTGGCCTTGTAAATCTATAACAAATGTTCTTTGCACCACGGATTATGCAAAATGTATATTATAATGTGTACTTTGTAGATGCATATCAGTTTTATTATGTATGAATCAGTGTAAAACCATTAAAATACATTTGAAACATTTTTCCTCATTATGTAAACTTTTGATTGTCAATGTAATTCAACTATGCATCCGATTTTGATAAAATTTGAAATGACTCAACAAAATTATGTAATTATTATGTATTTTAAATTTCAAACGACTGAAATGCATTGGAAGCTTTTTCCTCATTGACTGTAATGTAACGGAATATTTTTGGTGTTCCTGTTATTGATCTATGCATCCGATTTTCATAAAATTTGAAATGCCTCAACAAAATTATGTAATAAGTATATATTTTTAATTTGAAAAGATTCGGTTTTTTGGGTAGTTATTTTGTTGTTATGTACAGACAGACTAAACGACAACTACAGTCAAGGATCAATAATCCGCGTACCCATAATCCACAATTTTCTATGATCCGTGTTACTTTCTAAATGTAAACAGTGAAATAAACAGTTAAGAAAATCTACAAATTCGTGAAACAAAAATGATTTTTTAAACAAATTATTAAAAAAATAAAAAACATAATAAAACATCTACTTTTTTAATATAACTCTTTTTTTTTATTAACAATAAAGAACAAATTGTATTACAGAATGCATGTAATTATTTTTATTTAAATATACACATATATATATTTTTTTTAAATAAAATAACTTTTAGAAGGGCATTTTTTGAGACAGCCTATTAAATTAATTATTAGATTGCATATCTATCTTTCCATTTTATATTGAATATAGAATTAAAATGACATACAATCCATAATACTCTATAATGCACACTATTCCATAATCCGCACAACTTTTGGCCCCAACTTGTGCAGATTATAGAACTTTGATTGTAATTGAAAACAGAAACAATTTTCTTTATGCCCTTACATGAAGTTTTTTTAAAAAAAGAAAAAGTATAGGACTCAGTATCATAAAGGGCAAAACTGGGAAATTTCATCACTGGCCAGTGGCCAGTACTACCAGTTTTATAAGTGGCCACTTTCTTTAAACTAGCGGCCACTTTTTAATTTAAAAATACTAAGCAATAAACTTTTAAAAATTTTCTGTTAGTAGTAATCTAAAATTGAATAGCACAAACAAACATGCTAATATAATCACAATGCAGTCAGAAAAAATAAAATAGCATGATGGAATACAAGAATTTTTTATTTGCTCCATGTAGAAAAGTGGCCATGAGGTGGCCGCTGAAAGCCAATTTTTTAGTAGCCACTTTTTCTCATTCAGTGGCCCTGTGGCCGGTGGCTAGTGCTAATTTTGCCCTTTACAGTATCAACTATCAAGAAATGAGAAATTTATATATTAAAAAATAATAATAAAATAATTTTGTAACTGAATTCACAGATCTTAAGATTTTCTTGTTGAATAAAAGAAAAGCATCATTTCACATAAGATCTCTACAAATGAAATAAAACGATCTGGTGAAAAGATATCCCCATGCCACAAACAAAAATTGTACATAGTATTGTTGTGAAATTTCTTCAAAATTGTAGCAATTGGATTAATTCATTGTTCCAGAGGAGTAATAGGTTTTATTTATTGATTATATCTTTTATACTGCCATTTTGTCATTTTAATTTTAAAATAACTTTTCAAAATAATATGAACAGAAAATGATGTTATGCTTTAAAAAAACAGG
This sequence comes from Maratus speculifer, assembly GCA_964019185.1. Classification (NCBI taxonomy): domain Eukaryota; kingdom Metazoa; phylum Arthropoda; class Arachnida; order Araneae; family Salticidae; genus Maratus; species Maratus speculifer. The sequence goes on along the minus strand of OZ025303.1, from coordinate 7,038,845 downwards.
AGAAGATGTTGCTATTCAATACTTTTTCACTCTGCCAGTACTGAGTTTGAGACACAGGGCAAAATGCTTCAGTGAGTAAAAAAAGATGCCATATTAAAAGAAAATGATCATTTTCTTTCATAAATAAATCAATATTTTCAACACAAGTGTGTCTACAGGACAAGAATTTCTGAAATTATTACTTACTGTTACTGAGATTACATGTACAAGTCAATAGTTCCAATGTTTACATTCCAAGTTGTTGCTGTCAAATTCAATTTCAAATTTGAGAATACAGTTAAACCTTGTTAACATGAATTTCAAGGGAAAATCAAAATTTTGTTCGTGTTATCAGTATAAAATCTTTGTATTCTTTATAACAGACTGTGAAAACAATTCATGTTAATGAGGTTTGACTGTATATTAATAAACAATTGCGCATTGAAATAGTTTTTAAATGGTAAATATGATTATGAGAATAAATAATGTATGTAAATTTTTAGACAATGAAAGGACATCAGATTCTGATTTTATGGGGAAGAAATTATGATTGTGTCAAAGTAAAATGATTATTTTGCTATTTTTCATTTCGTAATATCAACCATACGATACTCAATTGGTAACTTTGTCAAAAATACTGTTTTTGATTATGTGTTTCTACAATTAATATTTTGTGAAGTTATGATACTAACGCATTAGTGAGTGTTCCACCATCCCAAAATGATAATTCAAATGAATGTGTGTTAGGAGCTATAAAAAATAATCAGAATAAAAATAAACAAGATTGGTTTGAGAAACTTAAAGAAAATGTTTCAAAGTATTTATTTGTAAAATTAGATACGGGTGCTCAATGTAACATATTGCCATTACATAAATTTAAGCAAATAAATTTAAAAGAAAGTGTAATTGAAAATTCAAATATGAAGTTAACTAATTATAGTGGTTCAGAAATCAATGTTGTTGGTAAATGTTCTTTAATATGTGAAACGTCTAAAAGTGCAAATACAGTAGTAGATTTTCAAATAGTTGATTGTGATAATAAGGGTCCTGCTGCATTAGGGTTACCTACCTTAGTTAATTTAAATTTAGTTAACAGTGTAAATTCAATTACTTTTGATAAAAAAAGACATGCCAGAAATTTTGAAAGAATATTCTGATCTTTTTAAGGGAATTAGTAATTTAAAAGGCTTTACTTATGATATTAAACTGAAACCTGATGTCGTAGGTAAAATTGAACCTTGCAGAAAGATACCAATTAGTTTAATGGAACCATTGAAAAAAGAATTAAATGAAATGATAAATGCCAAGATGATTAAAAAGACTGATGAACCCACCGAATTTGTTAATTCTTTAGTTATAAATACGTAAACCTAATGGTAGTTTAAGAATATGCTCAGATCCACAATATTTAAATTCTAGTATTTTGAGAGGATATTTTTATCTTCCAACATAAGATATTGCTTCTAAAATGGCTGGTGCTCAAGTCTTTAGTATTTTGGATGCTAATAAGGCTTTTTGGCAAATTAAGTTATCAGAAGAAAGCTCAAAATTAACAACATTTAACACTCCATTTGGAAGATTTTGTTTTTTAAGGTTACCATATGGTATTTGCTCAGCTCCAGAAGTGTTTCATGGAAACTTTAGTGAAGTTTTTGAGAGAGAAGAGGGAGTAGAAATTTATATGGATGATTTATTAATTTGGGGAAGAGATAAAAAAGAACATGATATGAGGCTTTAAAAAGTTCTTGAGAAAGCTAGTGAAAGTAACATTAAATTTAATTTGAGTAAGTGTAAAATTAGAGTAACAGAAGTCAAATATTTTGGACACAAATTTTCGAAAGATGGCCTGATATAGATAAAATTAAAGCAATTTTAGCTATGAAACCTCCTAATAACGCTAAAGAACTAGAAACTTTTTTAGGTATGATTACATACAATGACGGTCTAAAGTTTTTGGCCAGCAAAACTTTTTCAGTTAATTTTTAAGTATACCCATATGAAGAGGAATTTCAAAGTGATATTTATACATTCTATTGACATAATAGCAAGGTAGTTACTTATGGATTAACACATAAATATCAATAAATTTAACTGTCAAAATTAAACACAGGCGAAAACGCATGTTCTCAAAAGTTTCTGTCCACTTTCGCAACTTTGGAAAAAATGGCATTATAATAGAAAATTACAGTGATCAACAACATTTACAATTAATATTTTATCAGAATACCTTTAATAGTAAGTACTGCGACACGGCAACGTGACATTCATACAATTAGCGGTTAAAGATCGCCTGTCATACGCCCTTTTTTTCCACTTTTCTTGTAATTTTTAGGAAATTTCGGCTGAGCTGAAATATTTCTAGCTCTACACACGTTTGCCAACTTCTTTCTAATGATTTTCTATTGGATTAACGTCGGTCGTTTGGGCTGACCATTTCAAAAGCGAAATTGTTTGGGTGAAAGCCATTGCTTTTCAGGGATTGCAAACAATCTTTAAATCGTTATCATGTTAAAATAAATAGTTTCGACCAGAATTTTTCCTCTAATAAAGCAGCAAATAATCTTCCAAGATATTTTTATGCATTGCATCATTCATCTTGTTGTAGATTTTAAATAACGGACTTACACTTTTTGAAGAAAATACTCCCCATAGCACAACGTGTCCTCCGCCATGCTTCATTGTAGGAATAACATAGGTCAAATGATATATTTTGTTGTTCGATTATCGGACGTAGTGTCTGCCATCATTTCCAAAAAAGTTTTAAATTCGAATGATGGAAAAATAGTACTTTTGTCCAGTTTTCACTTGACCAGACTTTGTGTTTTTTGAAAAACGCCAGTCGGGTGCTTTGATTTTTTTTACCCATGATAAATTTTTAAACACTGACACTTCCATAAATTTCTGCATCACGTCAGCATTTTGACACGGTGGATCGACTTATTTCCGCAATATTTTTATTCCGTAAATCGCGGGATATTGCAACGGAATTTTTATGCGGATCATCAATTGTTTTCTCTTGATAATTCTGTCTACAAAAATAATCCTTTTTCGGGATCTCCCGGACCTCAGAAAGTCTTGAAGGTTATGGCCATCTTTATATAATTTTTAAATATCATTCACAATCGATTTGACCGATCGATAACTTTGCCGCAATATCTTGGAAGATTGGCCCTTTAGAGACAAACTGATCTCTCATTTACGAACAATAAGTCTTGAACTTTTCAATTTTGAAATCAAACTCTGCCATTCACATTGATTTATTCACAAACACGACCAAAAAACACTCTACTGACAAAAAAAAACAAGAAATGATGAGTGGCCGGAAACTTTTGCACTCGCGAACTTTGAATTCTACCCCTTTACATGAAGCGTTCCCAGTATCCAATCAAAATGATCACGTCGTCTGAGGTCATTCACATATTCCTAACTTTTGAATCAATTGTGCTTCTTCTTCGCTGAAACCTGCAGGTAAATAAATCAGAGAAACTAACAGGCCGTAAACTTTTGACCGCCACTGTACGTGTCAAAATTCATTCCGAATGTTTCACAAAAAACCGCAATTTTGAGAGATTTAACAAAAAAAGGTAACATATGGAATTGGAATTCTATCCATGATAAATGTTTTTTAGAATTAAAAAATATTTTGGCAGAAAATCCAGTTCGGCAATATTTTGATGCGTTGAAACCAATCACCTTGTCAGTTGATGCCAGTAAAGATGGGTTAGGAGCAGTGCTTCTCCAGAATAACTTGCCAGTTGCATATGCATATTTAAATGATGTTCAGAAAAACTATTCACGGATAGAAAAAGTGACATTGGCTGTGATCATAAGCCACTTGAAGCAATATTTAATAAATCTTTTTGATAATTGCCCTGCTAGATTGCAAAGAATGAGAATCCGTTTACCACCATATGATTTTAAACTTTATTACAAACCGGAAAAATAATTGTTTTTTGCAGATGCTTTATCTAGATCATTTTTGGAAGAGACGTGCGACTTTTTTGAAGGTGATATCGAGGCATATACTGGTATGTTTACTGAAAGTATCCCTATGTCAAATGAAAAAAAATTTTTTTTTCAAAAATAAGCACAAAATGATCTTGAATTACAAGTTGTATCTAACTTAATTTTGGAAGGATGACCGGTTGATAAACTTGAAGTTCTTGAAATCGCAATGCTTTAGTTTAGTTTTCCTGAAGAATTGTCAGTTGCAAATGGATACGTTTTTAAAAATTCCCGTGTTGTTGTTCCAAAAAATCTTAGAAATGATATGCTCAATCGAATACATTATGGTCACATGGGTGTTGAAAAATGCAAAAATAGAGCACGTGAAATTTTGTTTTGGCCTGGTATGTCAAAAGAAGTAGCAGATCTTGTATTGAATTGTAAAACATGTTTATCATATAGAAAATCAAACCAAAAAGAACCATTGATGCCAAAAGAAGTTCCATATGGCCCATGGGAAATTTTAGGAACTGACTTGTTCCACTTTCAAGGTCGAGTACATTTGCTAGTTATAGATTATTTTAGTAAGTATGTTGAAACAGTTTTATTATCAGAAATCTCAAGTCTTACTACCATCAAAGCATTAAAAGGCATTATTTGCACGATTTGGTAGTCCTAAACTTCTATATTCCGATAATGGTCCGCAGTATGACAGTTCAAGGTTCAAAAACTTCGCAAAATCTTGGAATTTCCAGATCAAAACATCAAGTCCTAGATTCCCACAATCAAATGGAATGGTTGGAAGACATCTGCAGACTGTTAAGTACATGCTCAAAGAAGCTGATTTTGATAATAAAGATGATGATATTTAGCACATTTAGAGTACAGAAATACTGCAATATCCAATAATATTCCCTCACCATCAGAATTGTTATTTGGTCACAAAATTAATGGAATTATGCCACGCAAAGAAGATTTTTTCCCTACTAACCATTATGATGAGATTCGACAAAAGTTCATTAATCGATAACAGATTCAAAAATTACTTCAACCTTTCCGGGAAGATGATGTATTTTTAAAAGATGGCACTCAGAAAGATGCAAATCAACTAGTCAAAGTTATAGGAAATTCTGAAATACCGCGATCTTATCGCATATTAAAGGAAGATGGACAAATATTAGAGAGAAGCAGAAGGCATCTCCTTGAAAGTCCTCATAATATAAAGTTTGAAATAAAAAATAAATCCAACACTTTAGATTGTGGGAAACCTACAACAGATGTGAACCTTCCTGAGAAAGAACCAAAATCTTCTACACCGGATTTGAACACTCTACCTTCTACAATAACTCAATCCCACACCGATAGCACTAAATCTCCAACAAAGACGCATTCTAAATTTGGAAGACTAATTAAAAAACCATCCTACTTAAGTGACTATGTTACCTGATTATTATTTTATTAATTTTTCTTGTATTTATATTTTTCAGGTTTTTTGCTTTTTGTTAAAAAAAAGAGATGTCATATATGTAACCGTAAGTATCTTGTACTCCTTCACGACTACTCAGCTCGGCTCGAGATATTGTTCTATGTTGCAGTTTGTTTGTAAGTTGTCCTGAATAAATGTTGTGCATGTGAACTCCGGTGTATTTATTTATTGTTCCAGTCATTATACTAATGAGCAAGGAAATTTTAACATAAGATATTTGAGTCCTTCTTGTATTGTAATATTACAATGTCTTATATTACTAGGTGTATAATGCAGTTTGAAGCATTATATACCTAGTATATAAAGTCACTATTATTTATTTTAAATCTGTTTCTGAAATGTCATATAAAATTCTACAATCTTGCTTTTAAAAAAGAATTTTTATGCTGTTTCTAAACAGACATAATTGCAACAACATTAATGTTAAATTTCATTCTTCTGATAGTTCTTATTAAGCATACTGAACATTTTCTTGATTGAATTGTTTCTGAATAAAATATATTTTTTTCTTTCCATCTGAAGTTTTGTTTTTTCCAGTTCTCTCTACAGACTGTGCTCTAAGATGCTTCAGTTTAAATCTGTTTAGTGATATGCTTCACACATTTTATAATCCAATTTGCATAGACACATCTATACAAGTTTTCTAAAACTATACATTAAAACTTAAAAAATGTAATTTGTTTTATTTATAACCTATTATATACGATTTTAAACATGGATAAAATACTAACAAATGGTTAAATAATTGAAATACTCTGTAAATTGCCTTAATAACGCAGAATGTTTTTTGCTATAGTCATTTATGTTAGTTTAAAAAATTCTTGAATCTGGAGGAATTTCCACTAAATGCATCTAAATATTATGATTTCCCTTGTCATTAAAATAAATTCTTTTATCTTCCTTCCTCAAAAAATGTATCATTGTTTTCATAGGCAATATGATATTACAAAATTTTCTCAATAAGTTTGCTTTATATTTTATTTATAAATGTTTTAAAAATACTTCTATTTATAAAAGATGTATTCCTAAATATTTGATTTACTCTTCATTTATAACAATTATTTCTCATTTTTATAAATATTTTCTTTATGATAAGTGTTTTATTTCATGGTGGCAATTATTTATTTTATTTATTCTAATGTTGATTATAATTTAAATCTTTATGCAGTTAAAAAAATAATCTGGCACATCGTTTGTCCTACGAGCGTCAGGTATCTGGGAGTCTATTTCAGTTCAGTTTTCTACATTAATTTACTGTAATTTCCTGCGTATAATCCGCGGATAAAACTATAATTTTCCGACCAAGAAATTTTTCAAAAAGAAATGTAACTTTATAGATCGCCGTAAATATTCGTTTTCAATCACAAAATAAAATTCCTGAGTCTAAAAGGAATTGTTTGATCTTCAGATCATGAGCCAGAAATTACGGTAATTTTTCATAAGTTTTTATTGTGAATTTCTTTACCTTGAATCATTGTGTTACTTTTATTTATTGCAGATGCAAAAAGCCATGAATGTAGATGCACATCACATAACTGAAAACCGTCTTTAAAGTGCGAAGTATGCAGAAAAATATTTCCTTACCAGAAAATTTAGGAAAAATAGGTTCTGACTCACAGCAAGGAAAGCTGTTTATTTGTGAGGTATGCAGAAAAGAATTTTCAAAAAAACATTATTTAAGCAGTCACCACTTAATTCATACTGGTGAGAAACCTTATGTGTGCGAAATATGCAACAGGAAATTTTCTCAAAAAGGTAATTTAAGCAAACACCTCTTAATTCATACTGGTGAGAAACCTTTTGTGTGTGATATATGTAACAAGAAATTTTCTCAAAAGAATAGTTTAAGCACACATCTTTTAAATCATAGTGGTGAGAAACCTTTTGTATGTGAAATATGCAAGAAGAAATTTTCTGAAAGAAGTAATTTAAACAAACATCTGTTAATTCATACTGGTGAAAAACCTTTTGAGTGTGAGATATGCAACAAGAAATGCTCACGAAAGGGTGACTTAAACAAACATATGTTAATTCATAGTGGTGAAAAACCTTTTATTTGTGAGACATGTAATAAGAAATTCTTACGAAAGAGTGATTTAAGCACACATCTGTTAATTCATACTGGCGAGAAACCTTTTGTGTGTGAAATATGCAACAAGAAATTTTCTGAAAAAAGTAAATTAAGCAAGCATTTGTTAATTCATACAGGTGAAAAACCTTTTGTGTGTGAAATATGTAACAAAAAATTCTCTCAAAAGAGTAATTTAAGCAAACATCTTGCAATACATACTAGGGAGAAAAGTTTTGTGTGAGACATGCAAAAATAATTACTCTTAAAAGAGTGTTTTAAGGAAGCATCTGGTCATGCATTGAAAAAACTTATGTGGAATTTAAAAAAAAAAACAATCTGTTAATTTTCGTTCGCATAATTTACTAATAGCGATTAACCAGGGATATGTTTAGGAAAATTTTAAGTCCTTTAAAGGAGTCTTCTCGAAATAGTTTATCCTAAAATAGAAGCATTCACAAATTTTTTTATCTTCAAACAAGACTGTTCACAAAACGTTTTATTCCAAAATAGGACCCTTCAGAAAATATTTGTCTCTCAAATAGATATTTCACAGAAATTTTTCACCTTCATATTGAACTTTTCATAAGTTTAATAATTTAATAATAAAATCTGGCTAGTAAGTAAGCAGTTAAACTCATCAAAGAAGATATTACTATGTATGTGTGATATTACTATGTATGATATTTTTATGTATGAAATATAGAACCTGAAGACATCGATAATGTAAAATTCACAACATTCTGACTAGAGTTTTCACAAATATAAGAAAAAAATATCACAATTTCACAAAAATAGGACCCTGTGAGAAAAGTCTGGACAGACCCCTGTTTACTAATTTGTATACGTCTTTTATTTAGGAACTTTGACTTATTCTACTCAAATGTTATAGAGACTAAAATGAAACGTGTACCAACGAAAGTTTTGTCAATTTAAACTAGCAAATCAGCAAATGGAGAACTTCAAATTGGTTTTTGGCACCTTTATTTATTTATTTATTTTTGTATAAAACAAATTTATAAGTTTGTAAAATTGAACCTGTTAGCTATTGTGAATGTTTAAATCTTAAAATTTTTTAAAAGTAATTTTTCACAGTGGATTTCTATGATTTTAAAACTGTCTTTCTTGTATTACTTTAACCTTCTTAGTCCTGAGACAAATATTACATGGGACTAAAAAATCAATTAAAAATTTCAATTAAAAAAATTCCGAAAATTTTAAAAATTCTATATATTGATGCTTAAGATATGCAAACATTTATTAAAGATAGCTAGAAGTAATTTCACAGTTATAGAAGCTTTTAAATTAATTTCAAATGTGTTTTTTAGTGTTGCCCATAGTCAACATCAGGACAAAGGAGGTTATTCTGGGAATGCTGTTTTTAAAGGGGTACTGCCTGGAATTTCCCATAATGATTAAAATAAGATATAATTAAATGTGTTTGATATAGTGATTGTTATTTTAAAAAGATCTGATGAGGTTTGAAAATTTAAATAAAGCTAGCTAAAAAGTGTTTTAAAAACTATGCTGTTCTCATCGGGAATGTATAAAAATAAAATGTCCTAATTTGATTATAATGCCATTACTGATGCGTGTTTTTATTAAAATACTTATTTTCAAGATCTTCTGAATTCTCCTTGATTTTTCATAAAACTATAAAGATCTGATGTGATTTTTAAATGTCAATAAATGTTGGTAAAAGGCATTTAATTTTTTTGTTCTGATTTCATTTTCCAATTCAATCTCCCTTTAAAACTTTCCAACATACTTGTAAAATATTTAATACTTTACTTAACTGTCTTCCACCTGACCACAATCTAATTCTCGGAATTAATCATGTAAAGGATGTATGTATGATTGCTATCTCACATTCACTGTTGAAAATGAATTTAGTAGTATTTATAGTTCATTTACAGGTATAGTAAAAATAATTCCATTTTAAGCTATGGTTAGTAAGGAAATTTTTTATGGATTATTTGACACTATTTCAAGTATTTATCAAAAGAAACAAATATGAATGTTTGATGTTCCTTAGAACCAGGGGTGGGGAGTTGGTAGGAAAAAAATGATTTGTCGTGTGACATGAGGTATGCAGCTGTAAGTAAACAAATTTTAAATCTTTGATATATAAAGTTTTTGCGTACGAATTCTGTGACGGGCGGACACGAAGAGGGTTTTGTCAGACGAACAAAGCCCTAAAATACAATTTTGTAAAGATTTATATTTATCTTTTTTCTTCTTTGACATCAAAAGTTTTTTCCGCCGTGTAAATAATTATTGATTAAAAAAATAATATTCACAAAGAAGGTAAGTAACTTCAAATATAATATTCAAAATTCTAATGTGTTTTACTATATGCTACATTATTTATAGAGCTAATTAGCTTTTAATAAATATATGTCTTTATGTTACTTGTGTTTTAATCAGAGCTGTGGAGTCGGTGGGAAAAATGGCCGACTCTAGGCTGGCTAATGTACAAGTGTTGTCGGTTAAAATTATGAGAGAATGTATGAAAAATAAGATGAAAATTTCACTGTTTCAATATTAATTCAATTCTTAGAGCTTTGAAAGAACAAAGTAATTTTCGTTTTACTAATTTTTCAAAAAAAAGTAGACTGCTAATTTTTTTACGAGAACGAGGAATTCCATGATGAAATAAATAAGACTTTGTCGATAATAAGGAAATATTGAATGAATTTACAATAAACATAGAATAAATATTTCTATAAAATATAAACCTTAAATGAAGTCTTTTCTTTTTACTGTTACACCGTTTTTTATTAATTTTAATATTCCTGAAATTCAATACTTTTTTAAATTCTTTATTAAAAAATTAATATATTTTACCTAAAATTAAATTTTTTAAAGCACATGTAATCAAGATACAATAATTAATAAAGTGTTCAATTATAATCTTTACTATCCAGAAATGAAAAGTGACTGTAAATTACATCATTTTGACACCATGAAATTAATTTTTCTCTTTACATGTGTCAAGGTAAAAATGCATTTTAAACGAAGCATGTAGCCACTATCATCGGAACAAAACTTTACACGTACTTTATAAGCATATTTTTATGCATAACCAACATGTATTAAAATAAAAACATATTTTCTATTTCATTTTGATGGCATCAATAAAATTAAAATGCATAAAGATAAAATAAGTCGAAATAAAGAATATTCTCGCGGCGTCCCAGTCAATATAAATGTTATTCGCTTATCAAAATAAAATACAAGTTTATAAATATTTTTTTTTACCGAAATTTAACTCGCAAATTAAAAAAATATATCCAATAAGCCACGTGTCTCATTTAATTCTGATTTGTAAGGTTTTTTACTGTTTATAACAGACTCGTGTAAACATTTTTTTAATTTAAAGAAATGGGTTTTTAGCTCAGTTGTTTTTACGAATTCGCAACAACTTAAAATAATAACCTTTATTAAAATATGTAAAAAATATCGCTTGAAATGCTGGAAATTTGAATTTAAAATGGAAATGAAACGTCAAAGAATTAATCAAATTAAAAATAATAATAATTACAGTCTGCACACCGGGAAATTATAATTCATAAAATGATCTAAAGCTAATTAAATTCCTATGTGTATTTTTTGCTCCTATAAAACTTTTATAATGGAACAGTTTGGACCAATTTTAACATTAAATATCTCTTAAATCATTTATTCGATTTAAAAACTGTCTACACTGGAGTGCTTATCAAACTTTTCCCTGTAATACTATTTATTTTCACACTTTTGTGTGCAAAAGTTTTTTTAATAATAACAAAGAAAGACGCTCGGTCACATAAATCTCAATGTCAGCGGCGGTGACAGCCTAAGTTATTATTATTATTATTATTATTATTATTATTATTATTATTATTATTATTATTATTATTATTTTAGAATAGAGAGATTATATAAGTGTATTGCAGTGCATCGCGAAACCTATTGTAAAAAATATAGGTTTACGGATCACTCATGATTGGAAACACATGTTTGTGGTCCACGGTAGAAAAGGTTGAGTATGGCTGTTGTTAAACTAAATTATCACTTCGCAGAAAAAAAAATAAAAAAGAATTTTCTAATGATGAACGAATTTATGATCCATTACAGAAATTTCAATTAGTTTTTTGTAAATGTTCTCTTGGCCTAATATCTTCGAACCACAATGTCGATAAGGGAGCATTTTTATCAGATGAAAACATTTCATTTAACAAATGTTTTTTTTTTCACATAACGCAAATCCTTGATAACCCTGATGATGATTTATTTAAACAAGTTAGAAATTGCACGGGAAGGGTAGAAAATGAGGTGCGTTCGTACGATAACGAAGTTTTAAAACTATCACTCTCATATATCAATCTCATAAAATTGTAAATAGTTAATTATAATTAAAATTGCGCGCGAAACAATGCCCCCCCCCTATACCATTATGTCAAGGAATATTTTTATGCGGCCTTGTAAATCAGTAACAAATGTTCTTTGCACCACAGATTAAGCAAAATGTGTATTATAATATGTACTTTATAGATGCATATCAATTTTATTAAGTTCGAATGAGTGTAACACCATTAAAATGCATTTGAAACATTTTTGCCAATTGACCATAATGTATGAGAATACTTCTGATTGTCCCTCTAATTGATCTATGCATCCGTTTTCATAAAACTTGAAATGACTCGACAAAATTATATAATAATGTCTTTTAAATTTTAAACGATTAAAATGCATTTGAAACTTTTGCCCCATTGACCGTAATGTAACGGAATACTTTGATTGTCCCTGTAATGATCTATGCATCCGATTTTCATAAAATTTAAATGACTCGACAAAATTATATGATAATTATATATTTTAAATTTCAAACGATTCGGTTGAGTAGTTTTTGCGTTGATATATGCGGACGGATGGACAAACGGACAGACAACTATAGTTTCTTCGTATTTACATAATTACGAACGCACCTAAAAAGAGCTATGATCTGCACATTTGATGATGCATTTTTGCATCACGCTGATTTTGGATGATGTAGATGTTTTAGAACAATTCACAGAGTTAGAAAGAATGTGTCCCACAATTCCAAGTAATTCTTCTTTGGAAACAACGAAATATTTGTTCAGTCACAGATTTCTGGAAGTTAAGCCAAATGTTATCATTCCACTTAAAATTTAACTCACTATTACTATAACCGTTATTTCGGCAGAGCTCTCTTTTTCAAAGTTAAAACTTATAAAGGCTTATCTAAGATCAACTATGCTGAATAAACCCACCACTGCCCTCAAGCTTTTGCTCTCAAAGCTGGTAAACGGGATGCGTTGAATTAGAACTTAATCGCGCCCGTCAGCCTAATTGTTTGGTTCCTTGATTTTCTTCTATCCTTGAAATGTAGTCTGATCTTTTCTCGGTTATAATTATATTCATTTTCAATGAATAAACGCGTTTTTCTGTTTAACACAAAATTCCATTATAGGCAGGTTGTTTTTCACTGGTTTTAATATATTTTAAGATTTTTGTCTTTAAATCTATTATTCTTTAATGAAATCAATTTTAAGTTTCAATTGTAAAAAATTGACGATTAAAAAAATACATACATTTTGTAAAAAGCTTTGGACCGAGCCAAATTGTACTAATTTTTGCCCCTATCCGATTAGTTATTGATTTTGATATGGATTGTTTCGAATCCATGACGAAAAATTCTTACCAAGACGGTATAAAACCAGAAGTTTTGAGGGCTAAAAAAAAAAAAAAATTCTTAATCGGCATGTTAGAAAAGGCCATTTTCAAGAGTAAGAGAACTTTTTTAAGAAAACTTTTTTTTATGTGCGTATGTTTAGTTAAGGCATGGATAAGAAAAATTTTCTTTATTGGATATATTACCTTACAAGGGCCGTATAAAAATTTAGTTCTCGCATTTTCTTAAACAGAACCCTTTTTAAATCTGAAGTTTTCGTTAGTCAGTCGTTAAAAAAAAATGTCATAATCTTAAATCAATCTTTAAAAAATTTACAGTTTCATCAGTCATTCGCTGAAATTCACAAGGATGCCACTGATACATTTTTTCACGCATTTTCTCTACAGTCAAAAGAATTTTTAGCAATGACCTAAGATACCTAGACACCACAATGGCAACCTTTTCTTAGGCCGGTATCTTTGCCTTCCGTCACGTGACGGAGGGCAGATTTAGCGCGCCAAACCGGTTTTTCTCCCGCCGAAACTCATATTGTTATGTCTTAAGTTAACCGCACTTCTGTTTCTCTAAAGAGAGAACGTGAAATCTGAAAGTTGCCAATAAAGCAATCACCGCCAAAAAACAGCATCTTTTCGACAAAGATGTTGAATTTGAAACCATGACGAGAGAACAATGGGATATGCCGTTTACGTATATTAGAAAGTAAATGTTTTTTAGAAACTTGGCCAAGTCACAATCTTCGTTCCGGGCACGGGCATGTCCGCTTCAAAATATTTTAAGTTGAGTGACTCAACTATCTCAGTGTGAACATAGCATTGTAGACTCCTTCAAATCCGCACAGATTGTGCGGTTTTTAGAATTTTGCGGATTTCTCGTCATATCTTTGTTTACATTTTTTAAACAGTAATTTGAATGAAATAATGCAATCGAAGTCATAATGAATATTTACAATATAGTAAAATATTAAAATAATTTAGTAAAAAAAAGGATAATTTAAAAATTTATTTTTAGAACTAAAGGTCAAATAAATAATTCATAATGTACAATTAAATGTTCATATTAAAGATGAAATATATTTTTTTAGTTATCTAATGAATCCCCTCATAAAGATAACCTACTAATTCACATTAAAATCAACAAGGAAATTTTATTTCTGATTCAAACAGACTTAATAACCAAAAACACTTATTAATACATAAATATGTTTGTTAAAAAGATTATCAGTTATATCAGCATTATATTTTTTTTTCAGAAATAAATTTATACTTCCTTCATAAAAAAGCGCAAGTTGACTCATATAAATGAGAATTACTTATTAAAAAATATAAAATGATATAAAGCAAAAAATTTCTATAAAGCTGCAAATTTCTGTCATTTTGCTCCTTCATCTGAACTGAAAGGTTTATTGTTTACATCTTCACTGATGTGTGATTTTAGGGCTGCGGATTTGAGGAACTGTACTATATTATTGACCTTATAGCGGACATTGATAGACATGTATGACTAATGGATAAACAGTGTTAATCATCACATTGATTCCATGACCGTAAACTGAAGTGGTGCATTAAGCTTATAAATTTTAGCTATATAAATTTTAATTAAAAACTTTTAATAAAATATGTAATTACTTTTTTTTTTCTGAATGCCTCTGATCTTCACATTCCTATAATAAATTTTGATTGGTTCTCGGGTAATTAAAGGTTGGACCACACTGCCATATCCTATGCCAACTTATATAATAATATAGTCATACTGTTCATCATCAATTTCAGCATGAGATTTTCTTATATAAAGACATGTTACAAGAGATTTGTGAATTATTTAGTAGCGCATTTTAGTTTACCTATATAGCATTTTTCTTTTTATTCTAATATGCAAACACAACTCTAATAATTTAATGATTAAAATATGCATATTAAAAACACATAAACGTGCTCAATGATACACATAAATAGGAATTATATATGAACCTGTACAAAAATAGTTAATGATAAAGAATAACATTAACGTTTCGAATCGCTTCTGCAGTCGTCCTCAAAATAAAAATATTTTAAAACGCTTAAACGTCTAGAGACAAAAGGTTCCTGTCAAATCTTGATCGATTATATGAACGAAAACTCGCATCATTATTGAGTACCATCAACCGAGGCTACTTTGGACCTTACAAGGTAACTTTGGTTCTTTACATGAAAAAAATGTTTATTGTTCTACAAATAAGATAAGTGTCAAAATATTATTTTTAGCAACTTGTAACTCTTGCGTGATCATAGTTATTCCTTTAACTTTTATTTTGACAGAAAATGCTAACGTTTCAATAGGATTAACATGAAAAGTAATTTTCGGGGCTAATTTGGAAGTAAGCACCAGTACCAGGTAGCACCAGTTTCTTAAAAATGCCATGTTAATTTTTTTAATCGGATCCGAAGCTGGGCCGTAGCTAGAAGTGAGCAAAAGAGGGGGGGCTGATAATTATTCTCTCTCTCTCAGACGCAGAAAGATAAATTAGTGCATATTCACATTGTAGGCACTTTGTTTCTTATAAAACTGTTGTAATAACTTTATTTTATGCCAAGAAAAGAATGATAATGATGAAAATTTTGATTGTATTATAAATAGTGCAAAATTAAACATGTTACCTTCTTATGTGCAAATAGGATGAGCGAGTGTTAAAACACGTAATTTGGATACAATTTAATATTTCTGCAAAACTGCGAAAGGATCTCATAACTAAATTACATTTTTGAATAGAATTTCATTTGAGTTTTTGAAACAGAAATTCATTTAGTGACTTTGGAATTTTTTCCAGGGGAGGATCAAAATATTTTAGGGGGGGGGGGTGAGCCGCCCATAACACCCCCTTAGCCATGGCCCTGGTCTAAAGTATCAATTCATTATCTAATCCTATTATCAGATGTTTTAATAATAATTGAACATATGAAATGTATACAATTTATATGAGATTTAGTGAGTGGACCAAAGAAGCTCCCAGCAGGGGCTACGTTGTTATAAAATCTTAAAGATCATTAAAAAAGTAAACAATCAAAAAATGACCACTTTAAAACCATACAGTTTGCTTCATAATTCCACGTTAATTGTTTACAACACAATTATGTCGTTGCAAAATACTATGTAATACTTTTAAGTAATGGAAATGTTAGTGGAATCATGGCAAATTGGCTCAAAGTATCCCTGGATGACGGTACATCAGAAAAATTTAAAATAAAATAAGTTGAGATGAACAGATTCATCTCAATTTATTTCAGTTTAAAATTTCTCATGGAATAATGATGAAGTTTGTTTTTGCAGTAATCACGAAATGAAAATAACAAAAGCTCAATAAACCAAATATCTCCCTTGCAATTCCCTGGCCTACCCTGTCTTGCACCATAGGGATGGAGGGAGTAAAGTATTATTATTATTATGAAATTAGGGCTGGGATTACGGTGCCTCGCTCTGTCTTATCTTACGCTCGATCGTAGGATGGGCGTTCCTGCGATCGATCGTAACTTCGTATTACGGTGCCTCAGCGTAAGTCCTCTTGCTCTCAGCCAATCAGAGGCCGTAGTCACTTTTGTTGTGGTTGCGCGCGCATCCATTTGTGTTGAAACTTACGCAGCTTTCGAGCTGCCTTAAATTACGCCGCTACCGTAATACCGTTTGCGCTTTGTTTACATCGTAAGTCTCTACGTCGATCTTAAGTGAGGCACCGTAATATCGCCCTATATCCTTCTCACTTACACATCAAAAACTATTTTTACTTTCTTGACAGTGAGATTTGTAATAGAAAACAACTTTCTGATATAGGGCCAAATTTTTCAAAATGTTTTAGTGTAAATTCCATCATTCTGCCGTGAATTTCATGTCAAGTATTTAAGACATAATTTCTTTCAATAAAACTATATATGCATTGTTATACAGCACTCAGTGATATGTGTATGCTTTTGTGTATTATTTTATTCCTCCACCCAAAAAAACAAAAAACAAAATTCCAACTAGATGCAATAAGAATAACATGTTTATGTAGTTTAAGCATACCCAGATAGCAAGCAAGGTTCCGTAAACGGTCGCTTTTGCCTTTCGATACATTATCCTGCAAAGGTATACTATCTTACCGTTATCAAAGGTATAAATGAATGCTTTCGATATTCGCTCTTTCGATAAGTCGTGGCGGAGAACCACTTTTCGTTAATTATCGATATACGTATTCGATTTGTGGGTATGCGTAAACTTTGTTCGCCTTTCTCTAGAAACTGCTATGGCGGTTATTTCTATCTGAGTGAAGTACGCTTGTTCGTTTTATGTAAGGTTTTACAAAAAATTCTGTAAGTTTATTATTAATATATTATTGTTGTTTAATTATTTCTTCTGTATTGCCTTTTTTTATTGATGATGTTCATAAATTTATCATACATTTTAGTTAGTTCCACATTCGGTAAAGTTTGTTATTTAAATGCTGTTTTTCATTTGTGCTAGATCATGCATCATGCTAGATTTTTAAATTATAGTTACTCCTATAAAAATATATCATAGACATTTTTACAGAAAATTCCGGATGGTTAAGAAACAAAAGAGTGTTTTTATTTAAATAAATGTATAACGTCTGTTTTGTTGTTCATATACAGTGTGTAAGTAAACAGTAAACACAAAATTTAGAGAAGTTTTAGTAATATTGTGTTAAATATGTTTTATTATAACAGCCATATAATCGAGATAAAAGTGCTTTTATAATTAAAAACATTTTGCATTTATGTTCAATCATTTTAAGTTATTGGTTTTTTTTCTTAAAATCGTCAATAATAAAAGAAATGTTAAAGTTTCATCCATTTCTCCCTTGTTTCTTTGACAAATCAAAACACATTGACTTTCAACAAATTACATTTATTTACAAATATATATGCTAAGTTATTTTTTTTTTCTTCAGGTAGTGTATTTATCAATATTGTTGTATGAAATATGGAAATCTGTTTATTAAAATGTATTTGTAATTTTTTTAGTGTGCTGTTTTCATTTTTAGCATGTGCATTTTTATGTAACAAATGGAGTAAATTTCTAATTAAATTATACGCAAATGGTCCGTATTTTTCAAATCTATTAACATTATTAAAAGTCCATTGAAAATAGCTATATTCAAAAGTTGTTTCTGTTATATATTCCTAAAAAAAGTATTTTAAGTCAGGGAGAAAAAAAGAAAAAATAATTTGATTCTGGATTGACCTTAGTCTGCAAACACAAGTACTAATAACTTAATAGTTTTCTACAAAATTATATTGAATCATAATCATCTATGCAATTCAAATCATAATTAATAAGTTTGCTTTATGTACATTTATTGACAGATTAAATTTTACTTTAACAAAGCTATAAAACAAATACATTGCCAGCTAATTGAAAATCGGCAAAATTCTTAATATTGATCAAGTCTCACATGCTTGTCAATTAGCTTATTATATTCACGTAGCTTATTATATTACTAGGCCAGAAGTATTTATAAATTAAATGTTTTAATAAGTTCAACAAAAAGCAAAGCTTGGCTGTTTTTTAATATCTTAATAAATAGGTAAATTATTTTATCCTTTGCCATCCTCCCCCCACACACACCTTCATCTTTATTTGTACAAAACATTTTTATATCCTAGCAGCAGTTTGAATTTTTTTTTTTTTTTGTTTACTTTAATAGATTAACAATAAAAAAGAATATTTTAATTAGTCTTTGGTGCCTGTGTTTAATGAATTAATGTGAGAATTTTGTTGAATTATATCAATATTTAACAACTTAAAGACAGCTTTTTTTTCATCTTTGGTAGATGGGAGGATTAAATATTTAATATATAAGTTATAATTGACCATCGCATACAATCATTAAATTCAAATTTTATGTTTAAATGTGCGTGAATATAACAATGAAGCAATATACTTTGGATACAGAGCAATGTTAAAATGTAATACAATCAACTCTGAAATCTGCAAAACTATTATCTGCACTAATGTCGGTTGGAATGTCATGTTGGAATGTAAACAATGAAAATAGTCATTAAACACTTAAAGTTATTATTATGTTTTTTTCAGTTGTCAATTTTTCAATGAATAAATGTTTAAAGATAAATATCGAAATTTCCATTAGTAACAAAATTTTATCTCTGACCAAGAAAGGAGAGTAATAAAATTATCTACAATAAACCAAAACTAAAACTACAATTCTGTTGCGTCAATGTTTAAAATAATGAATAATCAATAAAATGTGTATTATATGTAATTTAAATTTTCTTTAGTCTTAGTTATTATATATAACATACCAGTGTTGCGTTTTTTTCATTTACAATTTTTATGTAGTTCCTAATTTATAGTCAGACTTTAAAGAGTAAAATGTAAACAAAGGGATGATCTATATTCTGCCACAGTGTATCATATGCAAACTACTCAGTCCCTCAGTGTGAGGATTTCACAGAGTTGATTGTTTCTAGAATTATATATATATATATATATATATATATATATACATATATATATATATATATATATATATTGTTACGTATATAGAGTTCTTTTGATCTTATGGTTAGACAACTTCAAACTCTTGTCTCTTAGAAAAGTAGAAAATAATTTATTTACAGATCTTCAGAACAACAGAGTCTTCGAAACTCACAAATATTACAAGATATTCCAAAATAACTGTTTAAATCTATTGAGCAGTAGTACAGCGTACAAGTACAGCTTTAGATCGTAAAGACTCTTTATACAATGTCTCAACACTTAATAACATTCAAAACAACATAAATGAAACTCAAACAAACTTGCTTAACAAACGCCTTGTTCGCTCAATGACTGACTGGTAAATAATAACAACAACAGCTCGTATCGCTCTCCTTATATAGGCTCGCAGCATGCAATGGAAATTTCCACAAGCTTCTAGAAAAATCCAGAAACCCATGGAATAACATTCAATGTATGAGCATATCTAAAGGGGGGTTACCATAGAGAGGGAAAGGTTACCATCGCCAAGTTTGTCGCCAACTTGGCGATATATCGCCAAATTTGGCGACCAAATTTAGTCGTCAAAAGTGACGCCAACTTGGCGATATCTCTACTATTTCGCCAATCTGCCGTAGACATACACTGAAAATAATAGACAAGTTTGCTTGATAACAGAGACAATGTAACAAAAACTAATATTAGTAAAGGAATGGAGCTTAATAAGATTATTTACATTATTTTACAGTACAAACACTAACTATTTACAAAATTCGTAACACTACTCCCTCCTCAAAGACTGCACGTCCCGGGCAGTGCAATGCTTGAGTTAGAGGAAAACACTTAAAATAAATAAACAAATAAATAAATAAATAAATAATAACAATAATAACAAAATTTGCATAAACAAGAACTAATTACTATTTACATATTTACAAAAAGTGACTTTCATGACCATAGTCTGAAATTCCAGTTTTGAATTTCTAATCACTTTGGCCAAAATAAGGGGCTAGCCGGTTATAATGTACGACCTTGGGCTTGGTGTGTGGCGATTTTCGTATGCGTACGACGACGTCATCCAGCCTGTTGACGACTGTGTAAGGACCGTCCCAGTTTCTTTGTAATTTTGGCGACAATCCCTTACGACGCACAGTGGGGCAAAATCCGGAAAAGCTGGCCAAAATATGAAAATGTTATTCAAATTGCACAAAAATTCGTATACAGGTGTTTTTGAGGATGCTAATTAAGAATACAAAATTAAAATAAAAAAATGGCGGATGCAATATGGTGGAACAAAAACAACGTTTCGAAAGTTATTCCATTTGTATGAAATTTCGTAAACTTTTCAGGATGCTTATTAGGATTCAAAAGTTAAACTTTAAAAATAAATAAATAAATAAAATGACAGATTAAAAGTAAAAACAATTTGATTTAAATAAAATTTAAAATTTCGAGGCTAAACTTAAAAAGGAATTTTCAAGGAACCAAGAGACATTTAATCGAATTTTAAGTACATTAAAGGAAAGTAAAATACTAGACTATTTATTTTTTATATTATTAAAATAAAAAGAAAATATAATCCAGAAATTCATCTTTAAAATCAATTGTAGTATAATAAAAAGATTCTTCAGACGTCAAGGTGTCGAAATAGTTAGCAGAGCTTGTTCGCAGTATTAGAAGATCCCGTGACTCTTAGGATCAATTATTTTTAATTTCTTCTACAATAATTTACCTAAACTTGAAATGAAATAATCTGATGACTTTAAAAGACATAAAAATACCTTTAATTTTCTTGCGCTACTGCATGTTTGCGATAAATCTTCTCGATGCCTTTTGATCAGTTTGTTGCATGAATCTTGAGTATCTTATGGCATTTGGCAAATTGGCAGTAATGAAGATAATGTTATTTCTTTGTCATTAATAAATAGTTTGTGCACTAAAGTAGGCATATAGAACTAGGGATGTAGTTTAAATCTACGAGCTCTTTGTTAGGAAAAATTTTCGAAATTGATCAAATAAATGACATGGATACAAGAAATTACTTATGACATAGAATCGTTTTATCAAATCTTCGTATACGCTCGTTATAGAAGCACAAATAGTTGTGTTTTCAAAGAATCGTTGAATTGTATTGCCATCATCTGCGCTTCCAAATCTGAGATTTGGTTTCTTGACAAGAAGTCTTAATTGTAAACGAAATATTTTTTGCATATTTTATTTTGCAATTTCAGTGTTCGTCTTTTCATGCAGAGTACGAGCTTTCCATTTTTTCTATCCAGTTTGTCTGCGAGGTGTAAGCCCTCTCTAAGCATCTTAGCATGTAACGTAGATATTCTGAATTCTAAACTATCTCTATCCTTTTCTAATTAAAATGTCATATCGTTAAGAAGCTGTTTTGATGTTGACTGACATAGGTAGCAACGTCGAGTATTACACTAATTCGTTATTAACGACTATTTCTTTTGTATCAATGATTGTATTAAAAGGAATAAGTTAATTCGCCTGTGTTTAATACAATACCATTCATTGACAATAGCTCCCGTATTTCTTGAAAAAAAATGGATCTTGATTGGCCGGATAGTGAAATGAAGATCTCGGAATTTTCAAATTAACGATTCATGAATTATTCGCAACATTTATGTATTCTAGTAGCACGGGAGAAGTGGAAAATATATTAGAACCTCGTACCATCTTCATAGCTAAATATTTGTTTAAATGTACTTAGAATAGATGTATCATCATATCCTCACTTGTAAACCAAATCCAAATTGCTAATGTAGGCGAAAGTCATATTCATAAAGATTTTCACTCGCATTAATGAAATACGCTCAGTAGTTTTTATCAGCAAATATAGCCATTGACAAAATAATTCTTCTAATTACAATAGAACAAACACAAATACTACCTATAAAGATAAGAAAATGTTATTCTACAGGATCAATAATAGAGAATTATTTATATTTTTTCATTCCTAAGCTTAGTTATCAAATTAATTTAATCTGATGATTATAGTACTTATTTACAATATAATAGTTAATAAATTATTATAAAACTGAATAATTCAAAAATTTGAAAAATATTTATCAGCTAAATTATGTGAAAAGCAGTCAATCTCGAAATTTTTGAAGCGGCCGAAAAAGTGGCATTTTTACTTGCGGTTACTAAAATATGTGTGAAATACAGAATGGCAATTTTTGGCAGCTGGTTTTTTATGAATCATTAGACAATAGCCCAGGTTATTATTTCCATTAAGTTTCGTTGCGGAACACTGTGGAACATTTAAACTTTTTGATGTTTAAAAGCAAAAAAATAAATTTTTTTAAATTTTTTTAATCAAAAATGACAATGCATTTATTAATTTTTACGTGCTTAATATAAATTTTGTAATGCATGCAAATAAAGTACACACTATCATAATGTGAATCCTTTTCAAATCATTAAAATCGGATAATATTATAAAATGTAACACGGGTTTAGAACTGTTGTTTTGCTGTTTTTGTTTGCTCTAAACTATACTCCTTCAACGAACATTTTTGAAATAATGCTGCTTGTAAGGGCAAAGCAAAAATCTTTTTTTAAATACAGATTCTGACTCTCCAAACATTATTCTAACCAACTATATAATCAAAATTCCCTAAATTGTATCTTCACTTTTCGACTTTTGGCCAGTTTTTTGGGGTTTTGCCCCACTGTGCGATGCAACGGCAAAAATCGTATAGAACACTGGCGGGTGGTTTCCCTGCAGTGCATTCTGTTTCGCCCACCAGCCGCTGTGGCACTGAAGTGCGCTAAGAAATTTAACACGTAATGACTGGGCTCACTTATTTAATGGCTGTGTACAGTTATGAAAAAAAATTGTAGTCATATTCCATGTTTTCATATTTCCGTGATTTATTCAAACGTTTTGTGACAACTTTAAATAGAAACAAGTTGGAAATTGCGCGTGAAGCGTAGCAAATGAGGTGCGTTCGTACGATAACGAAGTTTTAAAAATATCACTCGCATATATCAATCTCATAAAACTGTAAATAATTACAATTAAAATGCGCACCAAACAATGTTCTCCCTATACCATTATGCAGTGGAATACTTTTGTGTGGCCTTGTAAATCAATAACAAATATTCTTTGCACCACGGATTATGCAAAATGTATATTATAATATGTACTTTATAGATGCATATCAATTTTATTACGTTCGAATGAGTGTGACACCATTAAAATGCATTTGAAACATTTTTCCCCATTAACCATAATATAACGGAATCCTTTTGATTGTCCCTGTAATTGATCTATGCATCCGATTTTCATAAAATTTGAAATGACTCGACAAAATTATGTAATATTTATGCATTTTAAATTTCAAACGATTCAGTTGGGTAGTTTTTGCGTTGTTACATGCGGACGGACAGACAGACAGACGGACAGACAAACGGGCGGACTGAACGACAACAATAGGTGCTACGTATATATTACGAACGCACCTAAAAAGCAGGCGATAAATAAGAAAATATTTAGAATATTTTTGTCACGCATTATTTGATCAAGATGGACAAGCGAAATATAGACGAATTTGTTGAAAGTGATTTCGAACATTTAAAAATATATTTCGACCAAAGGGACTGGAGTGAATTAAGTGTTTATGAAAAGAAAAGGTTTGCCAAGATTAAAAGGAATTATGAAGATCTCGTAGAAATGGGTAAGATAATGAAAATTACTGACATTTTTGTTTTGACTCGTTTCATTTGGAATTGTCATTAACAAGCTTTTTAACATTTTACATTATTTTAAGAAATTAAAATAAATTTTATTAAATGAAAATAATCAGATTTAATTATCAAGAGAG
Source organism: Maratus speculifer (assembly GCA_964019185.1). NCBI lineage: Eukaryota > Metazoa > Arthropoda > Arachnida > Araneae > Salticidae > Maratus > Maratus speculifer. The sequence goes on along the minus strand of OZ025303.1, from coordinate 7,014,363 downwards.
TCTTTTTATGTAGCTTCATTTAATTAGATTAATCGGATAAAGTCATCTAAATTTTAATGTTAATATTTTACGTATGGATGTCATGAAACCTGAAACAAATATAATTTCCAGATTGATATTAGGAAGTAATATAATGACGAGCATTTCAGAGCAAGGTAATCGCTGCCATCTGCGTTACGTGCATTTAAAATGTATGAAATGATTATTTTATGACTTTTGAAATGCTGAGTATTTTTATAAATTTTTAGGTTCGTTAAATTAATAACTTTTTATCGTGTTTTAATGTACGATAAGAAATAGATAAATTTCTATGATAAAAGTTATTTTTTATTCAAAAATATATGCTGTTTGTTTAATTGAAATGCATATAAAAATGATTGTTTCCTTAAATTAAAAATAAATATCCAAAAAGCGCGATGATGAATATTCCAAATATATGTATATATATATATATTTCTTGCATTGCCGCAAAAAATAAATAAATAAATAATAAATAAAGTAAAATAAATAAATAATAAAAATGTTTGTATCATAGAAGTAATATATGAATTGTAATATCAATGCTGTTGAATATTACTACTGCCGTACGTACGGAGGAGGGAAGACATAGTGTCTATCAAATGAAAATCTGTTATTATAAAATATTGGTGATCTTCGTAACATATTTATTTGTAAAAAAAATTTTCGTGCCTTTTGTTTTCACATACACACGTATGCATAAATGTAGTAATAATGATATTTTCCAATATAAAGTATATGCGTCAGTATCAGTAATGGATACACAATTTTTTTGTTTACAAGAAATAAACAATGAAAAATTAGCTTTTATTATTTATTTTCACAATTCTCCATTGTATGTTTTATAATGTAGATTGTTGTTTATATCCTTAACGAGTTAATGCGCAGCACTTGTCACTGAAAAAGACCCGGATCATAATGTAAAGTCCATGGGAGCGTTCTTTGCAAATATCTCACTCAAATTTTAATGTTTTTTTTTTGCATAGGATAGTTGAGGACGATCCACAACCGGCCTAGTTATACTTTATGGTTCCAGATTTAAAAAAAAAATACTTGAAATTCCAAAACCAGTTTAAACCGGTTCTGAAATTGAAACAATCATAATATGAAAAATATATAAGCAAAATCGAAAAAGTAAAAACTAGGCAGGTTGTAGATATCGTCATCAGCTATCCTATGCAAAAAAAAAAAAACATGTAAAAATATTAAAATTTGAGCGAGATATTTCCAAAGAACGTTCCCATACACTTTACATTATCACCCGGGTCTTTTCCAATAACTATTATGGGGCATTGAGTTGCTCCGACAAGTCAACGGTGTCTGATACTGAAATTTCTGTTTTGTCGGCAGTAATCGCTGGTGACTGATAGTGTAAAATATGATATAAAACTAAAAAGAATATTGCCCAGTTAAACTGTTGGCATTGAGCTCACAGGCTACGCATACTAATTGTACATTACAGCCTTGTATTTTCGTTAATTCCGTTCGAAAAAAGAAAAATTAAGAAGGGGAAACAGCTCTCCCCTTTCTCCTTTTTTATACTTAATCATTAAACTTCCTAAACTATCAAGTACATGCTTTATCATATTAAAAAATCTATATCCAAAATTCAGGCAAATCGGATAATTCTTAATAAAAACCCATTTAGCATTTATATAATTTAAGAGGAGTTATTCCCCTCCTTTATACTTAACCATTAAACTTCCAAAACTATTCAGAGATTTGAACGAAATCTGACAATTCTGATTGAAAAATTCATTTATACAAGTTAAGGAGAGGGGCATTAGAACCCCCGTTCCCCCTATTTATACTTATTCAATGAATACCTAATAACAGCCACGGACTCGCACCATCCGAATGATCCTATATCTAAATTTTGAACTAAAACTGTTAATTCTGCATGAAAATCCCGTTTATATCAATTAAGGGGGTGGGGAGCATGAGACCCCCGTTCCCCCTGTTTATACTTATTCAATGAACACATAATAACAGTCAGGAATCGCCTCATCAGAATGATCCTATATCTAAATTTTGGACAAAAACTGTTAATTCTGCATGAAAAACCCGTTTATATCAATTAAAGGGGGGGGGCATGAGCCCCCCGTTCCCCCTGTTTATACTTATTCAATGAACACCTAATAACAGCCACGGTATCGCCTCCTCCGAATGATCCTATATCTAAATTTTGAACGAAAACTGTTAATTCTGTATGAAAATCCCGTTTATATCAATTAAGGGGGGGGGAGCATGAGACCCCCGTTCCCCCTGTTTATACTTATTCAATGAACACATAATAACAGTCACGGAATCGCCTCATCAGAATGATCCTATATCTAAATTTTGGACAAAAACTGTTAATTCTGCATGAAAATCCCGTTTATATCAATTAAGGGGGGGGATGAGCCCCCCGTTCCCCCTAATTATACTTATTCAATGAACACATAATAACAGTCACGGAATCGCCTCATCAGAATGATCCTATATCTAAATTTTGAACGAAAACTGTTAATTCTGCATGAAAAACCCATTTATATCCATTAAGGGGAGGGGCATGAGCACCCCGTTCTCCCTCTTATACATATCGAATGAACTCCAAAAACTAATCAGGGAAGCGCCTTATCAGGATATACCTATATACAAAATTTGAATTGGATCCGATATTTTTATTAGGAGTTATCACGTTACGCACGAACGCAAGGGCACATAAGCTCTCAGGCTATGATAGCCTGTGAGCTAATAAAGAATACTGCCCAGTTAACCTTTAGCTTACGGGGGGATAACCGTAATCCCAAGAAAAATAATGTTGAAAGTTACGGGGTTGGGATGATCGTCATCCCGAAAACTTCGACCCCTCAAAGATGCTGTGCAGGAAATCATTAGGACCGTTTCGCTCAATAGGGGGTCCGACTGCGTATCGAAGAAGGGAAATTCTGTAGGGAAGATAGTAATTATCGTAGAGAAACACCGGGGAAATTACTTTGCAAAAAAGTAAACATTCTTTATGCAGACGACGTGTAGCTCTTTCTATCGCAGTTGCTGTAAATTAGTTATTATTATAATTCTTGTTTGTGAGACGTAATAGTGTTTCTTTTGACATGACAATGGATTGATTATGCCAGCAAATGATTTTAGCAGTTCTATATTTGCTAATTTTGGTACTGAATTGGAAAAATAATATGTTTACACTTTTTAATATTTTAATAAAAATGCAATTTTTCGTAGCAATTTGTAACAGCATATTCAACCAAACATTTTTTTAAATTCTTATTTATTTTTATTGATTTATATTATTATTATTATTATTATTATTATTATTATTATTATTATTATTATTATTATTATTATTATTATTTTTTTTTTTGTAATCTTAGCCAAACTAGTTTTTGAGTCAATTCTGAATTCATTTTTGTTGGAAAACATATGAAATCTACAGACTGTCTTATTGAAAAAATACGTAACGGAATGGCATTTTAAATTTTTTTATAAAGGCAAAAAACCTTTCTGAAAGTACTGTCAAAGTTGGCGTTTTGATGGGAATTTCCTGGCGCGACAACTCGCAAAATGTAAAATTCGTTGTCGCATGACAAAAATAGTAAATCAATAAGTAATTTATTTATCAAAAAAAAAATGGATAGCTGCATTTAATTCCTAATCCATTCAAAAATCGAGCTTGCCAGTTTTATGCCGACACGATATAGATTATTCAGGAAGTTTCACATTGGAAACCAGCTTAATTTTATGTTCACAGTCAACTAAATAATCATATTTCATCCCTTGCGTATGCAATTATACATTTGCCTGCAACAGAAAATAAAGAGTTAGTCGATTTCTGACATTTTCTATTATTTGTACATAATTTACTCACCGTCAAATTCAAATAAAATATTATTTACTTATTGAAATCAGAATAAAGATTGCAATAACAATTTCCTTGTTATTCTTCATTTGACACACAAACACACACACACACACAAAAAAAAAAAAAAAAATGGAAAAGAAGAAGAAGAAGAAGAAGAGGTTTTTAATTTGGCACGTATGTTTTTTTTTTTTTTTTTTTTTTTTTTTTTTCATCAATTACTTCGAAATTACGCGACCGATTCATGTGATTTTTTTTTTTCATTGAAAAAGGATTGGATTGATTTTACATTTCATGAAAATTGCTGCAGTATATTTTTAGAAAATCAACAACAACAACAAAATAAATACATTAATTAATTAAACCCCTTGAAAATGTTTAATTTTTAGTGATTTTGTTCAAGTCACTTAGCCCCCCCCCCCACCTTTTTTTTCCGAGAAAGTCACTACCCGGAGTTTTTCTCACTTTTTATGCAGTTATGATTCTCAAATTTCTCAAAGCTAAACAAAAGAGCCATGTTTTAATTGTTAAAAACTTTTACGACATAAAAAAATTTCAAAAAATATAATAATAAAAAAATTGTAAAGAGTTTAAATTCACTCAAAATTTCTGTGGTACACTCGCTTAATTTGTAAAATTATATTTTTATGGTGGCGAGATTTCTACTCCAATAGAGAATGGTTCAGAAGTTTGAATTTGATATAAATTACAGTAATTAGAGTCTCCCCCCCCCCCTTCATTTAAAAGGCTAACTTTTGCAGCAACTTTTTCTTACAGCATACATTACGGAATAATATAAAATGCTATTGAATGTCTTTGTTTCTAAATAAAAATACCTTTAATTTCATAGATATAAACTTACAAGTGAAATCGTGAATGCATTAAAATAACAACCGCAAATTTTAGAACAGTTTAAGTCCTTTCTTTTTTACTCATGTCTTGATCTCCTGAAACTAATTTAGATTAGAAAGTTTTGAGATAAAAGTAGAGAGTCTTTTAATATATCCGCTGATAATTTCTCACAGAAAACTTCTACACATTTAAATCATTACTGTTACTATTTACATTGAGAATGAAACTGTACCTAATTTATAATAGTGTTTAAATGGACATGTCTGATGAGATAAATTGACCACTGACACTCCTCCCTTTTAAAAAAAACTTATCAGCGGCCGCACTTTCCTTTCACCATTTCCCCTGTCTTTTGTCCGTTCAGCTTCTTATGAATGTGCCGTATTTTTGAGTTATTTTTATTGTGTGAAGATAGGGTGAGGAGTTACCCATTATCTTGCTCATAGATAAATAAAATTACACAAATTTAGACTTCTAACAGAAATAAGTGTGTCTGAGAATTATCATTATAAAGGAATATTTAACGCGGATGATTGTGTGAAAATAATGGCATTGAGTTATTTAAAAATAAAATAGTTATAAAATATTTTTTCCTTGGTGATACGATTTTACTCGAATAGATATATTTATATTAAAATTACTATTTTGCATTAAAAAAAAGAGAGAAAAAGAGAGAAATACGTCTATCTGATGTTTTTAAAATATTGTGTGTCAAAATTGTGTATTTACAAATGTGTAACTTAAAAATGCCAATATGTTCCTTTCTTCGCTTGTTTTCATAATTAATACTACTACTACTACTACTACTACTACTACTAATAATAATAATAATACATTAATTTAAAGTTATTTTAGAAAAAATCAATTTTAGATAAAAAATGTTATAGAGATATAAACAATTGGCATTATCGACAACAAGCCAAATTTTTCATTTCTTAAATAAAATTGGATACTAAAATTAAAAGAAATAGTTTTTTATAAGCTACAAAACTATTCTTATGCATTATATGCAGATGTATAACAATTACGTAGTTTTTTTCTAGTTTATAGGTGAAATTATTGTTTTATACCTTTCAGTTCCTATTCATAATTCATTTTGTATGCTATGGAATATTACACAATTGTAAAATACTGATTTTTATAAAAGAAATCTGTCTATAATTTAATGAATTTTTCAAAATCAAAGATAGAAATATATAGTATATAAAATATAAAAAAATACTATATTTAAAGATGTTATTATGGATTTTTGTTACTAATGTTTGCAATTTTCTTCTAAAAAATTGCTTTATAACTATATTTTTACATCTAGTTAATTTTATTTTCCGTTTGATCTTACATTATATAAAAAATAATAAAAAAAGTTCTATATAATTTATTACAGTAGTATAATATTTTCTAATTCTATACTATACTTGCTAAAGCTGAGTATTTTTTTTTTCTCTTGTTTCATTAGTTCGAAGAAGAAAGTCTGATTCCATGGAAACGCATATCTCTTTCTATTCTGTATGTAGATAATACATATAGTTTATTGTAACTCTTACTTCCTAATAGTAATTTATATTGAAAGTTATGAAACCTTTTATAAATTTTAAATAAATGGCCTTTAAAGGAAAATATGCCTATCTTTTAGGAAACTCTTAAATAAAAAACAAAAATTCCATGTAATGTAAAAATTATTATGTTTAGATTTGTTACCATGAATCTTTTTCTCTATTTTTTACATTTTTTTTTCTGAAAATTGTCATATATTTTACATCGAGTGAATTTTATTTTCGCTTTATTTTTTAAATCCATAAAAAATTAAATAGAAAATTTCTATATAATTTATTGTCGCGTAGTATTAAAGAATTTTTTATTATAATATTAAAGATTTTTTTTTTCTTTCGTTTGAAAAAAAGTTTGATTTTATGGAAACGCGTAACTCTTTATACAGATAATATATATATATTTCGATAGCTTTCTATTTCTACTGATAATTCATATTGTAAGTTATGGAATCTTTCACAAATTTCAAAAAATTGGAATTTCAAGGGAAATATGTCTAATTTTTAGAGAACTCTTGGATAAAAAAGAACGAAATATTTATGTCATGTAATTTAAAAATTATTATGTTTACAATTATTATCCTAGATGTTTTTGTAATTTTTGAAATTTTCTTCGGAAATTCTTCTGAAAATTGACTTACAACTACATTTTACATCTAATGAATTTTGATTTCACTAAGAATTTCAATTCCATAAAAATTTAAAAAAGAAAAATTCTATATAATTTATTGTAGTATAATATTTTCTAATATTATACTATACTTTCTAAAGTTGTGCATATTTTTTTCTTTTTTGATTTTTTTTCTTTTTTTTTGAGCTTTTTATAATAATGTATACCTGTATTGCCATACAATTTTAGCTATTTTGTCTAAAACAAACCTTTATTTTTATATTATAACCTCAAGAAATCAAATACTGTTAAAACATTAAATGAGCATTCATCAATTTTTCTAATTATTTTTTTAAAGACAGCTCAATTACTAGTAATACATAATGTTTTATTTAATTACACTCATTCACCGAGACCGATCATTTTAATCACATATACCATTTAAATCTTATCCACAAACTTAAACATTACTTTCGATTCTGACAGGTAATCGTAAACATCTCCCGTTTAGGGAAAGAAAATTCCCCATCGTTCTTAGGACTGGTTAATAATTAACAGGTGCTTCAAATGATCGCAACTGTGTTCTGGTCACCTGCGGTGAATGATCATTAACAGAAGGGGTAAAAATCGTTCGACATCTCCCGTAATAAGAAGGCATTTTAGGTTTTAGTTTCCCGTAAGCTAATCGTTAAACTGATGGCATTGAGCTCACAGGCTACAAATACTAATTGTACATTAAAGCCTTATATTTTCAAGGGTTAATTCCGTTCGAAAAAAAAATTAAGAAGGGGAAACAGCTCTCCCCTTTCCTCTTTTTTTATACTTAATCATTGAACCTCCTATACTATCAAAGACATGCTTTATCATATAAAAAATCTATATCCAAAATTCAGAGCAAATTAGATAATTCTTAATAAAAACCCATTTAGCATTTATATAATTTAAAAGGAGTTATCCCCTTCTTTTATACTTAACCATTAAACTTCCAAAACGATTCAGAGATTTGAACGAAATCTGAAAATTCTGCTTGAAAAACCTATTTATATAAATTAAGAGGGGGGGGAGGCATTAGAACCCCTGTTGCCCCTATTTATACTTATTCAATGAACACCTAATAGCAGTCACGGAATCGCCTCATCAGAATGATCCTAATCTAAATTTTGAACAAAAACTTAATTATGCATGAAAATCCCATTTATATCAACTAACGGGGGGGGCATTAGAACCCCTGTTCCCCCTATTTATACTTATTCAATGAACACCTAATAACAGCCACGGAATCGCCTCATCAGAATGATCCTAATCTAAATTTTGAACGAAAACTTAATTCTGCATGAAAATCCCATTTATATCAACTAACGGGGGGGGATTAGAACCCCTGTTCCCCCTATTTATACTTATTCAATGAACACCTAATAACAGTCACGGAATCGCCTCATCAGAATGATCCTAATCTAAATTTTGAAAACTTAATTCTGCATGAAAATCCCATTTATATCAACTAACGGGGGGCATGAGCCCCCCGTTCCCCCTCTTATACATATCGAATGAACTCCAAAAACTAATCAGGGAAGCGCCTTATTAGGATATACCTATATACAAAATTTCAAGTGGATCCGATATTTTTATCATGAGTTATCGCGTTACGCACATACATACAGAACGGACGGGCACATAAGCCCTCAGGCTATGATAGCCTGTGAGCTAAAAACGAATATATCGCTTTAAGTAATTATTGAAAAGTTATTTAAAATTTACTTAGATTTTATTTATATCTTTAAGTGGAGTGTCAGTCACCCGTTAATAACTTGACACTCAACGTGTTAATAAAACCTGCCAGGCAGCAGAAAATAATGTTATCAGTTCCAGAGTGTTTCCGTATAAAAACTGAGCAAGTTAAATGATGTTTTTCCTTAACAAAGTTACATTTTTAGGTGCGTTCGTAATTATGTAAATACGTAGCACCTATAGTGATCGTTCAGTCCGTCTGTATGTCTCTCCGCATATAACAACGGAAAAACTACCCAACCGAATCTTTTGAAATTTAAAATATGTAATTATTACATAATTTTGTCGAGTCATTTCAAATTTCATGAAAATTGGATGCATAGGTCAATTACAGGGGCAATCAAAAGTATCCCATTACATTACGGTCAATGGGGAAAAAATTCAAATGCATTTTAATGGTGTTACACTCATTCGAACTTAATAAAATTTATGTGCAACTATAAAGTATATATTATAATATACATTTTACATAATTTGTGGTACAAAGAACATTTTTTTATTGATTTACAAGACCACACAAAAGTATTCCATTACATAATGGTAAAGGGAGACAATTGTTTGGTGCACATTTTAATTGTAATTAACTATTTACAATTTTATGAGATTGATATATGAGAGGTATATTTTTAAAATTTCGTTATCGTACGAACACACCTCATTTGCTACGCTTCATGTGCAATATTCATTTTTTTTTCGAAATAGACTTTGTCTACTGTAGTTGTAATCACTTCATAAGACGCAGTATGTATTATAAACACAACTCTGATGAGAGATACTATTTTGTGGTGTTTTCAGACATGTGGGTGAAGGCGCCCATTAGCGTTTGCCACTTCGTCACCTGAAAATAATAAGGTTTTATGTGTGTTTTTGAAAAACAATGACTCATAGATATAGAAAGGTTCTATTTGTATCTATCTATGAAGGCATTTTTGCATCAAAATGATGTTATATATAATTTATGTATGACATTATTTTAATCCAGAAATGTCTTCATAGATAGAAATAGAACATTTCTATATCGATAAGTCATTTTCGTACTACTAGGCTATCCCGTCGACCAAAACATTATCGCCAAATTATAAGATTAAATGCCAATAATGGATGATCGTGAATGTCACATTCAATGACATTAAATACGATTCACGTGCTTAAAATGTCATTAAGTGATTTTTATTTCGTTTTTTTTTTTAATTTGAATTTTTATTAATATTCTACTAAAGATTTGTTTTTTTTTTGTTATTTAAAATAAAAATTATGTCAGTATGCATAATTTGGCTATTAGTTTGGCGATTTGCAGAATTTGTTGAAATTGGTCGACGGGATAAAATAAAAATTATGTCAGTATGCATATAATTTGGCTATTAATTTGGCAATTTGTATAATTTGTTGAAATTGGTCGACGGGATAATAGAGTAGTACCGTCATTCTTTTTTCAAAAACGCATATAGAACTTTATTCTCAGGTGACGACTTGCGCATGTACGTCCTTGCTTCTTACCGAAAGGCTAAAAATGCCTTTATTAAAGAATCAGGACCGTAATGTGAATTGCGGATCCGTGATTTGCACATAAACGTATAAATTCTGTTTCTTCTAACAAATCATAATTCTAGTGCCAAATGTACCTTGAGCAAATAATTAAAATTAATAGAAAACGGAACGAATAAAATACAACAAATGCTTAAATGAGTATCCATATCATTTTAAAAGTCTTTAAATATATTAAAAAACCACGAAAATCCAAAACGCATTTCGTAAATGCACTCGGCCATCATCAGTCAAAAACTAAAGTGCTGTCTGCCTCTTTGCGCCAGCTCGAAAATGTCCATTCTAAATTAAGGGTGGTAAGAAGGATTAGGTGACCGAAGAAAGTGAAAAAATGTCTGCTTCTGTCATCTTATCTTCGCGACTAGGCACAAACAGACACGACGACATTTAGTTTTCCACTGATGATGGCCAAATCATCGGCGGAAAACGTTTAAGCTTTTAATGGATTTTTAAAGGGTTTTTATGATATATATGCACCACCAAGTTTACATACATATTCAGGTGCTAAATGGGGATATCAACTTACTAAAAGACACTTAAGTAGTGATTATAATATTTACTTTGGTAATGTTCCTTTTCCTTGGAAATCATCAAAGCAGAAATGCATTGCACTCAGTTTTATGGAGTCTGAGTTTATCTCATTAACAGATAGTGTAAAAGAACTAACTTGGTATTCACGAGTTTTGAATGAACTCAATTTTTGTAATAAAATAAAACTAATAACTGTACCGTGATAATGAATGTGCCATTTATTTTTCTAAAAAATAGTCAAGAGAACTTTAAAACTAAACAGATAAACATAAGATGTCAATTTATCCCACAGTTAATAAAAGAAAATATTTTTACTTAAAAATATAAGTTCCAAAAGCAATAAGGCTGATTTTCTTACAAAACATCTCCTGGATATAAAATTTCAGAGAGCTTTTTGTAATATTTTTTATTTTAATTGCAAGAAAAAAAAGGAAGTTTTCACGACCGATGGAGTCCACATGCTGGAAATCTGGACAAAATCTTGTCAATTTGACAAAATTGTCTGTTCGTCAGGTATCCTTACGATCGCGGTTTTTTTTTCATTACGGTCGTAAAGGCACTCTTTTTTTACATGTAACTTATGCAAATTTTTATTTTCAGTTTATGTACGTAGCAAGCATATCTAGAGTGTGAAATATCCCCATTTATGCTTGGATGGACGGCCGATTATACCGATGGCTTTAATTCTTTGGTGCAATTTAACTGCAGTTTTGTCATCGATATGTGTTAAACAACGAAGCCACTAAAGAGTGCTGGAGTTTTATGTTCATAGCTATATTAAAGTTCGGTATTCGAGATTATTGAATAAATGGGCATGTTCTTTCAATTTAAACTGTTTCATCAATGTGCTATATATTTGACGTCAAACCAAACACATTGAACAATGAGATTTATAACTCTGCTCTATGCCCTTCAGAACATATTTCACAAACAAAACGTTTTTCCGTTGTTTGGGTATGTAAATGTTATTTTCGTCCACATTTATGTGAGAATCCTTTGGAACATATTTCACAATCAAAAGTTTTTTCCTTTGTATGGATGCGCATGTGGTTTTTCAGAGTACCAATATCTGAAAAGCCTTTGGAGCATATTTCACACACAAACGATTTTTCCTTTGTATGGGTAAGTAAGTGTTCCTTGAGATGAACTTTTTGTGAGAATCTTCCGGAATATATTTCAAAGATTTTCCACTCTACGGTTAAGCAAACTTTTTTTCAGGTAATTGCTATGTGAAAATCCTTTCGTATTTGTATAGGTATGTAAGAGTTCCTTTAGTCTAACACTTTGTAAAAAAGTTTTTTGGAACATATTTTACAAACAAAAGATTTTTCATTTGCATGGATGCACAAGTGTCTTTTCAGTCACATTTTCGCGAAAATCCTCGGGAAAATTTTTAACACTTAAGGTTTTACCTTATTGTGGATATGCAAATGTTTTTTCAAATCACCCCTTCCTGAAAACCCTCTTGAACATATTTCACACACAATAGGTTTTCCTTTTGCATGGATACGTAAGTGCATCTTTAGATTACTTTTTAGTGAGAATCTTTTGAAGCATATTTCACAAGCAAAAGGTTTTTCCTGTGTATGGGTACGTAAATGATTTTTCAGATCACTACTATTTAAGAATCCTTTGAAACATATTTCACAAACAAATGGTTTTTCCTGTGTATGTGTACGCAAGTGTCTTTTCAGATTATGATTGTGTGAAAATGCTTTGGAGCATATTTCACACACAAAAGGTTTTTCCTGTGTATGGGTACGTAAGTGTTTTTTCAGATTACTACTATCTGAAAATCCCGTGGAACATATTTCACAAACAAAAGGTTTTTCCTGTGTATGGGTACGTAAGTGTTTTTTCAGATCACTACTATTTGAGAATCCTTTGGAACATATTTCACACACAAAAGGTTTTTCTTGTGTATGTGTACGCAAGTGTCTTTTCAGATTATGATTGTGCGAAAATGCTTCGGAGCATATTTCACACACAAAAGGTTTTTCCTGTGTATGGGTACGTAAGTGTTTTTTCAGATCACTACTATTAGAGAATCCTTTGGAACATATTTCACACACAAAAGGTTTTTCTTGTGTATGTGTACGCAAGTGTCTTTTCAGAGTATGATTGTGCGAAAATGCTTTGGAGCATATTTCACACACAAAAGGTTTTTCCTGTGTATGGGTACGTAAGTGTTTTTTCAGATCACTACTATTTGAGAATTCTTTAGAACATATTTCACACACAAAAGGTTTTTCCTGTGTATGTGTACGCAAGTGTCTCTTCAGATTATGATTGTGCGAAAATGCTTTGGAGCATATTTCACACGCAAAAGGTTTTTTCTTTGTATGGGTACGTAAGTGCACATTTAGAGTACTTTTTAGCGAGAATCTTTTGGAGCATATTTCACAAACAAAGGGTTTCTCCTTTGTATGTGTAAGTAAGTGCGACATTAGATTACCTTTTTGTGAGAATCTTGTAGAACATATTTCACAAATAAAAGGTTTTTCCATTGTATGGGTGTGCATGTATATTTTCAGTTTACCACCAATAGAAAATTCTTTAGAACATATTTCACACAAAAAACGTTTTCCCTTTGTATGGGAACGTAAGTGCACCTGTAGAGTATCTTTTGAAGCATATTTCCCAAACAAGAAGTTTTTTCTATTCTATGGGTATGCATGTGATTTTCTAGATTGCCATCATGTGAAAGTCCTTTTGAATATATTCCACAAACAAAAGATGCTCCCTTTGTATAAACAAACAAATGTTTTATCAGATCACTAATTTGTGGATATCTTTTTGGAACCTAATTTACGAGCAAAAGTTTTTTTCCTTGTACACAAATGTATTTTCACGTGTCTGTCTTTCAAAAATCCTTTGAAACATGTTTCACAAGTGAAAGGTTTTTATTTTGTATGCATATGCCACTGTTTTTTTAAGATCTCCACTTTTTGAAACACATTTCATATAAAAAAGAATCTTCTGTTGCTTGAGAATGAATATGAGACAGATGTTTTTCGTTTAGAAAATGTTCAATTTGATGTGGAATTATGATGTAGATAGTAAAATTTCTATATAAAACATTACTTTGTTGAAGTTCTTTCTCCAAAACATTCTTTTAAACAGTAAGCCAGTTGTCGACCATTCAATCTAAAATTTTGAAAAAAAAAGTAACGAAATCTATTTTATCTGCATTGTTAAATACACATCCATTATCAATATTCGCAGAATTCTATAATTTATACATACACAAAATTAAAATTAGATATATTTTTAGAAACTATTTATTTACAAAATAACCTTTATAAATATTAATGGTTTTAATAGACCATGGGCCGTAAGCAAGAACTGTTCAGTTTCGTTTACCAAACTTTGGGAGTATGCGAATTTTTATATATTTAAACATTACATATAACTTACTATGAAAACACAAAATTGCCCAAAGGAAATGTGCACACTAAAAAAAAATAATGGCTATATAAAGTAGAACTATATATCAATACCTGTTTGCATCATTTTATATAAAAGTTATCACTAGATGGCGCTTTACACGGATATTTTTGAAGGAAAATTAAAATATACGTGAAATCTGCTTCATAAATTTGCTTTTATTATGTTTTATGATGATATAACAAACAATTTTAGTAAATGAAACTATTTTTCTATTCTTAAAAAGATTTTTATTATTGGAAAAAGAAAGTTTTGTACCCTTGAGCATGTTTGTTTTCAAACATGGGAAAGGGGTTTCGTTTGCAATCATGATAACCTATTTACAGTTATTAAAATCTAAGTTCCTTCAAAAGCAACTGATCATAAATGAAATATAATTTCATTAAAAGGTCAATGATATTTTTCATAAAGGTAAAAGTATTTTATTAATTGTAAAGATGATAATCTATTTTCCCAAGTTATAATATAAAAAAATTAAAAAAATAACAATCATCAGTCAAAATATGCATTAATTAGGCATGCAGTAAAAATAATAAATAGGTAAAAACTTGAGAGAGAGGGAGCTTCGGGGATATCATTTATTTAAGAGTAACATAAAACAATATACTACATTTTAAAAACTTAAAAAAAATCCTTAAAAACTGTAAAAAAGGAAACAAAAATATTCTATAAAAGAAAAAACAGATGTTACATGATGATGATGATAATTTACAGATGTAAGTGATGATGTTTTTGTTAATAACACATAATTAATACTTTTTTATGAAGGAAGAAAACATCTATTTCTCAATAATGCTGATATCACCGATAATCACAATCTTCTTACCAAATATATCTTTGTATTAGTCAATCATTTTAGGTCGTTAAGTCTGGCTAAACCTTAAATAAAACTTTCTTATTTTATGATTTTAATGTGAATTAGTAATGCACCTTTATAAGGCAAATTTCCTTGAATAATTATATATATAAAATCCCTCCGTGTATAACGATTACGGGGTCAACCCATCCATGAGAAAAAAGACTTATTGTGACCAATGACAAATTCCGTTGTGAAAAGTTATCTCCGATTTTAAAGGCTATCAAATTTTTGTCCAATGCAAACGTTCCAGCGTCGTAATGGAGCGTTCTCATTTGTCAGATTTACAAATTGAGCTGTAAACGACGTCACTACATTTTACTGTGCTTTGAAATCTTTGCCCTATTTCAAACACAATATTCACACTGTTAAAAACTTGACTCATTTGCTGCAGCATCACTCCACCGCTTTTATAGAAAACGATTACTTTGCTGTGTTATGGAGCATTCTCATTGGTCATAAAAGAGACATTCCATAAAAGCTGTGGAGTGACGCTGCAGTAAATGGGTCAATTTTTTAGCAGTACACTGTTAAAAATTTGATCCTTTTCTTGCATCATCACTCCCCAGAACACTCCCCTTATAGAATACACTGTAAGTAACACACACAAAGTAACCGTTTTCTATAAAAGCGTTGGAGTGATGCTGCAGCAACTGTTAAAAATTTGACCCATTTGCTGCAACATCACTCCACTCATTTTATATAAAGCGGTTACTTTTACTGTGATATGGAGCATTCTCATTAGTCATAAAACAGATATTCTATAAAAGCTGTGGAGTCACGCTGCAACAAATGGGTCAAATTTTTAATAGTGTAATACGGTAAAGTAATCATTCTCTATAAAAGCTGTGTAATGACGATGCAGCGAAACAATCAAATTTTTAACAGTGTTTAATTAAAACTTTTTATTTAAGAAAAGCGAAGGTGCGTTTTAAATACAAAATTGTTAGAATTTTTATATTCGTGTTGCTTTATTTATTTATTTATTTTTACAGCCGTAAATGACTTCATTGTCACATAACGAATCACTATTGTTAACTCTTTATTGTTGACATTTGTTTTCGGTCTTATAAAGTATTTTCTTTTAAGTATTAGCTAATGGTATAAAATAGTTAATTCACAAATGTTTTAAAATACCATTATTAGTACATATTTTGCATTATTAATGCATGTTAATTTGCATGTTTTTTGTGAAATAATTATTGTAATTTTGTGAGTGAAATTCATTAGCGGCATATTCTATGCCATTATTTTATCCATTCAATTAATAATTTGGCTACCCTGTCATATTCGTCTGGAAATGGCCAAAATGGGAAAAAAATTTATACATTTTGGATATTTTTATTATTTTCTCTCAGTATTTTAAAATATTTTTGGCTGTAGTTTCACAATGTATTCTTTTATAATTGATATTTTACCTTACTTTATTCTTTTAAAATTTATGCATTTACCATTTGTTCATTACAGTCCCTCCCCATCCACCAGATAATTTTGTTATAGTTTTAAATGCAGATTTCTATAGATTTTTTTTTTTTTAGATTTTTCCCTCAGGTTCAATATTTGTATTTTTCAAAATTGTTTAAACCTAAAGTGGCTATGATTGACCAAAGTTTTTGTAATGTTTTATCATCCTTTTAAAAATGGAAACGCGTCATTTTGACGGGTATCTTCTAGTTTGGGAATAATACATTTAATATTTATAATAAATATCAAAGATACTACTTGGTTATTCCATCGACCAATTTTGCAAAATTATACAAATGGGCAAACTAATAGCCAAATCATACGTATTGACACCATTTTTATCTTAAATAAAGAAAAAACAAATAGTAGAATATTAATAAAAATACAAATAAAAATCGCTTAAAAATGGTTTAAACATGGATATCTTATTTAATGACATTTAATGTGACATTCACGACTATCCATTATTGGCAATTAATCTTATAGTTTGGCGAAAATTTTCTGGTCGACGGGATAACCAAGTAGTGCTATATTTCATCATACATTACTAGGGAGGCTCCGCCCCCCTGCTCGCTAAGCTCGCCAACCCCCCGCGTAATCTCTTCGCGATTCCAAGTTGTAGGCTACCCCTGCTTGCTGCGCTTGCCAATACCCTAAGGTATGAATAAGCAGTTGCAGACCTTTCAAATGATGTGTCACACGACTGGTGTTGTAAAGAAATTAAAAATGTGCCCCCTGGGGAGCAGAGTATGGGGGTGACACACAAGACATCCATAATATGAATAAGCAGTTGCAGACCTCTCAAATGATGTGTCACACGACTGGTGTTGAAAAGAAATTAAAAATGTGCTCCCCCTGGGAGGCAGAGGGGGGGACACACAAGACATCTATAATATAATTAAGCAGTTGCAGATCTTTCAAATGATGTGTCACAGGACTGGTGTAGAGAAACTAAAAATGCGCGCTTCCTGGGGGGGGCAGAATGGGGGGTGACACACAAGACATCCATAATATGAAGAAGCAGTTCCTGACCTTTCAAATGATGTGTCACATAATTGGTGTTGTAAAGAAATTAAAAATGTGTCCCCCTGGGGGGCAGAGTGGGGGGGTGACACACAAGACATCCATAATATGAATAAGCAGTTGCAGACCTTTCATATGATGTGTCACACGACTGGTGTTCTAAAGAAATTAAAAATGTGCCACCCCTGGGAGGCAGAGGGGGGGAGACACACAAGACATCCATAATATGAATAAGTTGCAGACCTTTCAAATGATGTATCACACGACTGGTGTTGTAAAGAAATTAAAAATGTGCCCCCCCTGGGGTTGCAGACTGGAGGATGACACACAAGACATCCATAGTATGAAAAGGCAGTTGCAGACCTTTCAAATGATGTGTCACACGACTGGTGTTCTAAAGAAATTAAAAAGTGTCCCCCCTGGGGGCAGAGTGGGGGGGTGACACACAAGACATCCATAATATGAATAAGCAGTTGCAGACCTTTCAAATGATGTGTCACACGACGGGTGTTTTAAAGAAATTAAAAATGTGTAAGCCCCTGGGGGGCAGAATGGGGGGTGACACACAAGACATCCATAATATGAATAAGAAGTTGCAGACCTTTCAAATGATGTATCACACGACTGGCGTTGTAAAGAAATTAAAAATGTGCAACCCTCTGGGAGGCAGAGTGGGGTGGTGACACACAAGACATCCATAATACGAATAAGGAGTTGCAGACCTTACAAATGATGTGTCACACGACTGGTGTTGCAAAGAAATTAAAAATGTGCCCCCCCTGGGGGGCAGAGTGGAGGGAGACACACAAGACTTCCATAATAGGAAAAGGCAATTTCAGACCTTTCTAAAGATATGCAACACGAGTGCTGTGGATAAAAATTTAAAAAGTTCCCCTTTGGGGGCGGGAGCAAAGTGGGGAACGGCGCCCCAAACATGCATAATTAGAATGAGTAGTTACACTTTCTCTAAACTATAGGGGGGCTCCGCCCACCTGCTCGCTACGCTAACCAACTCCCCGCGTAATCGCTTCGCGATTCCGTTCGGTAATGCTTTGCAATCCCGGTTGGAATCCCTTCGCGATGCATAGACGGATTCCTTCCACTCATGGAAGGAGTGGTCTACCCGGATTTGTTAGTTCCGGAAATCTTACACACCAGCATCATTCCAGGAGTCATTCCTTTTAAGGCTAGTTTTTATTATTATTATTATTATTATTATTATAGAAGGATTAATTTGACCGTTGCAGTTAATATTTTAATCATTTAAAAATTATCTATTTTTATTATTTAAGTTTATTACTTATTTTATTATGTAGTGCGCATTCATTATAGTTTCAATTGCATTGTTAATTACATAAAATTGATTGTTTGAAAAATGTAAACAAAGCAATGACCAGATATCCGCAGAATTCTAAAATGCGTGCAACATCTGGTCCCAAGCTATACATATTTGAGGGAATATACTCTACTATGATATAAGGTAAGTAACTATTAATTACCACCAGAAACAAATTGATCAGGAATTACCCGGTCTACCCTAGCTTTTTAAATTCTGCAATTACTGAACAAATGCTTAAACAAAAAAAAAAAGTTTTTTAATGGTGGTGGTGGTGGTGGTGGTGATGTGTGTGTGTGGAAGGGGGGGTTATAAAAATAATATTTTTTCATTGCACACCCCATTGCCAAATCACTACAGTTTTCCCAATGTTTATAATGGTAAAGTAATTTATAAAAACAAATTTCTAAGATGCAATTTTGTATCATAAAAATAATTATAACATGCAACTGTGCATTATATAAAAAAATAAATATATGCGCTTCAATAAATACAAGGTAGAACCCGTCGAATTTCGACGAAAGTAAATATTTAAGAAGGAATTATTTCATTGATTTGTAATAAAACCTACAAAATTATCTACTGTAAAAAATGTATGTTACAATGGTCATCCAACTCTCAAACAAATATTATTTAAAGCTAAAATCAAGAAAAAGGAATACTATTTCTATAAAAGTTAGTTGTCCAAATTATTAAAATTAAACTTTAATGGCATATGTAAATAATATATAGAAAATATATACAGCGTGTTTCCAAAATTTTTTTACAATAAAAGAGGGGTGATAGTACACATAAAGACAAACAATATTAAATGGTAGACCAAGGGTCCCAAACGTTTTCCAAAGGAGATAGCCGCCATTAAAATTTAGGGACCAAAATTTCATATAAACATAAAAAACGGAAAAATAGGTCGATTGATTTGCGGTTTTCACTAAAATTATTCTTTATGTCGGTATTTTCTTGAAATTAAATTATAAAGATAAATTTCAAAAAATGCCGATAGAGGGCGCTTTAGACTTTGGAGTAACGAACAACTATTTTTTGCCGGTATTTTGTGCATATCATTAAATGTTTTCGTAAGCTTAGACTCAAACTTAAATTTTGCCCTCAAAATCTGAAAGTGGGAATGGTTAAGTAACACAAACTGAACTGTGTCCAGAGGGTTCAAATTTCAAATGATTTTAAAAAACGAAAAAATTGGTTCATTGATTTGCGGATTTCACTGAAACTATTCTTTATGTCGGTATTTTCTTTAAAATAAATTATAAAGATAAATTTCAAAAAATGTCGATAGAGGGCGCTTTAGACTTTGGAGTAACGAACAACTCTTTTTTGGGGTTATTTTTTGCATCTTATTAAATGCTTTCGTAAGCTTAGTCTTAAATTTTGAGCTTAAAACCTGAATAGTTGGGAGTAGTTAAGTAGTCAAACTGAACTGTGTTCAGAGGGTTCAAATTTCAAATGATTATAAAAAACGGAAAAATTGGTCAATTCGTTTGCGGTTTTTGCTAAAACTAATTTTTAAATGAGCATTTTCTTGAAAATAAATTTTAAAGATAAATTTCACAAAAGGCGGATAGAGGGCGTCTGAGACTTTGGAGTAGCGTACAACTATTTTTAACTGTTATTTTTTTTAATCTCATTAAATGCTTTCAAATGCTTAAACTTAAATTTTAGGCTCAAATTCTGAATTGTTTGAAGTGCTTATGTAGCGAAAACTTGAATTGTGTTCCAGGAGGAGTGGGGAAGTGTTAAATTTCAACTCCTTAAGACACTTCAATTTGTGCTACTTAACTACTCCAAATTATTCAGATTTTGAGCTCAAAATTTAAGTTTAAATTTAAGCTTCCGAAAACATTTAATAAGTTTTTGCAAGCATTTAATTAGAACAAAAAAAAATAATGGTTAAAATTAATTGTTGGTTAATCTGAAGTTTAAGGCGCCCTCTAATGGAATTTTTTTTAATTTATGTTTAAAATTTATTTTCAAGAAGATACTGACTTTAAGAATAGTTTTATTTTAAACCGCAAACGAATCGACAAATTTTTTTCGTTTTCTATAATTATTTTAAATTTGAACTTCCCCCCCCTCCCGTTTTAAACACAGTTCAGTTTGTGCTACTTAACTACTCCCTACTATTCAGATTTTTAGCTCAAAACTTAAGTCTAAGCTTCCGAAAACATTTAATGAGATACAAAAAATAGTTGTTCGTTACTCTAAAGTCTAAAGCGCCCTCTATCGACATTTTTTAAAATTTATCTCTATAATTTATTTTTAAGAAAATACCGACCTAAAGAATAGTTTTAGTGAAAAACACAAATCAATGAACCAAATATTCTGTTTTATATTCATTTAAAATTTGAACCCTCTGAACACATTTCAGTTTGTGCTACTTAATCACTCCCACTTTCAGATTTTGAGCTCAAAATTTAAGTTTGAGTCTATGCTTACGAAAACATTTAATGAGATGCAAAAAATAGTTGTTCGTTACTCCAAAGTCTAAAGCGCCCTCTATCGGCATTTTTCGAAATTTATCTTTATAATTTAATTTCAAGAAAATGCCGACATAAAGAATAATTTTAGTGAAAATCGCAAATCAATCGACCGATTTTTCCGTTTTTTGTTTATTTGAAATTTTGGTCCCTAAACTTTAAAGGCGGCTATCTCCTTTGGAAAACGTTTGGGACCCTTGGTCTTCTATTTAATATTGTTTGTCTTGATGTGTACTATCACCCCTCTTTTATTGTAAAAAAAATTTGGAAACACCCTGTATAGCGAACTATAATAAAGATAAGTTATTAAGATGAAGTTTCAATTGAGGCTGTTTAGTATAAATGCGTATTAAAAAAAAAAAAAAAAAAAAAAGATAATAAAATGTATTTCGAATTGACAGGAACTTAGAATTTCATGTGAAATCTCAACCCATCATCATTTTCATCTTCTCAGAATTTATATGCGCACATTTCAATTTTTATCAATTTTAAGAGAAAATGGCATATTTCTGTTGCAATAATTACGAAATTCGTAATAAAAACTATAAAAAATTAATGTGTTCAGAATAAATTGAGATACAGCTTTCAAACAAATTGCATTTAAAAGTAAACATTTTTCTCTATACTATGGTGTAAAAATTGCGATTTTTAGAGGTATAAAATTTGAAGTACCGAAAATTGCAAAACCGAACTGCATGTGAAAGTGTTGCCATTTGCAAAATGACGTATGCATTACGCACAGATACGTTTGGCCTTTGTAATAAATATATCTCACATCTCATTAATTAAAGGATAAGGTTTAGAAGATTGATTTGAGACTTTAAGTCTCCTCCCCCCCCCTTTAAAAAAATCGTTACATTTATAGGTGGAAAGGGGCTTATAATCAAGATTTTTTGAAAATAAAAAAAACCATTAAATTGTTTTTATTATTAATTTCAAGTTTTTTAGGTAAATAAAACATAAAATTAGCACTATATATTTATATATGACATTCAGCTAAAATATTTTTTAAGTATTCATCTTTTATAACGGATAATAATAATTTGCACGGTTGTCACCATTAACTGAAGAAGATGCAAAGTTATTTGCTTTCTGTGTGGACAGATGGCAGCACCATGCAAATTAATTTATTTAATTGCAAAATCCACATTTTTGAACAATTTTAAAATAAGTTAAAAGATAAAATTAATAGCAAAAAAAGTTCTTTTTGGGTATTGAATTAATTTTAAACATTAAATAAATGAATGAAAGTACACTACAGAACCATTTATCTGGAATGGTAGGGGTAAGATGTATCCCGGATAACTTGTTTTTCCAGTTAACTGGTAGAGCACTAAAGCAACATCCATTTGATAAGTTTTATGGAACATAAGTGGCTGTGGTATTACTTCAAATTTTAAATTAATTATTAGATTACTTGAACTAAGAATTAGATGCAAGTATGATCAAATATTAGAGTTAGAAAGAAGGTAATTTATGGGAATTCCTTGGGAACCAAAATTCTTCTGCTTTCACTGCATAAAAATGAAAATATGCATAATACAACTATCTATGCTTCTACTTCAAATACTAAATGCTGTTATCAAACTGTACAACTGTTTCAAGCAATGTATAAGTCAAACTGATTGTGTGTGGCACTTTTTTCTATAAAAGTTTCGACATCAGTCTATTAGAAATATCATTCAGGATAACTGGTATCCAGATATAAATGATTCCAAACTGCATAACAAAAAACTTATTGTAGAAATGTGTAAAATCGAAAAGAATAAAACAATTTTGCATTGTGTTGCAATCTATTGGCAGAAAAAGAAAATAAACAAATAATCGAATTGTATAAAATCAAAATAAGTAAGTTAAAAAATAATAGTAATGGAAACAAAATATTGTCTTTAGTTATTAAATTTTCAATATTGAATGAATGCAGGTTACAATGAAATAATAATAATAATAAAACTTGATCAGTCTTGTAGATTTGTTAAAATCGAAATGGATGATAAAAGTTTGACGTGTATCGCCCTCTATCATCAGAGAAAGAAATTAAAAGTTTTTTTTTTTTCTCCGAAGATGCAAGTTGAAAAAGAATAAAGAATAAGCAAGTTAAAAAATAATAGTAATATATACAAAAAATTGTTTTTAATTATTGAATTATGTATTTTTAAATATTAAATAGGGGAAAGAAAGTTTAATAAAAAATATATTTACTTCATACAGTCTTGTAGGGTTGTGTAAAATTCAGATTATTAAATTGCTATTTTTTTTTCTTTTTTTTTAAATGCAAATTGAGTTAAATTTTAAAGATTCATTATTCAAATAAAGAGATAATTAATCCAAACAGCTATTTTATATATTATTTTGAATATAAGGGTTATTATTATTATTTTGGAAGGGGGAACTACATTCAATAGAAGAGAAATCAATTTTGCTTAAAATTAGGAAGGGGGCTTACTTTCGGGAGTTATTTAGAAATATAAAAAAGATTAATAGTTAATGCAGTAAAAAAAAATATGTAGAAAATGTTTGGCAATATTTTGTCTAAAATTTTTCAAAAATCTATCCATCCTTTGCAATGAAATTTTAAATTAAAAATTAGCGAAAAAAAAAATAATAATAAGATGACGTCTGATTAAATTGTTTCTATGCATGGTAACCAGTCTTATGAAGTCATTAAAATGTTATAATATAATCTGTTATAAATAATATTTACATTGCACTATTTATTAGGTATAGAATAAGAAAGAAAAACTTACCTTAGATGAAAGACTTGCTTTATGAAATAAAGAGATGCACACAACTATTCAGGTACCTAAAAAAATGACAAACAATATAACAGAAGTGACCAAATACTGCTTATTACATTAGTTAAAAAGTTACATGTAATGACATGGATATTTTTTCTGTTAAAGATTTTGATTTCTGTAATCGTTTTTACACTTTTGAAGAAATGGAGTAGCTGTTGTAGACGACAAACGTTGGTCTTGTGATAAACACTGTATAGTATTGTATCACTTAAGATTATATATGCTCTATATACATGGATGAATCGCCATAATTATCTTGTTACAATACACATACATGATTGCAATTTTAGATTTATGCAATTTCAATTATATATGATAAGAGAGAAATGCAAGAAGTCCAGGGTATTTATTTCATTTGCTATTTGTACTATTAATTAATGAGATTAGTTTTCATTTTTAAAGTTTTCTGTAATTATTATTAATTCAACCAAAATTTATAAATTATGCTACTTAATATAATCCAACAAGGAACTTAATTGTTCTGGAAAAGCATTAAGGGGAAAATTTATAGGTATATTTTTTTATGCCTTTCAATCAAAAGCAAGCAAAAAGAAAAAAAAAAACATCGTATATAAAATTAAGAATACTAGTATAACTAGGACTTGTATGCTTGTTAATGAAATTAGTATATTTTGTCCCCTCAAACAAACAAAAAATTGTTTCAAAAGATAAAGATTGCAGATACAGTTTAATTGTTATGCAAACATTCGGAATCAATCATAACAAGTATAACTAAAATCTAACCAATTTTCTTTCGACAAAAATTTGATCAATCACTTAAATCTATTCAGCATTTTTCATGTGAATTATGTGTGTTCAATTTAGACAATAGCTTAGAGCATTGATTCCCAACCTACAGTAAGCTAAAGTAAGTAATCACTATACCAATTACGGAAATGTACAATAAATCAGTAAAATACAATTAAAAATAAAGCGAAATATCAAAGAAATCTCTTAACAATGCACCACGTGTACAGTATATGCCATCAAATGAACGTAACGCCACATATATCCGTATTTGGAATTAAATTCTAGCTTTTTCCTTATGAAAAATGGGTGAGGAAATAATGGGAGCGTAAAATAAATAAATAGTAATAACCGAATTAAACGAGATTAATATGAGAGCATGGTTCTAATTTTGAAAAGTTAGGCCTACGTACAACTTCGGAGTATTTTAAAGAATCAAAGTAAATAATGAAATTTTAATATACGATACCTTTAATAATTAAAATTTTGATTATTTCTAGCAAATGCTACTAAATTGTGTCGTATTCACAGAGAGGTTGCCAGAGAAAGCTTCACAGACGAGAACACAACACAAAGCACAGGAGATTCTACAGACGATTCAATGATTCAAACGCGACGCGATAACGCTTAAAGAAACGATAACGATGAAATTAAAATTTCGATAACGATGGCAATGAAATAAAAATTTGGATTATATATACATTTAAAGTTGATTTCTAAACTTTAAATTAGCCTTCAAATAATAAATGTCCCTCTAAATTTAGAAATTAGGGTGTTATTAATGTGCTTATTTAATTTAAAAAATAAATTACCATAGAATTGGCCATTTTAGGAACGACTCTGCAGATTCGTTCCAGAATATAGCGACTCCGAAAAGGAGCGACTCATCTGTGTCATTCCAAAATCCAACTTTGCCGAAAAGGACGGTTCCTCGAAATCAGTCCAAAATGTACCAACTCTAAAATGGATTGATTCTTCGGAGACGTTCCGAAATATAATGACTTCGAGAAGGAGCGATTCATAGGAATCAATCCAAAATGTACAGATGCCGAACAAGGGAGGAAGAGCTCTTATAAAGGGTAGAAACGATTTCAGAAATTTAGAGTTTCCGATCAAATCCGCGGCTCGGATCGGGATTATTTATTTTAAATTGTTGGTTGGGCCGGTGCTATTTTTTTTTCTTTGTGGATCGAGTGTTGGTCCGATTTACGTTTATTTTTTGCTGTTGCCCAAGTTAACTCCTACTTTTTTCTACGTGTTGTGTTTGGTATCAGTTCCCTTCAACTTTCAAAGAGGATTCGGTTGACTTCTATATTTTTTATGCGGGTTAATTCTGGCAGTAGTTCATCCTTTTTTTGTGGTTGATTTCTAATTTTTGTTGTGAGTTGGGTTGAATAGTATTTTATTGCTGCTGGTTGCGTTTGTGACCAGTTGACTTCTGTCTTTTTCTCTTTTTTGCTATTGATCAGGTTGATTTTTACATTTTTGTTGCGGATCACATAGATTTCTATTTTTTAGCTGCAGGTAGTTTTCAGGTCAGATTGTTTTACATTATTATGGGTTCTGATCAGTTTCAGATTGAGTTTTCAACCTCGCAAGAAGGTTTCAGTTTGACCCAATTTTTCAAAAGAAAAGTCTAAATATTTTGCTTGATAAAAACTATATACTTTAAAAGCTTCATAACAAACTCTTCTAAATAATTAGTTTGAATATTTTTTAGCTTTTACATAGAAAACTGCTATTTGTGAGTGTTATCATGTAAATTAAAATCTCCATATGGATTTTCCTGAATAGTTAACACATCTATTTAGCGAATGCTTTTCAATGATTTAGACAACCCATTCGGTTGCTTCTGTTGTTTAGAGGATCTATAGTTGAATAATAATGGGTAAATAGTAGAGGTTTAATTTTCTATATAAAAGACAAAATTGATATTACAGAAATAAATGTTGACTTTCATTTTATGATTAAATGAACTCTTTTCTCTGATTCAATATACATCAAGGGCGGATGTAGAAAATCCTTAAGGGGGAGCAATTTTAAAAAATTGAGGTTCAGATAGGATGTAATGCTTATGATTGCATCTGGGGTTTATTTCTATTTTTATTGTTACACAGGGGTTTTGTTGTAAAGGAATGACTTTTTTTTTTTTTTTTTTTTTTTTTGCTGTGGGTTGAGCTGGTCAGGCTAACTTGCACTATTTTAAAATCGGATTTGGTCTGGAATTGGGTTTCATTTCTGACAGTTGAATTTGGGATGAATAAAAAATTCAAGTAGGAGTAATTCTTTTGGTTTTTACTACAGGTTATGTTTATTTCTACTATTTTGCGGCAGGTCAGACAGAATTATAATTTTTTCTGCAGACCATATTGTTCAAAGCCGTCTCTAATCAAATTTTTTTAAGCATTTTTCAGTATTATTTAAACAAATATTTAATTTATTTTTCTTAAGAATTCATTTAGAAACTAATTGGATGTGCCAAATGCAAAACTTTCTTCTATCTCATATGTACATTTTAATATTTCAAAAAAAAAAAGTTGCACATTCAATATTATTAATTCAATATTATACCAACAATGATTTTCTTCTTTAATTTCTTCTTCAATCAATTAATCGGAGTGAAAACGAGTTAATGTGATCATGATATTTATTAAAATCGATAGTTTTCCCTTATTCTGTTATCAGCTGGTTACAAACAATCAGATTAGAAGGATGCGTAATACCGTCTCTGCATGAACCGATGGACAATAGAACGATAGGCAAATGTTTTTGAAATTTAGGGAGGAACTGCTTGCCATACTCAAAATTAATCATACACGAAAGAAATTAGTTCAGTTCTATGCATAACTTGGTCCACTTTTTGATAGTACAATAATAAAAATGACACAGACATCAAGATTATTTTGCACTAAGTAGTTAAAGTATGCCAGATATTCATTTTTCTACTTAAAATATAATATTTATTAAAAAAGATAGATTTGTAAATAACATTTTATAATTCCATTAAAATATATGAATTTGTTCTCTTTCATTTGTGTTTCGGATTGACAAAAACATTTGTAAGGTGTTCGGATAATGTTTTGGTTTGACTTCCGATGTAATTTTGGATTCAGGTTGATTTTATTCATTGTAGCTTGGGTCAACTTTCAACGTTTCACATTTGAGAATTTTTTTGTTTAAGTTTTGACTCATTCAGTTCGGATATGGACTGGTTGCTGAAAGGGATGTAGTGGAGGATTTTCAGGGGTATATGCCGTATACCTTCTAAATTTTTTAAAAGAACACTGTATACCCTCTGTTTCTCAAGAAAGCATACACACTCTAGGCATCTCAGGCCTCTTTGCCTTGAACGTATATCCTCTGTTATTTTTCCAACTACAGCCTTGGTTGCTGACTAGATTTTTAAAAAAATCCGACTATATTCCATATGAAAATTTTATATTTGAATATTGACAAGTACATTATATACAGTTGAACCTCGAAAATCCGGACCTCCAAATTCCGGAAATCTCTAAAATCCGGACATTTTTCCGATTTCTGTTTTATTAATTTTTAAAATAAGACATAGCTGTAATTTTCATCAACTGCAGTTAAATTCTGATAACTATACTAAAAAAATATATATAGATATATTCTGGTTAATATTGTAATGACTTGCCGTTAATTAAAGACTTTATTATTACAAAAATTAAAAAGCGTTCAACAAAATTTACAGTAATGAATCATGATGAAATGAATGACTCGTTGAATTAATCATAAATTTTGATACATAAAAAAATTTGGGTTAAAAAAAAAAAAAAAAAAAAAAAA
Organism: Maratus speculifer; assembly: GCA_964019185.1. Classification (NCBI taxonomy): domain Eukaryota; kingdom Metazoa; phylum Arthropoda; class Arachnida; order Araneae; family Salticidae; genus Maratus; species Maratus speculifer. Next base: position 6,985,643 of record OZ025303.1, on the reverse strand, counting down.
AAAAACGTAAATTCTGTCGAAAAAATGCAGAAAAAACGGAGAAATTTGTAAAAAAAAAGAAAGCCAAAACAAACATGAAATTTAAATAAAAAATCTTGAAAAAACGCACATTTCATCAGAGATTCATGATTCATTCATTTCATTATGATTCGTCTCACTCTCAATCGCCTTTGACAATCGGAAGGGAGGGCGCTTTCTCGGGATTTTTTTAAAATTTCAAATTCTTTATAAACTGGGGAGGGGCGTTTGATCGGGAAGAGCGGATTAACGGGATTTTACGGTATTATATAACCATAAAAAAGATTTTTTAATAAACCTCCAAAATCCGGAAAAATCGAAAATCCGGAATCACCGCGGTCCCGACGGTTCCGGATTTTCGAGGTTCAACTGTATGTGTTTATCTTTCTAAAATTAAATATATTGATATAACTATAAGGGATACTTTTCATATTACCTTCAAATATGGACTGATTTTGTTTTATTTTGGGTTGTTGGTCTGTTTTGGGTTAGATTATTCGGTATTGAGTTAGATGATTTTTTTTTTCTTTTAGCGAGCTTGGGTAAGTGTAAAATTGAAATACTTTTGGAGATAGGTCAGAAAATTTTGAACCATTTAGACCTCTAAAAGAACGAAGTCAATGCCATGATCAACATGGATAGAAAAAAAAATGCAACTCACTGGAGCTCTGCAGAAAAAAGTAAGACCTCGATTCGGTCTGGTTTCTGAAACTGTGAAGACTTGTCCCAGTCATAGTCTCATGAATTAAAGCTGGGGTGGTCCAGGTCAGGCCATGCCAGCCTGTCCATGTCTTTCAATTTTAAGTATGACGTGCTTCCTGTGTGGACATTTAATATTATTTTGCAGACCCGTTATTGTGTTCAGGGGAGGGGGGGGGGTACGACCACCCTGTCACCTGTCCCCCTTAGATCCACCATTGATTTAAAAAAAGACCGATTTTGAAAGAATCCGTTCTTGCCAGGGCCATAGCTAAGGGGGTGCTATGGGCGTCTCAGTCCCCAGCTAAAACATTTTGAGCCCCCTAAAAAAGGTTCCAAGGTCAGTAAATGAATTTATGTTCTGAAAATCCAAATGAAATTCTATTCAAAAATCTAATTTAGTTTCGAGAACATTTCACAGTTTTTCAAAAATACGAAAATTTTACTAAAATAAGTGTTGTAACATTTGCTCATCCTATTTGTATATGTGAAGCTAACAGGATTTTTAATATTGCACTCATTATGCACTCGAATTTTTCATAATCCTATCCTTTTCTAAGCATAAATTGAATTTATTACATAGTTTAATGAGAAAAATAATAACTACAGTGTGAATATGCCCTAATTTATCTTTCTGCATGAAAGAAAATTTGAGCTCCCCCCCCTCCCCTAATTATTCACTACAAGCTATGGCCCTGGGTTCTTGCTCTATTAGTCTGACTACTTTTAAGAAATTAATATACGGACTTTATTTTAAAATAACAGATTTTGATTCTATTAAACTGAATGTCTTGCCAAAATACCCTTTTAGTTTGTATGCAAAATAATAATAATGTGTATGTATGCAAAAAAAGAAAGAAATTGAAATTTTGGACGGGGAGGACGTTTAATGTACTATAATCCTGCTTTATATCCTCTTAAATTTTATGTTTAGAAAAAAAATGTCATTTTGCTTCAGTTAAAATATTGTCCATTATAAATTGCTTACTTGTATGTGATTTAATTACTGTACTATTCAACCTTTTTGTACAAAATTAATCTGAAAGAAATGATTGAAAATTGATTTTATATGATTTGGATTTCATTCACTTAAAGTGAAAAAATGCCGAGTCGAGATTGGAACCCAGAACTTCCACATGCTTTATCGATTGAGTACTTATGCCTGAAGGTAATGGGTCACCATGTGTACTTTAGGTACACTAATATTTTTTAATTGGTAAATATATCATACAAAATGAATTTTTCCTATTTGAATTCTTAAGAAAAACAAAGTAAATGCCTGTTTAAATAATAGTGGAACATAACTTAAAAAATCTGATTAGAAATATTTTTGAATAGTGTAAGAAATCATTCTTATTGGGGCTGCTGCTCACAACTGATAAACAAAGGATTAAGATTACATTAAACTAGTTTTACAACATACAAATATTGGCATTGTAAAACAAACATAATTTGCCGTGAAAAAAATTATTTTTTTTAAATTTGTTTTTTTATTGATTTTAATGCTAATATTTTGTTAGTGTGCACAGATTGGCAAACACTTTTTATCCTTGGGGAAAAAAAGCACTATTAGCAATTATTTTTCCGTAGTTATTGATTTCTGAAGAATGTAAGATATGACTGATTTTGTATATATATATGCTTTTTTTTTTCCCTTTGTCATTTTATTTCTATCTCTTACAAAAGAATAAAAAGTTAATTAATTGTGAATTAAATTGTGGTTTAATTCAACTTACAATAAAAGAAAAAAAGTATTTCTCATAATAATTTCTTATGAAAATTCCAATTCTGTGATCTGGATTGATACTCGCAAATCCCAAAATGAATATTCTCATTAATGCCTGCTACTGCCATGATGGTTAATAGATCTCTGAGTTTAATTTTGATCAATTCAGCCTCCCTTCACGCTAAACTAAATTTATTGTTTTAAGCCTAATACCAAACTTTTGTTTTTATTAAAGTAAAAATTAATGCAAATGAAACACATAATTTTATGAATTTTTCTTCCATATTGTTATTCTTTTTCGTTTAAAATGGATTCATATCATCACTTAAAATTTGAACATTTATTTACTTCCATTTTTTAGTTAAGGATGTTTTTAAATTGAAAGGGACAACTTTGTGACATAAGTTTTAATTTATTCTTGGTCGGAAATGCAGGAAACTAGTAGGTGTTGTTATTCAGAAACTGCTTAATTGCACTCATTTTTCTGTTTTCTTAAAACATAATAAATCTTTCATAAGAAGCCTTCAAAGTTGATGTTTTTGAACACATTTCCTGATGAAAGTAGAAAAACCGGTTGAAAAGCAGGAGAAAAACAGTTGATCGCATGATCAAAATAGCTTACAACTTGATCAATAATTGAATTATCATAAAATGGAAAACTGAGTTCGATTCGAAATCGCTTCCATAGTCAGGCCTTCTAATTTTGTAATTTTCTGTTAAAAAATGAATTTGTAAATGTCTCAAAAACATTTTGTGCTTGTTGAGCAGAGCAGTTGAAAACAAACTTAAATAAAGTTTTCTAAAAAGTTCGAATCTAACAAAACTTTTAATCTATTTTAAATAATTTTGAAAATATAACATTTAACTTTCAATGAAATAGTAAAATTAGCTCCAAGTTATAAGATTGGTGATATTTATATCAGGATAAAAACAGATATGTTACATTTAACAGACAAAATATCATCAAAAGAAGAGTTATAATAATAAAAGGATATTTCTTTATATAATGTACTACAAACTTTAATAATAATGGCTTATAATTTGTTTAGTTTGATTAAACCAATCAACTGTTTTTCAGTTAAAAATTTAACAAATTTTAAAGAAATAGAGCTTTGAAATTTAGTTAATCACTATTTCTTTTAGCGGAGATAATATTTAATATACAGTCGACTCTCGTTAATTCGAAATCGGATAATTCGAATCTTCGCTTAATTCGAACTAAACATAAAGTCCCAAAATTTTCAATGGCAGAATAACGTTAAAATCTTTCATTAATTCGAACTCATTTTCTTTTAACTTCGCTTAATTCGAACTAACGAGAATTCAGATATTTCATTTTACTTTTCTTTCTCACGAATTTCAGATCGTTTGAATAACTTTCTTTCTTTGATTGTTGTGAAACTTGTTCCGAACGAGTATAGTACATGTAATCCAATGCGTTGGATATACATTTTCTTAGTGCCTGTCTGTCCATCAGTGACGCTTTAAATTTTTCTTCCATTGTGCTTGTTTGTAATCTTTTAATTAGTTTATGTATTTATACATTCTAATTTAATATTAAGTCATATTCTAATGATAACAGACGAAATAAATTTTAAAAACACTATAATATTAATTCCTTTGTGACAGTACCATATGAAGCATGTTTTCATTTCATATTTTCATAATTCGAACATTTCTTGTGGTCCCGATGAGTTCGAATTAATGAGAGTCGACTGTATATGAAGTATCACATATATTATTATATGTATTATAATATTAGTATAAATCTTATAATAATCTTATGTATCATTAACCAAGCTGTTAATGATTTTGTTTTAAAATCATCTGAAGGAACACTTATCAATTTGTTTAAGACCATGGCACAAGAACTCAATGACTTCATGAGTTATAGCATTTCAAAGATCCCAATTCCAGACAAATATTTTGGCATTTCTCTGCATGCAAAATGCACCCACACCAACATAAGGCGCAATAGTATGATATAAGGGGAGATAGGGGAAATAGCAGATGAGGATGTGAAACTAAAGATTTACAAAGGGCTATAAGTGGCTTTGTAGTTATTTATTGAAATTCTATGCAATTAGCAGCAGTTCAGTAAAGTTAGTGGATAGGACCTACATCAATCACTTAGGAAGGACAGTGTGCAAAAACATGCTTTACTTTTTTGCAATGGAGTTTTTGAGGCTATGCTGGGAATTTTCAGAGTTTTACTTGGATTTATAACCAGGGGTTTTTTTGAACCCATTTTAATATTATTTTTCTGCAGTGAGGAAAGGGATCTAAGAGTCCTCAAAATGGTCTTATGTGATTTTTTGTGTCATGATATTGTATGCATTTGTGGGTTTAAACTCTGTTGAAGATTTAGCTTGTGTACTTTAACTTAATACACAAAAATTGTTAAAATAAATTTGATTGTTCTTAAAATTTTTTGAGCAACACCAACAATAAATTAAAAAAAAATACAAACAATTTACTATTCCTGGCAGTTTTACATGACTTATGTAAAAAATTTCTTTACTATTAAAAAACTAATGTTGGATTGTTTGTTGTACTACTCTTTTAGCCGGTTTTTATCATTGCAGATTACTTTATAATTTTGCCAAATCAACAAAATTTATGCATTTTTGTTTTTGAAATAAAATCCTTTTGAATAACATTGCATTTTGTATTTTTTTTTCTTTTCTTTTATATTTCATGTATTTGAAAACTTATTTGTATTAAATTATAAAGTTCAAAATAGTTAGTTGAGTTATTGAAACATATTGAACTAAATAATTAATATGAATTTCCTTGTTTCATTATCTACTATTCTAATTATGTTCAATTTTTAAATTTAAATGTCATGGGTTTTCATTTGTATCCTTTTTCAGAAACTTCCAATCCCATTTTCAGCTCACTAAATGTTGAAAATACTTTTTTAATGAACTTTTATATTAAAGTATGAAGTAACAACGAAAGTTTTATAATTTTAGGTTTAGGCGTTTCAGTTTTGGCTGCGTATTGGTGATGCAGCCAGGCAGGACTGTTATATACACATTAATACTGTCAAATAATACACTCCATTCAACCAATTATGTCTTTTTTAAAATTAATAAGTATCCGTTGCTCTTTTTTCGAGGGGTGGGGTGGGGGAGTACATCTCTTAAGAAAATACTTTTATTGAAGGCTGTTTCCATATTCAAAACAGCTACTTTTCTGATATTTTTACGAATTCATTTTTATTGGTAAACACAAAAAAATTGCATTAATATTCGTAAAAATATAAAATTTACACAGTTTATTAGATATAAGAAATTGAAGATTTTTCCACTTTCTTAGAAAAGCAAAGAATGGATCACTAATTGATTATTTTAAGCTAATTAAGGATTTGACAGTTACAAAAATGCCGTTAACGAGAGAGCAATTGGATGTTGCTACTTGAAATTCAGCTGAACTCTCTACATTTCATGGACCTCCAACATTTCTCCCTTCATTCTTTAACTTTATCATGAAATGAAAAACACTAATTTGGACACTTAATGGAAAATGCTATGATCACTTTTGTTCTGAATAAATGCACTTTCAAATGTTTTGAATCTGAGGTTGAAAATGATTTCCTGGATGTTTCAGGAAGTACCTGCTTTCTATTTAAATAGAGCTTTAAAGAATTAGAAAGATTCACATTGTTGATAAAGAATAAACTAGAAAGAATTTAATGTATATTCCATTTTTTAAACATACTTTAGAAATTTATCTTTGTCCAGGGGAGAGTTATGACCTCCATGACCTCGATCTTGGATCTGCCAGTTCCTAGGAATTTTTTTGAAATGGGCCGATTCCAAAAAAATTGATTTCCAAAGAATCGAACAGAAATGGACAAATTTGGAAAATAACCTGTTCCAAGGACCGAAGCGTAAACGAAATATTACTTAAGGATGTATTTTGAAGAGGAATTCGTAGATCTAGATGAGAAACATCCGATCAATAATGTAATTTCCTACCTAAAATAATAATATATCTTACTTTTAAATCTTTTCAGTAGAAGTGAATGTGATCAATATTTATGTTATAAAAGCTTCCTAATATTATAAACAGCTAAAAGGGATAACAGGGCTATATAGATAGTAAAATATTAGTAAAACGGAATAAAGTTATTCTTACACCTATGAATAGAGAAAGTCGCCAATCCATGAATAGTGAATGATTCGTGAGTCAAATCAACAAATCATTCATCGAAATAGTTTTTTTTACAATGAAGCGCAAATCCTTGTTATTTCTGATAGTTTTCTAATAAAAGAGAATTATAATTTAAGTTTTCTTACATGCACTATGCCTTGTTTTTGTCAATGTGTTGCACTGATATTAAATTGTTAATTAAGCTCCTAGATGCGATAGATTCAATTGCCCTTCGACTCTTACACCAAAGAGGCTGATTTCTAAAAACATCTTTGCTAAATATTGAATAGAGCTTTGAATAGATTTTTATTAAACTCTCTTATTTATAATTTTTTATATGTCTTTATAATTATTATGAATGACTATCTTTTGAGTTGCTCATTACTCTTTCTATTTCAGCCTTCGTGATTCATTCATTTCATTGGCGTCTCTTTTACTCGTCTGTGTGGTAAGAGAAATATTGACCAAAAACATTATGTAAGGTTCTGGTTCCCTCTGATTCTAATAATAACTAATTTTTAAAACATAAAAATTCATCCTCTTTGCTAAAGTAAGTTAATGGTAAGATGTGTTTCTTTACTAAGTACTCTTTACTAAAAATTCTCCAACTTGTGATTTGATCATAAAGTTTTATGAATCGCAAATTTTATATTGGCTGATATTTAGACATTTAAAGTATTATGAAAATATTCATTCTGGCAGGCATTTTCATTTATCTATTTATTTAAATAAAGTTTGGATTACTATTATTTTTGAGTTAAACATCAGGAATTTATTCATTTTCATTAATGAGTTCTTTTAAATGTTTAATTTATGTCATTGCATTTCTCATAAGCTCAATTTGTCTGTACTGAGTTATTTTTAGGGATGGGACGAATAGTGATTTGGCCGAATAGCCGAATACCGAATATTCGGCCGGCCGAATAGTAAAATTTTTTTTCCAATAAAGAAAATGAATTTTTATTATATATAATTAAAAAAATAGGAGCTCATTAATAATTATTACTCTTAAATGTGCCTTTAAATGTATTTTTAAATTTGAAAAACTTATTTTAACACAAAAAATTATGAAATTGCATTATATCCTTTATTCTAATGTACATCAAATTGATTTTCAGTAAGTCAAAATGGGAAAATATTTCCATTAAAATATGAAGAATGTATTTCACTTTTACTATCAATTGATACTTCTTGTATCCAAAATCAATAATATTCTTAATCTCTCTCTCTCTCTCAGAACTCACAAGGACATATTTTCTGAAATAATCTTTAATGAAGTAAATTTGATCATTTAGAGTTTGTGTCACTAGTGATGAGCAAATTTGTAAGAATAAGACAGTTCTGAAATCAGATGCCAAGCTTTAAATTACAAATTATGTTAAAGCAAAAGGTTATGCTTAAAGTAGAATGCATATGTTAACAAAATCTTTGACATTTGAATTGGCACATACAATATTCAACTTCAATATTCCACTTATTCAACAAGTATTAAGAGGATAAACAGAAATTGATAACAACATGAAGGAAGGAAGATTAAATTAAAGATATATACATAATAATGTTACATATTTAAGTCAGTAATTATGCAAATAATTATTTAAATGTAAAAACTATAGAATGAAAAAAATATTTTGTTGAGTATTTAGAATTTATATTAAAATATTTATAAAACCATCTTCATAAAGCAAGTTGTGTCATCTAATGTGTATAGAGTTTGACACCAGTTCTGCTTTCGGATGTACCGTTGTATTTGGAATGGTGATATATTTAATTTTGAAAATGAATCTTCATTAACACACCTAGTAAATAAATTTTTTCATTTCTTACTTTATAGAAAATAAGTTATGAATTTCATAAGAGCCTTTTTTATATGTGCATGGAATTTGCAGACATTAATAAATATTCGAGCGTTTTAGAATAAGACAGTATTTTTATATTTTGAATTGTAATATATCATTCTCTAATGATGACATTTCCCATACAATTAAATCTCCAACATGCGCAGCATTTTCTAGAATATCACTAACTTTTATAGGAAATACAGAAAGGCTGTATATTTTTTAGTATCTGAATAACTCTATATATTGTAAGTAAGAGTGAGAATGACTTCATAAATGAAGTAGCCAATTTGGATTAGAAAAAAAAAATTGCAAGAATGAAATTCTTTAAATCCGAAATTTATTTGGCAAGACATCTTTCACTATTCGGCGAGATTTTAGCAATATTCGGCAAGATATCTCTAAATATTCGGCTACAGGTATTCGGTCAACAAGCCTTCCATATTCGGCCAACCGAATATTCGGCAAAAGGGCCGAATACCGAATAGTGGCCGAATATTCGTCCCATCCCTTATTTTAAATGGAAATACTTTTTAAATAATTAACTTAAAATCTTTTTATTTATTAAATGTAAATGTCAATAATGGCTTATTGTAAATGTCACAGACACTTGACATTAAACACGTTTACGTGTTTGTTACATTTACATCATCAAGTGATTCATAATTCTATGTTTTATTTGTATTTTTATTACCGTAAAATACCGTTAATCCGCCCTTCCCGATCAAACGCCCCCTCCCCACTTTATGAAGAATTTGAACTTTTCAAAAAATCCCGAGAAAGCGCCCTCCCTCTCGATTCTCAAAGGGAATTTAGAGTGGGATTAATCATTTTAAAATGAATGAATCATGAATCTTTGATGAAATGTGCGTTTTTTCAAGATTTTTTAATAGATTTCATGCTTGTTTCGGCTTTTTTTTTACTAATTTCTCCTTTATTCTCCGTTTTTTCGACAGAATTTACGTTTTTAAATAAAAAAACCCCAAATGTTTAAAGTATCAAAATTCATGATTCATTCAACGAATCATTCATTTCATGATGATTCATTCCTGTAAATCTTCTTGATCGATTGCGAAAATATCCCGTGTAAGCGCCCCCCTCTAACTATTGTACGATTTTTCTTTTCGTTTAGGGGGGCGGATTAACGGTATTTTACGGTAATCCTTTATTAATTTATTTGTTCTTTAGTTATTATTAATAAAAATCATGACAATCAGTGTTGTGTTCAGGGGGGGGGGACATTTAGGGGCGTGCAAAGTAAACTCTGTGTCTGAGGAAAAAGTTTCAATTTGACACCCCCTTCCCATAAATTTTCTTGTAACAGGCCAAAAATGCCATTGGTAGTATACATTTGGCGTCCGCTAGATTTCATTGTCTGGGGTGACCACCCCATTTTCAACTTCTAATGGGAATCATCCCCCCTCCCTGTCCCTCCCCAGAACAATCAAATGTTCCCCTGAAAATTTTTTGATTTTGTGTTTACAGTGGTCATAAAGTGCAATCTCCCCCCTCCCTCCTCCCGAACGCTATAATCTAAATTCCAAAACTACAGAAGTCCCTCTCGGAGAAAAGTGTCGTAATTCAACACTGATGACATTTTGCATAATTTTCCAAGTAGTTTGATGATTTATTTAATTTATCACAACAGGATAATCAAGTAGCCTGTCTCTTTTCACCAAATCTCAATAGGCTATTTACCAGGTATTATTAAAATATATTTAGCCGTCGTCCTCAAAATTACATAATAAATAAATACACATGCTGTCAGCTAAATCTTTTTATTGGCAGTTCCTGGATTATTTTTTTTTCTTTTCAATGACCAAAACCAAATGTGGGAAATTATAAGAAAAAATTACTGCCCAAAGAGCTTCAACAACATATGGTTAAAAATTATTTTGACTCATTTTACGATAATTTTTACTTTTATAAAATAGAAAAACATGTACAAAAGAGGAAGTGTTATTGTAAAATTGAATAATTAGTGTTACGTTTTAATCTCTACCACCATTGGCGAAGTTGAAAGATATGATTAAAAATAAAAATAGAGAAAAGTTTTGGGTGTAGTATATGCTAATTGTTTACAATCATAAATCTATATCAATTGTAATTGCTTAAAGGTATAAAATAAAATATTAAAAATAGATTTATTCAACTGTTTATATGTGTTGAATTTCTTGATATTAGCTGAGATGCTTTGATGCATTTTGATGTTTAATATTTATGCATAAAAAACACATAGTAAATAAAACCAGAGTTTCCCCCAGAGGGGTTCAGGGGGGCGCTCCGCCCCTCCTGCCCTTTAGTTTAAAAAATAGCGCCTCTCTTGCCCCTCATTCAAAAACTGGCGCCCCTCTTGCCCCTCATTCAAAAACTGGCGCCCCTCTTGTCATTCATTCAAAAAAATAGTGCCCTTCTTGCCCACATTTGAAAACATGCAGCTCTCCAGTGATGATCCGAACGCGCTATTGTGCGTAAATTACGCAAAAAATAGTCTCATACGTGTCTCGTGGGAGGGTAATTTCGTCAAAAAATCGCTAAAAAAACCGGCAAGTTTTGTTAAAAATCGCAAAATAACGACTAATTTCCGGCAAGATGCGCAAAAAAGTGATTAATTTCGTCACAAAATTTCACAAAACGGCAGATTTCCTCAAAAGATCGTGGAAAAACGACAAATTTCTTCCAAAAATCGCAATAAAACGGAAAATTTTGACAAACGAGTCACAAAAAACGGCATTTTTCGTCAAAAAATAGCGATAAGAAGGCAGATTTCGTCAAAAGATTTGCGAAAAATGGCAAATTTCGTCCAAAAATTGCAATAAAATGGAAAATTCCTAGAAAGTTCCGTTTTTTTTCACGACATTTGTCGTTTTTCGCGATTTTTGTAGCAAAATATGCCGTTTTTGCGATCTTTTAGCAAAAACTGCTGTTTATGCAATCTTTTAATAAAATTTGCCGTTTTTTCGCGACTTTTTAACAAAATTTAAAATTTTTTTTTAATTTTTTGATGAAATTTCTGTTTTGTTACGACTTTTTTGAACCACTAGATTCTAGATTCAACTCTATAAAAGTGCCCTTAAAAATGAAAAAGTGCCCTGAAAAATGTAAAAAGTGCCCTTTTCAGAACAGTAGCGCCCTGCCCTTTTTTAAACCTGAGGGAAACTCTGATAAAACATAACTTTATTAAAACATCGTTAGTTCGTATACTTGACAAACGAGTATCTTCATCGAAGATCATAACAACCAACCAACAGTTAATGGGTTACTGTTAACTGTTGGTCAAGTGAAAGTTAAAGTATGTTTTCACTAAACATAAATATATAACATCCCCCTTCTTAGTTATATAACACTCTACATTATTCATATGAAACATTTCAAATATAATAAATTAATCACGTACAGTAGAACCTGTCTAAAGTGATTACCTTTGGGATAGGCTAAAATGGTCACTTTACAGAGTGTCTTTTAAAATGGCATATTAATATACAGTAGACTCCCTCAAATCTGCACAGCTTGGGACCAGAAGTTTTGCGGATTTTAGAATTTTATGGATTTCTGGTCATTGCTTTATTTACATTTTTTAAAGAGTAATTTGAGTGCAATTAATAGTGCATTTGGAACTATAATGAATGCTTAACACTATAATCAAATATTAAAATAAATAATAAACTAAAATAATAAAATTTTAGATAATTTTTTTAATGATTAACATATTAATAACAAAGATCAAGTTGATAATCAATAGCGCATGATTAAATATTCATTATAGAGATTAAATGTATTTTTGCTAAATTATTCAATAAAACTTGCCTCATAAAAGTATATTGCTAATTCACATCAAAATCATAAAATAAGGATTTTTTTTTCCAAGTTTAGCCAGGAATAACCAAAAAATCTTGATTAATGCATAAATATATTTGGTAAGAAGATTGTGATTACCAGTGATACCAACAATATCTTAAATTCCCCCCCCCCCCCCCCCCCAAAAAAAAAAAAGAAAAAATTCTTAATTCATGAAAAAGTCATGAATGGAGTATTAAGAAAATTTCAAATTAAAAAATATATGGAATTGATACAAAATTAAAAAAATCAAATTTTGTAGCAATATCCAAATTGAAAGTTTCATTATTTACATCCATATGTGTGGATTTTAGAGAATTGCGGATTTCTGGTTTGTGGATTTGAGGGAGTCTACTGTTCTGTCATCTCAAAAATAAAATATAAATAAGGAACAATGCACTTATTAAGTAATGAACTGATTCATTAATTTAAAATATTCAGAGTAAAGGATAATTTACTTAAAATTCACATTATTTATTTTGAATACAGCTGAAATTCCATAGTTAGTGATTTAAATAACTCATACCAACAAGGTATTCTGTAATTTATACGCATTTTTAGTTTCATTGTAATTGCATTAGGGTAATGTTTCTATGTCTGGTGAAATAAACTTTTCAGTAAAAATCATCTTAGACAAGTGCAGATATCATTACAATAAGAGACAAATTGGTCTGTTTATACATTAAGCAAATAGTAACTCTAATAGTAATAGTTATCTCTTATAAGAGATAAATTCCTGTACTCTTTTAATGGATTAAAATCAAATTTCAGAAAATGACCACTTTAGACCTTTTACTTTGAAAATTTTCAGCATGCAGAAAAATGGATGGTCATATTTTACAGGTTCAAATAACATTGACAAAAACAGGCTAACTGGTCACTTTACACAGGTAGATACATTAGGGTGGTCACATTATGGTTCAATTCTCATATTATTTTATATGAACACAAGTAAAATTTTCAAAAAGCGGTCACTTTAGCCGGGTGGCCACTTTATCAAGGTGGGTCACTTTAGCAGGTTCCACTTGTATATGATCATTGAACTATTGAGGTCGTTTTATAATAAAACCTGTATGGCTGATGAGATTGCTTTGTACATTTACACTTTTAGCTATTGGACTAGATATGGCATTATTAAAGGAAGTATTAATGTCTGGAAGATCATCCAGCATGTTATCAGAATACTGATGAGAAGTTTTAGATAATTTTAAGAACTTCCTATTTCTTATGAGAATTCTTCCAGAATTAGTTTTTATTTTACAAGACCTGGGGTTTTCTGTTTTACATAAAATAATGGCAAATTCCCATAATTTAGTTTTAACATTTTAAGCAACAATTTTATCTCCCTGTTTGAGTTCCTTTAAAGTTTTACTATGTCTATCATAATATTGTTTTTGTTTTTGCTGTCTCCTTAAGAATTCTATGTTAACATCTTTAAAGAGTTCAGGATTATAAAACTAATTACTGGGTAACTTTGTACGCAGTCTCCTGTTAAACATTAATTGGGCAGGCGATAATCCTAATTCTGAAATTGGTGTATTACGATATTCGAGTAAACCTATTGAAGGCCTGCGGCTATCCTCAAAAGCTTTTTTAAAAATTGTTTTACAGATATCAACTGCCTTCTCAACCATTCCATTACTCTGAGAATAATGGGGGCTAGTAAATATTATTTCAATATCCCATTCTTTCTCAAAGTTTTTAAATTCGTAACTGTTAAATGGGACATTATCACAGATAATTGTTTCTAGTATTCCGAACCTTGAAAAATTTCTTCTAACTTAATAATAATTTCTGCAATTGTTTTATTTTGTATAGATACAATCTCAATCCATTTTGAATAGTAATCAATTAGAACCAAATAATTACCATTATGAAAGTACATTAAATCTATTCTGACTCTTTGAAAGGGTCGAGTTGGACTTCATGTGGCATAAGAGGCTCTTTGCATTGAGAATTTTGAAATTTTTCACAAATACTACATTTAGATATCATGTTTTCAATATCACGATTAATACCTGGCCAATACATTAATTCTCTAGCCCTACTTTTGCACTTTTGGATACCCAAATGTGATTAAAAACCAACATATCTTGTCTCAATATCTTAGGTATAATAATTTTGTCATTCAAAAACACTAATCTCTCTGTACAAACAATATCACTTTTTAATTTGTGATAATGCATCAAGTGTTTAGGATTTGCTTTTTTTCAGGCCATCCATTTTGATAGTACAGTATAACATCTTTAGTTCGAACATCTATAATCCGGACACTTCGGTACGTTAGGTCTTGTGTAAAGGAATTTCAGAAAATGGTTAAGAAAATAAAAAATTACATAGTAACACAACGTTTTTTTTCAATATTAAAACTGTAAGAACTCTCTAAATTACCTTTGTAATTAATATAGTTGTCTTGATAGTTACAAAGTTGTAAAAATTCATGATTGATCATGAATTGAATCATGATTATGAATTGAATCATGATTTGCAGTTATTTTCTTTTTCAAAAAATAAGATGTCGCTAAAATTTCACAAAATCGTTTTTAAATTGTTATTTCTTTTAAGTATTTCACTTATGACTTACTTTGATATTTATAGTTGTTATAAATTTAATTTTTTATATTATATATCACTTTTTAAAATATGGTACTGTAATTATAAGATTGATTTTTAAATTATAATTGTAAGTCTTAAATTTCTCACTGTAATTTTTTTTTTTTTTGGTTTTCCAATTTAGTTTTTCAATATTTTTCATGATGAGTCTATTATTCTTGTGATATGCATTATTTATTAAGTATTCATTAATCAAAAATACCAATTTTTTAAAAAATCATACGTTTGTTATTTTTTAAATTTATGATAGACGGCGACACTGCAGAGAATTAATGTAACACTGCATAAAATGTACATAATTAAAAAAAAATAATAAACATTTGTTTTTGAGATTTTGAATTGATTTTTCTCAATGTTTTCAATTATCCAATTCCTTGCTATTTTGTATTGCCATATTAATAAGAGGTATTAGTATTATCTTTAATCTTCATGCATCTTAGCTACACAACATCTGTAATCCGGAATTTTCTGTAATTCGGACTCACTGTAATCGCGTCGATTCCGAATTAAAGAAATTATGCTGTACTGACAGATTAATTTTAATTTATCATCATCCCCAGTAGCTTTCTAACACTGTTAAAACAAACTGTCACTCATTGGTAAAACCTTAGAGATTGAATGTACAGTAGACTCCCTCAAATCCGCAAACCAGAAATCTGCAACTCTCTAAAATCCGCACATATTTTATGGATGTATACAATGAAATTTTCAGCTCAGATATTGGGACAAAATTTGATTTTTTTAGTTTTGCGTCAATTCCATATACTTTTTATTTTGTAATTTTCTTAATAATACTCTATTCATGCTTTTTTCATGAAGGAAGAATAAATTTTTTTGGAAAAAATTAAAGATATTGCTGATATCACTGGTAATCACAATCTTACCAAATATATTTATGCATTAATCAAGATTTTTTGGTTATTATGCCTGGCTAAACTTGAAGAAAAATCCTTATTTTATGATTTTGATGTAAATTAGTAGTGTAGGGGCAAGTAAGGGGCAAGTTTTGTTGAATAATTTTGGAAAAATATACTTAATATTTATAATGAATATTTAATTATACACTATTGATTATTAACATGAACTTTGCTATTATCATTTTAAAAACTATGTAATTTTTTATTATTTTAGTTTATTACTTATTTTAATATTTTATTATATTGTAAGCATTCATTATAATTCTTATAGCACTATTAATTGCACTCAAATTATTGTTTAAACAATGTAAACAAAGCAATGACCAGAAATCCGCAAAATTCTAAAATTCGCACAACCTCTGGTCCCAAGCTGTGTGGATTTGAGGGAGTCTACTGTACCATGTTTAACATGTCAGGATCATCCGCCACTTTTTCTTTAATGTATACTCTAGACTATGTGTCTGCAATATACATTTTACTTCCTGGTAAGTATTTTACAATGAAATGATATTTCAACAGCTTCAAAAGCGTTCTCCGTAATCGACAAGAAATTTTAGAGATAGGTTTAAGTACTATTGATGTTAACGGTTTGTGATCACTTTCAACTACAATCTTATGATCATAAACAAAATTGTGGAACTTTTAAAATGCAAACACTATGGCTAATAACTGTTTAGATTTGGGCATAATTTTGTGCAGCATCAGTTAGATTTCTTGATTCAAACGCTACTGGCTGCCCCTCTTGCAATAAGCATGCACCTAAGCCTCCTTTGGAGCTACCACACTGAAGTGAAATAGGCAGAGATTCATTAAATACTTTTAGAACTGGTGTTTAACCCAGTTTAACCATTTGACTAATATATGTGAGCATCACAGAATTTGGCTCTTCATGAAATATGAATTTTATCAATATAAATGTGCAGATCCATTTAAGCGGCATAAAAAGCAAGTGAAAACAGCAATTAGGGCAGTTAATAGAGATTTATATACGGCCGAAAAAGTAAACCAAAGTTAAAAATTATGATTATTTTTCCGAAATTTTGTGACTTTATGAAAAAGGCTCTACACAAAAAGGGAAATGAAATTTCTAATTTGTTTTTGTATTAAATAACATTTAATTCAATAACTCATAGAAACTCCAGTAATTATTTAAGTACCACAGCTAAAATTAGTCAGATTTTTTTTCCTCCTTAATTGGTGCAGCTTTTCAAAACAAGGCAAAATTTGGTACTTTTCGGTTAGATAGGCACCAGTGCTATACATATATGTATCAATATACTGTATATATACATACATATGTACATGTATAATACATCTGTATTTATATAGATCTATACATAAGTAAAAATAAAACACACAACTGGCAAATTGGAAAGTACCCAGAATTTTTGCATAAGCCATGCGAAAGACATTATTTTTATTTCATAGATAGAAAGCCCAAAGTGTAAACTTTTATTTAAAACAAAAAGAAATTGGAAATTTCATTTGCCTTTTTGTGTACAGCCTTTTTGGTGAAGTCACAAAAATTTGGAAAAAGAACCATAACTCTCAAGTTTGGCTGACTTTTTTTTGTCCTAAATATTACAAGTAAATTTTTTAAATATTTTTTATTAAAATCTGCATCTTTTTATATTCTTACAGTGATATTTTTAAGATGATTCATGTTTTAGATCCAGATAAACAATTTTTTGAAGATGGAACTGCAATCTTAAAATACAGACTCAGAAATGTGTGATTTGAGAAAAACCCAAGAATTGGACCCCCCCCCCCCATATCTCACAAACTATGAGGTTTGGGAAGGAAAAATTTCTGATGGAACCATTTCATGATAAAATTAGAGTGCACACAAAGTTTCATCCAAATCCCTGTTGGTCGGGTTACAAATGGGGAAAAATTTGGTTGAATTGACATGGAATGGCCATGAGTGAAAACCTATTTTTCTGTTTTTACCGTTTTCATTTATATCTTTTAACAGTTAAAATGGACATACAAGGAGTTAATTTTTTATATATAATTATAAATCTGCTGAAAGTTTTCTGAAATCGTTGCATCAGATGATGTAATTAGAGGACCAAAGCGACATACATATAAGACACTTGATGATGATGTCACTACATTGTATGGCTTTAACATTGGTAAACACTGAAAAAAAAGTAGATACAGTAGACTCTCTCAAATCTGCACAGTTTGGGACCAGACCTTGTGTGGATTTTAGAATTTTGCAGATCTCTGGTCATTGTTCTGTTTACATTTTTTAAACAGCAATTTGAGTGTATTAATTAATGCAATCGAGATTATAATATATACTTACAGTATAATAAAATGTTAAAAGAAGTAATAAATTAAAACAATAAAAAATTTTGATAATTTTTAAAATGATTAAAATATTAAAAGCAAAGATCAAGTATTAACTTGGTCTTTGTATGATAACGTATCGTTAAATATTTATTATAAGTATTAACTGTATTTTTCTTAAATTATTCATTGAAAATTGCCTTACAAAGGTACATTACTGATTCATATCAATATCATAAAATAAAGAAGTTTTATTTCAGGTTTAGCCAGACTTAATTAACATAAAAGCTTGATTAATACATAAATATATTTGATAAGAAGAATCTGATTGCCAGTGAAATCAGCAATATCCTGAATTTTTCCTGAAATAAATTTATTCTTCTTTCATGGAAAAAAAACCATGGATTCAGTAACATTAATGAAAATTACAAATTTAAATACATAAGGAATTGATATAAAATTTAAATGTCAAATATTGACCCTATATTTGAACTGAATGTTTCATTGTCACAATCTTTTAATAATATAACTTTAAAAAGGCATTTTTTGAGATAGCATATTAAATAAATAATTTGATTTCCTATTATACTGGTTATAAATTTAAAATAATGTCTAGGAATAATAGAATTAGTATATATAATCCATAATACTCTATAATCCACAATATTGCTTAATTCGCTCAGTCTTTGGCCGCAACTTGTGTGGATTATAGAAATTCAACTGTAATTGGTAATTGTTATTGTTTAGCTAATTTTATTTGTGTATTAAATCAAGCGTTTTTGGTTATTAAGATTGGCTAAAACTGAAATAAAACTTCCTTACTCTGATTTTGATTATAATTAATAGGATATATTTATGATGAAAGTTTCACTAAAAAAATTCCAGAAAAATGTACATCATCTTTATTAAGTATGTGTAATTGTATATCATTAATTATTTATTTGATCATTATTTTTAATAATTTAATATTTTTATAATTATCTTACCTTTCATCATTTTACTTTATTATTTTTATTTAATTATTTTAATTCTAGGCATTCATTATATTTCATAATGCATTATCACTTTCGATTTATTGTATAAAAAATTTAAGCGAATCAGTGACCAGAAATCTGCAGAATTTTAACAGCCAAACAACTCTGGCCCTAATCTGTGTTTATTTGAGGAAGTCCTGTGCGTTAAACTTGTGAAGGGGAGGAAGGAAGAATTCTAACTTAGTTTTAATATAAGGATGAGCATTTTCTTAACTGTAAGATGGTGGATATATTATAAATTGCTTGGTATAATTCTGAAAGTCACATTAAAATATTCAGTACTTTTTCTAATAAGGTTGTATGTCTAATAAGGTCTCAATAAGTATCTATGCTTGCCCAGTTGTAATAAAAAAAGGTGATGTTATTATTACTGTTTCATTGTTATTATTGTTGTCTTAAAAAATGACATTTAACCCTTTATCTACTGCATTATGAATTCGTGAAAATTTTACATTCTTTTCTTCTTTACATTATCTTTAAAACAGACATTTTTCTTCTAGAGGTATTTTTGCATCTCCGAGGAAAGGGAGCGGAATTTTTGAGCTCAATACAAATATTTATTTATTGGTGTTTTTTTCAAACAAAATGGCGGTTTCTAATGCATAGCGGTTTTCATTTGCATTCACTGAAAGTCACATATTTAAAGTGTTTCACACTTGCCAAGTTTTACAACATTAGGTGTAAAATATACACATTTGGGCTATTTTTTACACATAGGATACTTTTTTTTACACATCTTTGCAATTTTTTTTCCAAGCTCCATTTTCTCCCTTAAGAGTGTTCGTAAATCAAAAAGGGCAACTTTGTAACATATGCTTTAATTTATTTTTGTTCGGAAATGCATGAAAATACCTGGTGTTGTTATTCACGTACTGTCTAACTTCACTCAATTTTCTGTTTAAAAAAAAAACACAATAGAATTTTTATAACAAGCCTTCAAAGTGGACACTTTTGAGCACATTTCCCGACAAAAGCAGAAAAACCGGTCGAAAAGAAGGAGAAACACGGATGATCACGTGGTCGAAATAGCTTAGAACTGGCCAGGTAATTCAATTATCATAAAATGGGAAAATAAGTTCGATTCTAAATCGCTTCCATAGTCAGGCATTCCAATTTTATATGTTTTTGTTAAAAAAGAATTTGTGAATGTGTCAAAACGTTTTGCGCTTGTTGAGCGGAGCAATTAAAGAACACCCTTAAATTATTATTTTTTTTCTAAGTACTTTTAATTATAGACACTTAACTCTTTCCGGCACAATGTGTCTACTCTGGGCACACCTAGTTTTAATTCCAAACGGCACCAAGAATATTTTAGTGAGATTTTGTTTTTATAATCAAAACTTTAATTGAGGAATTCTTAATTTCTAAAGTTGTTTATAAATTCTGGTGTCAGACAATAATTTCTCATTTTACGAGCAGAATTTCCCCGTGATGGAAAGGGAGGGGGATATATTTGAGTATAGTTTAAAAATTAGTTTGTTTCATTATTAAAACAAATTATACAATTTTAATTTTCATTGTGTGTAAAAGGTAACTTCGTTTTGAGTAAATTTTGCCTGTATTTTCTACTAGCTGTTACCCGTGACTTCGTTCACATTACATTTAAGGAAGAATTAATTAATCAAGCAAACAAAAGAATTCGTTGATTAAAAGCATGTGTAATTAACTTTTTAGCGCGATTTATAGTAAAAATCTTCTGATGGTCCTTTTTTGCCGATTTTTTTTGCTGGTTTCAGTTTTTCTTTCAGCGACTCATACTAATAGATAGAAAAATTCTTGAATACTTTTGTTCAGCCCTATAGTTTACCCAGTACCTTTAATATACAAAAGTATTTTTCTAAACTTTTGTTCAAACAAAAATATTCCTTATTACTACTTTAATAACATTTTCAGAAACTATCATTCGAAGACAACCATGTATCCAATTCATAGCGTGACCCTTTATATCATTAGTAGTATATGGTACCGACTCTGGAACACTTTTTATATTCCACTAAACGCAAATATTTAAGGATTTTTGTAAGATTTTCATCAAAAAGTTTGTCTGTCTAAATATCGAGGATGTAACGATTTTAGTACGATTTATCGAGTAAATGATGATAAAAAATGCATTGGTTGGCTATTTTATTTTTTCTACTAAATTATGTAAAGACGAAGTTTTAAGAAAGGGTTATGGAATAAAGAATCATGATTATAAATAATAACGTAATCAATTGAGATGAAATATTTATCAATTTTAAAAGCTAATATTTAATTATTGTATTGATGAAAAAATTTTGCCTGACGCCGTTAGTCTACGAAATGCTAATAAACAATCTTCCTCTAGGATAGTCTTGATAGGAAAAGCAAAGAGCTGCATTGTATAATAAATTATCAGCATTATAACTAATCCTAAAATCTTTAGTTGCATTAAAAGCTATAAAATAATGTACGTTATTAGCTCCCGGAATATAAATATCAAACCATTCTTTTGTTTCGGGTATTCTAATCCAATTGTCATCACATTTACTTTCTATCCAAAAATAAACACCTGGTTGAGAAAATTTAGACGCTTGATCCATTTTGTATATCTTTGCGGTCAAAGTTAATTTTATTGTATGATTGAGGTTATGAAATATAGTATAATTATTAGAGTTATCTATGCTATGATTTGTAATAACGGGGTCAAATTTGAAATAATGAAAGGTAGGCGAAAGACAATTAAAGAGTAAAGTACTTATGACAAAATATTGCAGCATTTATTTGGAAATAAATTTTCGATAGATGATATTAAATAAAAAAATAATTTGTGTCAAAATGAACCCATGTATGACAGGAAAGAAATTTGTACTTAAAACAGATATATTTTGAATTTCAGTAAATACTATTCTGTTAGTTTCATCGTTCGATTATTGTAAGATTTAAACCAAATTGTAGGATTACGCTTTTTCTAATTCATAATCATAAAAGCCGTCATTATTTTTTCCTTTAAAATGAAAGATATAACCACCTTCATTCAGTTTTGTTATTGCATTTTCAGAAATTTTTCCATGACTCTTTTTAAGAAAATAATCTTTTTCTACATCATTAACTTCCAATCTTGCAATAGTCGCATTTCCAAATTTTGTTTGAATTTTCTTCAACGAAATCAGCTTGTATTTCCCTGTCTCTAAATCTTTTAACTTATGAGTTACAGGGAACGATCTGAGACTGTTGAATTCTTCCATTTATTCAGAAACAATTTTTGAAAGACAATTTTTATAGTACAGACATCTGTACATAGAGCAGCCAGGCCCTAGTATTCGAACACATCTCGGTACTTCTAATATTTTTATAGGAATTCCCCATTCTTCAAAGGTACTTTTCGGAAAAACGCCTCCTTTAAAAGCAAATGTGCCTCCGTATATCTGATGCAATTGTATGAAATAATCTTTTACATTGTCACTACTAATCCATAAGCCTGTATTATCTGAATATCTTTTAAATCTTAAACCATGGACATCGTTAGTACATCGACGAACTATTCCATGGTCTTGATCACTTAATTCATAGTTAGGTGTAAACACAGAAATAGTTTCACCTATTCCCTGTTTTAAATGAACCCAGCTTATTTCTCTCGCTATAGACTTAAAAGGAAGTATAAAACCTTGAACATTTATGATAAGGGTGACATCATCCATTTATTAGAAAACAATTTTTATAAACTAAAAAATTCGGCTTAAAATCCAAAAGGTACAGTATCAAAGTTATCTAAAATTCTTCTTTTATCATATCCAAACATATATCTTTTATTCATTTTATTCACCTTAATATTTCTATCTTTTTGTATCTGAAATTGATTTATTTCTACATCTATATGGTCAATTTCCCCAGTTATTATTTTCATTCTATCGTCAAAATTGAACTTAGTTTCACTCTCATAACTCATTTTAAATCCTTTTACTTTTCCTTTTACAGAACCGTCGTTCAGAATATAACCATAATCTTTACTTGCTCCAGATATCCACGATTTCATATATTTATCTTCTCCTAATTCATCGGTCCACTCTCCTAACATACAACCCGTTTTTACTTTATTAGAGCCGTCGTAGATATAAACAATACTATCTGTATCGTAATACATTACTTTATCTCCTAATCTATCAAGCATTTCATATAATCTTATTCTAGCCGAACTGGTAGTAAAAGCCGCTATATAAATATTCGTATTAAAATTATTCTTGACATATTCATCTTTCATCTTATAATCCATTTGCACACACTCATCATTTAAAAATATCATATTCAAGTCTTTAATGCGGTCGTTCAGTATAATTCTATAAAAATCGGTTAATTCCATAACATTTTCTGTCTGTTTCAGGTTTTTTCTCTGTCCGAACTTTCCCCATAAAGAGTTTAAACAAATTTTGGATATAAATCTCATTCCTGGGTTTTCTTTGATTTCTCCTAACTTTATACCCAATTTCTTTTCTACGTACCTTTTATATTCTTTTTCAGTTTTGAAATTTTCAGACCATTTATCATCTGTTTCTAATTTGATTTTCAAAAACATTTTAACATAATCCTTAAATAATGTATTAGATTTTTTTTCAAAATGCCAAACTTCATAGATATTTAAAATCTTATAACCTTTTTCAATAGCCAGTTCAACTTCGGTAGTTGTTCATGTACCAGTAAAATTTCTTTCGTCATCCGTATGATTACATTCTTTATTCCGCATTTCATAACAATTTCGATATTGTTTCTTTTCGCATTTTATAGGTTTTGAACATAATTTACACAAACTAAATATTAATTTTTCTCCTTTATAAGGTAAAACAGGATGATAGAGCTTTCTTGGTGGAAGTACTTTGCATTGTATCAAACCATACCAATTCTTATCATATTTTTCTGGATTATAAATCTTAATCGGATGACCAACAGGATAGCAATCAAAGTAATTCACTGTTGGATAAAGTGAACAAACATCGATATATCTACCCTTTTCGTTTTCTTTCATTTCGTATATTAATTTGGTAGGTTCACACCTACCTCCGCTGAATGCGTTTCTAGGATTTAAAGGTTCTACAAAATCTCTTTTCCATTCATTTTTCATATATTTTTTTATTTCTTTGTCACTATCAAAATCACATTCCCATATTTCAATCAATTCAAATCCGTTATCTTTTATTTTTTTATTTATTTTTTGAGTTCTTTCATACAAATCTTTCATACATATCTGATTTTGAAGATTGACAGTGGATTCTGTAAAACAGCGAGGACAACCGTGCCAATGACATCCTTGAAACTGATAAACAGTATTCTTATAAAAACCATCTACTTTATAAGTTTTATCCCCCAATTTAAGTTTTTTCTCACCACCTTTTAAAGCATGCTGTATTTTGATATTGTGTTTTTTGGACAGATAGTCTAACCAAATGATCGATTTCTTACTGTATTGATCTTTTGAAATACACTCCTCATCAATTGCTATTGTATTCACTGGTATGAATTTATCTCTGTATATAGCCATACAAACGCCAGCTAAAGTGACATATTTAAAAGGATCAATATTAGCAATGTTTAGAAATAATCTTCGCAATTCTAAACACCCTTTTCTTAAAATATCAACATCAGACCTACAATACTTTATAATTTCTTTTTGAAAATCAAATGTTTCGTTTTTTACCGATGTATACCATTTATCAAAAGTTTTTCTTTGATCTAAAGTCATAGTATCATAACCATAATAGTATTTTTCAGGATATTTCCCTATATAATTTTGATTTTCAGCAGTGTTAAACAAATGAGGAAAATAACCTTTAGCCAATTCTGTTAGTCCAAATGTTTTAGGAAATTTTCTTAACGGAATCAATGTAAAATTTATAGAATCGATAAACCTTATATTAAATGCGGTTGCTTGCATATATATGAGTTTATTTCCTTGATATATTGTAAACACTTTAATTTTATTTTTAAAGCAATATTTAGCTAGAAATTGAAAATCGAATCCTTTTCCATAATGCGCTAATACTGTATAACCGCAATGTTTTCTTTGGAATAACCATTCACAATATTCATTTTCATTCTTAAATATTTTTTCTTTTCCGTTAAAATCATGATTTATAACTAGATTGACTTGGTGATTTCCTGTCTCTTGGTTCGTTTCAACGTCAAAAAACATATATTTTTCTGTAAATTCTGACTTTTGACATTTCTTACACCATTTCTCTCTGTCTTTTATATTTTTAGGACAGATATTTTCACAAGTCCCTCCCTTAGATTCTTTCCTACGTATATAACATTTATGATCTTCCAAAACCCACTGTCTACAGTTTAGACATTTTTTTCTCCACATTTATGATCTTTCGGTTCTCTTTCACTTCTACGGATATTTCTCTTACATTTTAAACATTTCCACAGTGTTTCACAGACTGAGTATTTTTTTCTCTCTTTATCTTTATGATTTTCGAAGCAGTTTTTTCCTTTAAACGATCTAAAACAATCATTACACTGAATATCATCGCCTTCGCAATTACTCTCTTTTCTAAAACATCTATTGCATTTTAAAGAACATTTATGTTGACCCCTTCTACTATAACTGACTTTACAATAATGACAAAAATGGTTTTTTCCTAAAAATCCTGTAACCGTTGTAATGACATCAAAATGATTTCTATTTTTTAAAATGTAAACACAATTAGATTTACCATAATAGTATTGATAGGCGCCGCTGTATATTTTTTCGTTAAAATTTTCTCTGCAAAATATAGTTATTTGAATATCTAAAAAATTTTCGAATTGTTTAATATGCTCTAAATTACACATTTCTAATGGAATATCACACATTTCATGCAATTTTATCGCTAAACTTTTTTGTAATTTTCTACCATTTTTTATATATGTTACTTCATTATCTGTAAGTTTTTCTAGATTCAATTTTTCGCATAAAATATTACGATTTTGAATAGCTAGGGCTGTAACGATGGATCTAGCTAAACAAATATTATCGTCATTTTTAATTTGAAGAATACTTTTTTTATTGACAATATCGTTATCGTTCAGTAATTTCAAATGTTTACCGCCTTTAGGCAAATCAACGACAGTAAAAATAAATTCACAATCTTTAATATCCAACTCTTTGTATTCAATTTTATGCGTTAAAACATCTAAATAGGTGTCATAGGCTTCTTTTGTTGACATCATTTTAGGGTGAAAGGGCTGTGTCAAATAGGGATTGAATACAATTTTATCTACCTTTCCTTCGATTTTTGCAATTGCTCTCCTGAATAAATCTTTTAAGATACTATAATACTGGCCCCGTGTGAGTTTGTTTATTTGTTTTATTTTATAAACATATCTATAAGTATTAAATTTTTTTACAAATTTTTTATCTTTCTCAACAATTTCGTAATCGGGTCTAAACAGATTTTCCAAATTTGTTTGTAATTTGACTTTTTTTTTCTGTCTTTTTGATCAATTTTTCATCTTTATATTTCAAGCCGTAATAATGAAAGAGTTTTTTAAGTTTTGGACGGTTTTTCGGTTCATTTATGAATTGTTTCAATTTTTCATTCAAATCAGGAAATAATTTTTTAAGGTTTACCACTGTTTTTATCTTTTTTTCTTCGTTATTTTTTGGATTAAATTCTTCTGTGTTATTGTTATATTTTAAATCGAAAGAATCTAATATTTTTTTCAATTTATTTCTTTCTTTAGGATTTTCGATAATTTTTTTCTTCATTTCATGTAAATAATCTGTGACGTCTAAATTTAATAAATCTAATAAAACAAATTTATAATTGCCTATTTTTTTATGTATCTCATTATCAATCTAATTAATTCATCTTTTTTACAATTTTTGGGTTGTTTTATAGTTAAAAGTTTTACGACCTGCCTTAATTTTGAAATATGTATTTTTGAAGCAGATATCAAATTTAGAGTAGACTCCATTTATATAGAAGAAATTTTATGAATACTTTTTGCTACACATTTTTAATAGCGACCACTATCTATAAATCCAATTTCGGTTGCAGGTAATTTTAGATTAAGCGATTTAAAATGAATGTCGTTAAAATTATGAATTAAATTAAATTGAAGAATTTCTGAAAACGACTATTAAAAAATATATTTCAAAAATAAGATCGTTTACTCAAAAAGACTAATTGCTGTCCATTGAAAGAAATCTAAATTTTTTCTACAGGTTCGCCATTCAATTTTAAACATTCAAATCAAAATCCGTTTTTATCTATTTCTGTTATTCTAACAAAAAATGGTTCGCTATATTTACATACAGGCGTTATATGGACATTGGGATGAACATTAAAAATATGATTCCAATCTACATTTATTCTTTCAGTTGTACAATTACCTGTCAAAATCTTTGTACTTTTTGAATTACCCATTTATTTAGCCTAAAAATCAATGTCATAATCAGGCTTTTCTATTTTACCTTTAAATTCTAAATAAAATTTTTCTGATAAATTTTGACATTTGAATATAAAATACCAATCCACTCTGTCTTGGAACTTTTCTATAAATGGTTCTGATAGCAGTTTTATGAACACTTTTTTCCCCTCACAATTCTAATTTTGAAACTTTCAAGGTCCAATTGAATAATTTCTGAAAATGCAACATTCAATATAATATTTTCAACTAAAAAATACGTTCAATTTAAAACACAACATAAAATATCATAAATTTATTTTGATGTTCAAGTATTTTTATCAATACATTTTGCTACACATTTCTAATTAGTGGCAGCTATCTATAAATGAAAAGCTTCCTGCGCCCATTTTTAATCTTAGTGTTTGTTCGTATCAAACTAATTAAAAGACTTTCACCCCGGAAGGTCAATTGATTGCGACTTCAGACAACAAAGTTCGTTTGTTTGAAGCATTTTTGATGTCAGTAACAGGGAAGTGACGTATTTAAAAATAACTGAGGAAGGAATGAGATTTACTTTCATCTCTGAGATTGACTTTAGTCTCTGCCAAAGAGGGTTATTTTTTAACTATGGCTGCAAATAATAATCAGTTAGACGTGAAAGCAATATTACAAGAGTACGAGGCATTAAAAGCTACTTGTCAAAATCTTACAAATGAAAATAACTTCTTAAAAGCTCAAAAAGAATTAAAATTATCGATTCCGGATTTAAATATGGAAATTTTAAAACGTGAAAAAGAAATTGATAAATTAAGAAAAATTAATAGAAGTAAAAGTTATAATATAAGAAAACTGCAAAATGAGGTAAGAAATAATTTAAATTTTATATCAAAATATGAAAGTGAAATTTCAGATTTAAAAATACAGATACAAAAGATTCAGGATACAAAAATTGAAATAGATGATCTTATAAAGTAAACAAATTAAAAAAAATAGCCTTCTTTGGCTAGGTAATTTTAGATTAAGCGATTTAAAACAAATGTAATTTTTTCGTAAAAATTATGAATTAACTTAAATACGTTTAATGTAGAATTACCTGTAAAGCTACCACTATCGAGGTTGGCACAGTTTTACCGCTAAATTTTAACAGTACTTTTCTGCAGTGAAATACTGTTAAAAGTTAGTGGTAAAATTCTACGAACTCGATACTGAAGGTCCAAAGTCCTTGTAAATGCTGATGGCGGGTAATTTTAGATTAAAAATCGCTGTTATTTTAAATTACATCGCTATTTAAAAGTCGTATTATAAGAAGTCTTTTAAATAGCGATGGATCTACAATTTAAGTAAAATCTATTTATGTTGATATTTTAATAATATGATTTATTTTAAAAAATAATCTGTATTTATTTATAAAGTTATTCCAAATGGATACTTTAAATCTTGTTTAATATTTTATACGTATTTAGAATTTAAAAAAAAGATCACGATGAAGTATTTTTTCTCGTTTTGAAAATAGAACACGATTTAGTATTTTTACGCGTTTCGAAAATAGAACACGATTTAGTTTTTTTCTTGTTTAAAAAAATAATCTGTATTTATTTATAAAGTTATTCCAAATGGATACTTTAAATCTTGTTTAATATTTTATACGTATTTAGAATTTAAAAAAAAGATCACGATGAAGTATTTTTTCTCGTTTTGAAAATAGAACACGATTTAGTATTTTTACGCGTTTCGAAAATAGAACACGATGAAGTATTCTTTCTCGTTTTAAAAATAGAACACGATTTAGTTTTTTCTTGTTTAAAAAAATAATCTGTATTTATTTATTAAGTTATTCCAAATGGATACTTTAAATCTTGTTTAATATTTTATACGTATTTAGAATTTTAAAAAAATACATTTACAACTTAAAATATTTTTCATAGTTTTTTATATTAACCATCGATTTAATCTACTTTTGAAATCCATAAAATATTCATCTACAACTTAAATTATTTTTTATAGCTTATTTTGATGTTCGTTTAATATGATAATTGCTTCTTAAATGTCTCTTTTTATGAGTTAAAGTGTATTTTTTACCACATTCGCAATCAATTTTTTTATTTTTCATAGCTAAATGACAACTTTTGCAATTAGCGTAATGTTCTATTTTGCCGTAACGAAATCGAGTATAAAATTGGTCTAAATTTTTTGTCATCTCACAATGCTTACAACTTTTAGACAGCTCCATTTATTAAGAAATATTTTTTAGAAAGCTATTCCAAACGTCTTCGTTTTTCTTATTAAATTTTACTTTCAAATTATTATCAATATTATTATAATCTAATATTTTCTTTATGAAATATAGATAATTTATCGACTTTTTATAGTACACTAAATCTAAAAACTGAATAAACATTTCTTCAGCTTTATATGGAATATTTAACTTCAATTTCCACTTCAATGCTTTAAAACGACTTATTCGGGATTTGCGTCTTTCGCTTAAAAAAACATCTATATTTTTATAGGTAAAATATTCACCGTCCGAATCGTACATTATTTCACATTTTTTCATCTGGTCATAAATCTTTAGATAGTTTTCAGGCATTTCATATTTTTTTACTTTGTCAAAAGTTTGTGTTAAGCTTGATTCGGTATCATCTATTAGAATGTCTTTAAAAAAGTCGTAATTCATTTATTTAATCTTATATTCTAGCAATACGTCGATTAAAGCAGACCTTTTTTCTACCAAAGACGTCATTTCCTTCCAAGTGCATAATATAACGGGTGAGTACGAATGTTGACGCTCGCTCTAATTTGAACTTCATTTATAGGTCAACGCTTTCATTCAGTGGCCTTCCTGATAAAGATATTAAGTTACGTTTTTCTTGCGGAGTATTTAGAAACATATTTTTCGACCGTTCGAACTTGATATTCAACATAATACAAAGCAGATATTTATGATTATTAAAATTAGATACTATTCTTTATTTATAAAATCATAGAAATTTTTTAAATTAAAATGCTAAAAGTCACTTAAAGCAGAGCCATTCATTTACTTTTTAAAATTGAATAATTTCTGAAAATATAAAAGAAAAGTTATTTCTACATAATTAGTTTTAAGTATGGACTTGTTTTATTAACATGGTTTGATATTTTACCATGTTTATATTTTAATACTTGATTACCCCGCCTAGACGGGACCTGCATAGACGGAAGTTTTTTTTCTCGTTCTAAAAAAGGATCACGATACATATATTTTACTCGTTTTAAAAATAGATCACGATGTAGTTTTTTTACTCGTTTAAAAATTAAATTGACTTGATATCTTTTTCATCAACCCAAGAGTTAAATTCGTCGGAATAATTTAACCATTTAACTAGACATTTATTTCCTTTCTTTCTTAATATTTTCTCCACTTTAAACAACTTATCCTTCTTATTATATTTAACTAATTCTGGTTCATAATAAGTTCCTTTTATTTCGTTTCCATTCAAATCTTTTATTCTGTAAGTAATGGGGTCAGTCTTTAATATTTCTGAAACGATGAAAATTTCTTCCGTAAAAGTGGGTTGGTATCCGCGGGTGAAAGCAGTCTGGTATTTCGAAATTCTTATTCTATCGCCAACCTTGAATTTCGGTTTTCTTATTATTTTTTCTTCGTATAAATTTTTATGAACTTCGGATTCATTTTCTTCCCTACTGGCTTCGGTAGGCGTCATTTTGATAGAGCTATGCCTGGTATTATTATAATTTTTAACTAATTTGTCCAAAACATCTATATATCTTTTAGTATTGTTGGCCGCTAGATAGGTTCTAATTTTTTTATTAATTGTCCTGTTAAAACGTTCGACTACAGAACATTTTATTTCAACATTTTCAGTTGTAAACCACTGAATATTATGATCTTTAAACAACTTTAAAGTTAACTTATTAAAAAATTCTGTGCCTTTGTCCGTCTGCAGTTTTTCAGGAATTCTTTCTTTAAATATCTTTTTAAATGCTTCCGTTACTTCTTGTCCAGTTTTTCTTTTTATCGGAATAGCCCAAGCATATTTACTAAATACATCTATCACTGTCAATAAGTAATTAGTTCCGTTATTATATTTACTAAAAGGTTTGATAAACAATAAATCTGCTTGCCATTGATCATCGATATGACTTACATAAATGCGTCTTCGTTTAAATTTACGAATTAAAGGCTTATGTCTGGTATAAACATCTTGGCTATGTAAAAAATCTGTAATTTGCTTTTGACTAAAACCTGTTTTCCTTTTTAATTCATTGATCCCACAATAACCACTTTCAGGATGATAATATATTTTTTCTAAGATATTTTTAGGACCTAAGGTTTTCCTAAAAAAACACTCTTTTTAGAACCACAATCTAAACAAATACCTTTCATCATTGGCCTGTTATTTTTAGACATTGTATTTTTAATATATTTTGTTTCTGTGTAGTTTTTACATTTTAAACAATAGATCTGTGTATTTCCCATACCAAAAGATTTTTTAGCTTTAATAATCGGTTTTACAATTCCTCTTTCAATTCTTTCTCTAATCGTTGGATTTTCAATATTATCTAGTTCATCAATCATATTTTTATCCCATACTTCATTTCTACTTTTTGTATCTTTATTTTCTAAATAACATTTGTCATGTTTATATGCAATTTCATCTACTCTGTTAACAGGTTTAGATGAATTTTTATACGTTAAATCTGGATTTAATCGTGTTTTTCCCCATAATAACTGTGTCCCCGGGCCGGTAAAAGAATGGCCTGGTAAATGCATTTCGAAAGGTAAATTACTAATGACTTTATTCAGAAAACCCGATCCCGTTTGTCCGCATTTTAAACATCCACCTTTAAAATTACCCTTTTTAGTTAAAGACGTCACAACAAATTTTTTACATTTACAACTTATTTATTAGGCAGCAAAAAGCTGATGCTTTCTAAGAAGAATATTTATATCCATTCAACTGTACTTTTTTCACATACTTTTCGATTGGGAAGTATACTAAATTATTTATAAAATCTTGTTCTCTTACATACACTTCTTCTTCTGAAATTTTTTTAGCTTTCAACAAATTTAATTGTTGTTTATAAAAATTATAACATTGCTTGTATTCTTCTTTTCGTTCTAAAATATTTAAAGATTTCTCAATAACTTCTACAATTCCGACGGTCAAACTCAATGCAGCCAGTGGTATGAAAACAAATGCTGATAATCCCGAGGCACTCAGCATAAATTTGCTAACAGATAAGGAAACACTTATCTTTTGATACAAATTGTAACTTTTCCGATAAACATATAATCTCTTTTCTAAATATTCTTCCATATTTATATAGGTTCAAAATTTCTTCTGTATCTCATTTCAGAATTTACTAAGTCTAGCATAAAGAAGTTACCCTTACAAGAATTATATTTTTCTAGAAATTCCTTTTTCGTTAGATTTCCGTCTATTTCTCTGATTATCTGATTGATTTCCCTAGGCTGTAGCTTAAAAAATATGAAGTAATTACAATTTTTTCTAATATCTGGAGGAGTTGAGTAATAAGACTGCGTTAAATAAATAATGGATGCATTTTTCTTTCGACCTCTTATAAACAAATCTACTATAACTTTCTGGTCTTTCTCTGTAACACAATCGTCAAACACAACAAGATTTTTTTCTGAGGAATCTAGATCGTCGACAGTAATAAATTCACTCAAATCTGAAGAAAATAATACGTTCTTTTTATATTTATCATACAATTTTAATATTTCCGTTTTTTTATTTTTATTTATTTTTTTACATTTTAAAATATCGTCTCTTTCAACACCTTCAAACAGTGTATAATCTTCTTGTAATTTAGAATACTTTGGCTCGAAAATATCTTTTGCGCATAAATATAGCGCGTCGAAATCTAATCTTACATTACTAGGATTCTCAAAACCGTTTAATAAATTTAGTAGTAAATTTGTCTTTCCACAACCTGATGGGCCGATTATTAATAATCTGAAAGGATGTCTGGGTAAAAAACGATGTTGTTTAGGGTCCGGCAATTCTTCCGGTTCTGTGTAATTTTTAATTTTAATCATTTATTTACTGAGAAAGTTTACAGCTAGTAAAAAATAAAATTACTGCTAGTAAAAACATATTAGCTGTCAGTAAAAATAGACGTCTGTGCTATCGCTTCTAATTAGCTTCAGCTTTTCACTGTCTATAAATGGATAAAATAAACGATTTAGAAAAAAATCGAAATAAGAAACAAAAAGAAGAATTAAAAAATGCAATAAAACTTGTCAAATTACAAGCAGATATTAGAAAAAATAATGAAGAACAGCGTGATAGAAAGCTAGGTATAGACAAAAGTTTAACTGAATTTCATAAACCTGTCACTAAAAAATTAGAAGAACAGGATAAAAGTAGAAAAGAAAATATTAAAGCTATCAATGATAAATTGGACGAATTAAATATATCTTTACAGCCTATTGCAGAATCATCTAGAATTATTCCTTAAGCGATCGAAGATGTCAAAGAATTATATAAAGAACCGCCGCTTACTTATAACGTTGATCAAAATTTAGATCTAAGCTATTTAAAATCTGTACAATTATACAGACCTTCGAAACTCCTAGACAATCAAGAAAAATTAGATGAAATGTATACAAAGGCAAAGCATTTAAAAGAAGAATTATCGAGGAAAAAAGGCAACTTACAAAGTACAATTACGAGGGCTAAAAATCTTTCGGAGGAGGAATTAAGTCAGAAAAAGGTTGACTATAAAGCAGTTGAATATAACGAAGGGGAGCTACAAAAATATATGGCTAGATTAACTACAATTCGAGGTAGCGAAGTAATGAAAGTCGGTAAAGGATTAGATTTGCTATCTGAATTGCTGGATAAAATATGTCAAGGTAGCAAGTCGAAAAAATTAAAAAATGAAATCAAACTGCTAATAGACAAACTCATTAAAGCTAAAAAAATAACTAATGGAGATAAAGAACGATTATACAACCAATTTCTTCTTTGAAAGCGTCAGCTTTTTGCTGCCTAATAAATGAGTTATGTAAAAAAGAAGATTCATTTGAGTGACGGGCAGATTAGTAAATTGAAATCTGCTCTTAGAAAAAAAGAAGAACTGACACTGCAGATAGACAATTCTAAACCTCCTAATTATGAAATGTATTTAACTAAAACAGATTAATCAGATTAGTAAAGGTAAAAGAATAAATATAAGCAAAACTCAATTAGATAAAAACGGTGGATTTTTACCCTTTTTAATTCCTATTTTAACATCACTAGGACTCGGTGCCGCGAGTGGGGCAGCAGGTTGGGGAACTAAAAAAATCCTGGATAAAATTTCGGGATCTGGAGTTTATCAGCCTTGGGAAAACAAAGGATCTGGTCTAAAAGCGTCAGCTTCCCTGTCTAAAAAAAAAAATTCCGATAACAAAATTGGGTATATCGGATAAAACGATTAAAGAAAATATGAAAGATGAAAAAGGATTTAGGGGTGTTTTCACTTCCGATTTACTTCCTAAAAAGATTGGAAAGTTTGAAAGTGGGATTATTAATTTAGATATCTTCACCGGCCCAGGAACACACTGGGTTTGTTACTATAATGACCCGAAATATAACTATGTAGAATATTTCGATCCTTTTGGGGAATATATATATAAAAATATTAAACTCAAAGAAAAATATATTCCTGAAAATATTATGAAATTTCTTAAACTTTCCAATAAAAAAGTCAATATAGCTCACAATGATAGTTTTTTACAAAAACCTACTTCTGTAAACTGTGGATTATTTTGTATGAAATATATAAAGGAAAGAAATAAAGGCAAATGTCCAGAATGTGTACTTAATTCATTTACTCAACAGCCTAGCGATTATAACGAAAAGCTTGTTTTTCATCTTTAAAGATTTTTTCTGTCTAATAAATGATCAAATTGAAACCAAAAATTCATGAAAAATCAGAGGATTTCACTGTTGAATTTCCAAAACCTCTTAAATTAAAAAAATTAGCATTGCAATCTTTTACTATGACAGTTTCATGGTTTAACATAACAGATAAAACTAATACATTTGACGTATACACAGATGAGAATAATGTTAAATCTATCACTATTCCTTATGGTAATAAAAATGTTGAAGATTTAAATATAGATGTAATGAAAGCGTTTGGTTCTGACGATCCTCCGGTAAAATTTGGTAGAATACAATCTAGACTAAGAATGCTTATTAAATTAACTAAAGGTTGGAATATCGACTTAACAAAAAAGCGATTTTCATAAGTTAATAGGCTTTGAAAAAAAAGTTTACGAAAGTCATGATGAAGAGACTGTAATAGAAGGTGAAAATATAGCGGATATAACAAACGGAAACGACATTATATATATTCATTGTGATGTAGTGAATGGATCTTTAATCAACCAGAATAATTCAGAAGTTATTTATTCTTTTACACCGAGAGATGTACCGGGTGTTATCATTTCGAAAGAATTCAATAATTTAATATATTATCCTGTGAAAAATAGGGATTCAATTCGTAGAATAAGGATGACAGTTACGAATCAAAATGGCGAATTAATTGATTTAAATAAAGGTTTAATTGAGTATAATTTTAGAGTCGTAGAGGAAAAAGAAGACTATGTTGAAAAAATATATCAATTGATATTAACTAAATTTTCTCAATAAATAAATGAATCAACACAGATTATATAGGAAAAGTAAAAGAATTCAAGGAAAAGGATTTTTTAAATCTAAAAAAGTAGATTTGACAGTTGTTGACAAATTGACTGATGCTGACATATTGAAAGAAATATTTTCAAAAAAGATGAAAGGAACAGGTCTGAAAATTCTTCCTAAATAAATGGAAAAAATTTATGATCTGAGAGATACTCATTATTATTATAATAACGATATAAAAAGTAGCGAATTAAAAAAAATAAGATTGCCTAGTACAAGCCATAATGACAAAAAAGAAAATACTACGTTTCATTTCGAAATTACAGACACCAATGATCCTATTTCATTATCGGAGAGTTATCTGGAGACAAAGTGGAAAATTATAAAATCCAATGGCGATTCTATAAACGACGATAATGTCGCAGCTGTAGGTTCTATGAAAGGCGTAAAACTTCAGATAGGTAAACAAATAATCGAATCAGTTGGAGACTATCACTCCTACATTCTGCAGGTTAAGAGACTGAAGGATTATACCAGAGATTATTCAACATCAGAAGCCACCAATATAGGTTTTTATCCAGATACCAGTGATAGTGCTGATAGAAATAAAAGTTTACTTGAAAGCGATGGTACGATAACGGCTACAACCTCTGTAATAGATATCGTCAATAAATTAAAAATTGTAAAAAATGAAAACTACAATAAAGGATTTAAAAAAAGATGGGAATTGTCGAAAAATAATAATTCAGTTACAACATGGACACCTTTAAAGGAAATTTTTGATTTCGTCGCAGAATATAAAAAAGCCATTTCTGGTTTCATAATAAGAATGGAATTCCAAAGAGACGATAGTAGAAATATGATTTACACAGACGTTGCAAATCCAGATTATAAAGTAGAAATTGAAGACATAGCGCTCTGGGTGAGATACGTCGATTTTAAAAATGGAGCGGAGATTCTCTATAATGAATTAAAATTATCTAATACGGATATAGAAATAAACTGGAATCAGTATGTAATTAACAGATCTAGTCCTATTAATAAATATAAAAGCGGTTCCGATTCTATATCAGCTACATCCGATGAAGTTTTAAGATTATTCGTCATACCGCAATATTTCGAAAGAAATGAAAATCCTAAAAAAAATATTATGATATTTGATAATTTGGATATGATCGAATGTTGGTTGATGATTAACAGATCGCCATTACCTGCAGAGCGATATACTATGGATTTTGGTAAAAAGGAATATAATAGATTATATGAATCTTTTCTGGAATCAGGTCTCAATAATCTAAATACAGAAACCGGTTGTATGGTCAATTATTCAGATTTTGGTAAATTATATCCCATAATTCATTTTGATTTGTCAAATCATGTAAACTATACCACTCTTGAAAATTTGAGAATAGAATTCAATTGGAAATTAGAAAAAGAAACAACCAAAGAATATGTATTTTACTATATTTTAGAAGTAAGAAAGAAATGTATATTAAATATGAATAAAAAAGAAATTACTATGATTAAAACGTTAGGAGAATTACATTTTTTAGTCTTTATAAATGGCTGTTTATTATCCACCGTATGATAATCTAGTGCGAAAAGGCCCTATCGGACCCCCCGGTATAGGTTTTAAATTAACGCCGGATGGAAATTTCGATATGGATAATAAGATATTAAAAAATGCTTCAGATCCCATCGATGATTTAGATTTAACCCCTAAACGTTTCGTTTTGAATAAAATAGAAAATAATCATTTTGAACTAAAAGATTTTATACAGAAAAATAATATTAATTACGATAGTAATTTTTTAACTTTCACAGAAGAAACGGGTAAGAGAATACAAGAACTCGATGAAAACACTTTACATCTAATCGACGGAAAATTTTACGACGCCAAAGGAAAAAGAATAGGAAACGTCGCAGATCCAAAAGATGATAAAAATGTTGTGAATAAACGATATTTAGAAAAAAATGCATTAATATTAAAGAATGATAAATTTGATGCCAAAAATAAAATAATTACCAACATTCCAGAACCCGAAAACGATAAAGACATAGTCAATAAAATATATGTAGACAGTAAAGATATCTGGGTTACTATAAAAGATAATTTTCAGACTTTTACAGATAAAGAATTTACCAAAGTAAATTTTGACTTAATGAGTTCTAAATTACTGGATCAAGAAATGCGATTATCTACAGATATGCATATGAAAATTACTATATATTTAATATATAATAGTTTAATCGGCAAAAATAGGGCTACAGTGATAGAACTAAAAATCGAAGATAAAATAATTTTAAGCGGAGAAATGTTTGATGATTATTTTGTAACTCGTTTTGATTATGAAAAAAGTGGTGACATGATTACATTTTTGATAAAATCCAAAAGTAATTTTCCAGTCACCTTAAAACCTTGGATGCATATTGAAAAAATTCCTTTTTAAAAATATTTCATTATTAAATGGATATCAACTGGGACGAATTTTCTAAGACGAAAAATTTATCCGAAGATGTCCTTCGAAATTTGAAGGATAAACTCAATTGGAAGTTAGTTTGTAGATATTCAGTATTATCCGAATGTTTTATGGAAGAACTCATAGATTATATCGAATGGAATGTTATATGCATTTTTCAAAAACTTTCGGAAAAATTTATAGAAAAATAGTAAGAAGAATTAGACTGTAATTTAGTTTGTAAAAATCAGAAGCTGTCTGAGGAATTTATATTAAAACATTC
Source organism: Maratus speculifer (assembly GCA_964019185.1). Taxonomy (NCBI): domain Eukaryota; kingdom Metazoa; phylum Arthropoda; class Arachnida; order Araneae; family Salticidae; genus Maratus; species Maratus speculifer. Next base: position 6,946,763 of record OZ025303.1, on the reverse strand, counting down.
GAATTATATAAATTGGGTTGTTATATCTCAATATCAAACCTTAAGTGACGAATTTATTCAAACCTATCATGAAAAATTAGATTTACATAAAGTATCTCAATTTCAACAGCTTGCAGAAAATACTATGTGCACATTGGAAGAAGGACTTAATTGGCTATTAATAACCCGTTTTCAAACATTTGGTGAAAGATTTTTAGAAAAGTATATGCATAAACTAGATTTTTGTAATCTCATTGAATATAAGTTTGATCAATTACCAGATAATTTTTACAACGATAAATGGAAAAAAATTCTTTCCGTTCAACTGGGTGAATTAAATAAAAAATTTGGTCATTTTTATGAAGAAGAACTACCAAACAGAGAAAAATTAATGGATGAAATTTTCGAATTAAAAAATATTTTTAAAAGATTTATTAATGAATTGAGACAACTTTTGAATAAAGACGAAAAATAAAAGTGTTTATAAAATTGCTTCGATATAAAATGGTGTTGGCTCAAAGATTAGACGATATTATAATTCATAAATATAAAGATTTATTTGTCGAATTATCGCAATGTAAAGAATTTTACACATTTATATCATTATATATCAATAAAATTAATTTTCATTTAAGTGAAAAAGTTATGAAATTACCCATTGAATTTATAAGAAAATTTAATGATAAACTTGACTGGGATTGTATATCACAGAATGAAAAAATATCAGAAGATTTTATTAGACAATTTCAAGATAAAGTTAATTGGTATTATATATCGTTTCGTCAGACACTATCAGAAGATTTTATTAGAGAATTTCAAAATAAAGTTGATTGGGAAGGAATATCCTTTCGTCAAATATTATCCCATAATTTTCTAAAAGAATTTGAAGATAAAATTGATTGGGAATGGATATCATATATAAATGGTTTTTAAATAAAATTTCAATTTTAAGCCGAAGGATTATATCCTTTATTTGACGAACTTTCTGATAACACAATAATCAAATGGATTCTACTCAATACCATTTATTGAACTATGAAAGTATCAAAATAATATTCACATTAAAAAACATATGATAAAAAGCATTTAACTTTTATTTCAGACTTCAATGTAATGCAATTGATAATAATATTATACAATGCAGCTCTTTGCTTTTCCTATCAAGACTATCCTAGAGGAAGATTGTTTATTAGCATTTCGTAGACTAACGGCGTCAGGCAAAATTTTTTCATCAATACAATAATTAAATATTAGCTTTTAAAATTGACAAATATTTCATCTCAATTGATTACGTTATTATTTATAATCATGATTCTTTATTCCATAACCCTTTCTTAAAACTTCGTCTTTACATAATTTAGTAGAAAAAATAAAATAGCCAACCAATGCATTTTTTATCATCATTTACTCGATAAATCGTACTAAAATCGTTACATCCTCGATATTTAGACAGACAAACTTTTTGATGAAAATCTTACAAAAATCCTTAAATATTTGCGTTTAGTGGAATATAAAAAGTGTTCCAGAGTCGGTACCATATACTACTATCATTTTATCTATATACTACAAACATTTCCAAGTTTATTGAATGCAGTTCAAAATAAAAATGCATATTTTATTTAAAAACCACCTTTAAGAGTAAATTACGCTCATATTCAGTAACCTTTCCAAGATCTTTTGTGTAACCCTGCATGTCTAAATTGTTGTACTATCAGCATTTATACACACCATTTAATGTGCACACATTTAGTGAAACTTAAAAGCACATATCATAATTAAAAATGCATTTCATCCATGCAACGGTCATCATCCATCATACAGAGTTCTTCGGGTAGAATATATACTATTTAAAATCCTTTGTATGTCCCTGTAAATGCTAAGCACTTCGTATTATGCTTGAAATAACTCACATTAAGCCTCTGAACGTATATCAATTTGATTGTACATGAAATCGTTTACCATAATTAAAATGTGTCGCAAACTGTTCCTGCCTTTATTATGCAATGGAATTCTTTTGTGTGACGCTGTAAATGAATAATAAGTGTCCCTTTCACTGCATACTTTACAAAGTGCACATTTTAGTGCATTTTGTTGATGCATATAAATTTAAATATGTTTCACAGGGTGTAATATTGTTAAAATTCAATTGAAACGATTTTTCCCCATAATGCCGTAATGTAAAGGAAATTTTTGACTATCCCTATAAATAAACTAATCATGGTAGAAACTTCATTTTCATTAGGTATTAGTGCTAAGGTAAATGTTAATAAAGTCCAATAATTTCATAGCTTTATTATTTTCGATTGCATTGTTATTTTCAAATTATTGTATAAAAAAATGTAAGCAAAGCAGTGACCAAAAATCTGCAGAATTGTTACATCTGAACAACCTCTGATCCCGAGCTGTGTGGATTTGAGTTAGTCCTGTGCACTAAACTTGTGAGGGGGGGGTGTCTACCATTTGTCTTATTTGTTATTATTTGTGTCTGTAATTTAAAATATGCATGAGTTCATGCAGTTTTCTTTGCTTTGAAGAAAACTCTTTTTTCTTACCCATCATACGTAGTATAGGGGTATAATCTTGCTATCGTTTTGAAAATCGAAAAAAATTTTTTTGACGGTTTTACACGTGTCAGATACTGGCGATTTCGAAAAACACATTTTAAGGAAAAAAATTGCCTTCCGTCCGTCTGTGTGTGTGTTTGTAAACGTTCTATTCCCCGAACAAATTAAGATAGAGACCTGAAATTTTGTATGTACTTAGTATGTAAGAATAGGACGAAGCCTATTGAATATCAGTAGCCCCTATTATCTGGAACTATTTTTTTCGGACTCTCAAAAAAATTGTACTAATAAAAGGTTTATAAAAAATTTCGAATATTTTTATTTTAAGGAATGGACGTAAAAGGCAATACAATGACACAAATTTTGCATAAAGAACAAAGTCGATCCATTTATTAGTTGCCGAGATATTTTGTATTCCGATTTTTCATGATCCTGTATTTCATTGAATTTTAATTGACAGATAAATTTTAATGAGGAATGAGACGCTTAATCCGACGCAGTAAACTGTTAATTAATATGTTTATTATTTTTGGAGCTATAAGGATGATTCTTTTACGTAATTGGGTACTACTTGTGTAGTTTGGCGTTTTATATAATTTGTCGAAATTTGTTCATCAGCAATTCTTTAATAGAGCATTACACTAGACTCCCTTAAATCTGCGACCCTAAAATCTGCGAATGCTAGAAATCCGCACATTTTTTTTCAGATGTAAACAATGAAATTAATGATGGTGCTGAAGTCAGCGGCTAATGCAATACAAATAATTCTATAACAATATCTATTTTTAAATCATTTTCAACCCCTTCCCTTTTTTAATGTCTTTCAATTTAAATTTTGCAGTGTTAAATAATATGTTACTTTAAGGTACGATGATCGAAATAATCATATCGTAGTCGCAGCGTAATATCTTTCAATGGTCGTTTGGTAGTGGTTGTAATTCACGTGGCAGAATAATTTTTCCTATATAAAATTACTATTTTATAGTTCTATTACTATTTCCTTACCCCAGCTAGTTATGAAAGGAATTTGGGATCTACATCCGGTTTATTAATTATGATGATCAATATTTTATCGAAATAATCATTATCGTACCGTAGTCCCGGCGTAATGTAACAATCAATGACCATTTGGTGCTGTTTGTAATTCGAGGGGCAGGATAATTTTTGTTCTATAAAATGAATATTTTAAAATTAATCAAGCTTTTTTGTTTATTAACAAAGGCAAATATTTTTCTTTATAAAAAAAGATTGATTCTTCCTCATTATTTATATTTAGTATTGTATCTTAATTATTTACTTTATTTTATTATTTTTCTTCAATTTTATTTTACTTTTTTTGTAATAATTACTTATTTTTTAACTATTTATTTATTTAAAAATTTTTCTTAATTATTTTAATGTTTCAATTTATTATATAACATTCATTATAATGCTTAACCACCAATCAAATTAATGTTTCAAAAATGTAAACAAATCAATCACCAGAAATCCGCAAAACCCCTGGTCCCAAGCTTTGCGGATTTGAGGGAGTCTACTGTACTATGTATTTTAAAAATATTTAAATATTGGTTTAAATTTTGTTTTGGAATTGCAATGCATTTTATAAATAGTTTACCTATGTTTTATTTTCATATATTATTCATATCTGTGATGGGTAAGTATTACGCAACTGATTTCAATTTATTTCAGTATATGACCAATAAAAGTTAATATCTCATTTTCTTTACTTATCACAAATTATTCAATCTGCTTTCTCAGCAATATCGCTCAGAATAATCTCTGAGGGAAGACCTAGTAGTAGTTATTCATTTTAATTATTGTCATTTCCGTTATAATTTATCTTTAGGAACCCTTACTAATTAAGAAAGAAATCTGACACCTTTTTAGTTAGGAGTCTACTGTAGTTTTTAATACCATGATTAAAATTTTTTTCGATTCAGTTTTCTGTATTGATGACAAATTTTAATTCGGAGTTCATTTTTTCATAAACTGTTTTTTAATGAATCATAAAAAGTGATGATTAACTTTTATTTCTTGCAGATGCATAAAGTCATAAATATAAATAAAAAATCGTACCAATCAAAGTAGTCTTTAAAGTGTGAAATATGCTGAAAAACATTTCTTCACAAGAGCTTCTGAAAAAAGAACTTCTGATCGTCACCAAGCAAAGACAATTATCTGTGAAGGTCAAGAAAAATTTTCACAGAAGAGTAATTTAGGAGGTAATCTGTTAACTCATACTGGTAAGAAGCATTTAATATGTGAAATATGCAATAAGGAATTCTTTCAAAAGAATTATTTAAGTACATACTTCTTAACTTAGGAGTGTTTTAGCAGTCTTTAACGTGTAAAATATGCAAAAAAATATTTATTCACAAGATCTTTCTGGACAAACAACTTCTCACTATCAGCAAGGAAAATCATTTGTTCAAGAGGTATGCAAGAATTTTTCTCAGAAGAGTAATTTAAGCAGTCATCTGTTAACTAATACTGGCGAAAAATCTATTTTCTGTGAGATATGCAACAAAAAGTTTTCACGAAACGGTGATTTGAAAAGGCATCTATTAGTTCATACTGGTGAAAAACCTTTTGTGTGTGAGATATGCAACAAAAATTTTTCACTTAAAGGTGATTTAAAAAGGCATCTATTAATTCATTCTAGTGAAAAACCATTTGTGTGTGAGATATGCAACAAAAATTTCTCACAAAAGAATAGTTTATGTACACACCTCTTAATACATACTGGTAAAAAACCTTGTGAAAAATCTTTTGCATGTGAGATATGCAATAAGAAATTCTCACTAAAAGGCAATTTAACCAAGCATCTATTAAATCATACGGGAGAAAAACCTTTTGTGTGTGAGATATGCAACAAAAAATTCTCAGAAAAGAGTAATTTATATAGACACCTTTTAATTCATACTGGTAAAAAGTCATTTGAGTGTGAGGTATGCAATAAAAAATTTTCGGAAAACAGTAGTTTAAGAAGGCATCAGTTAATTCATACTGGTGAAAAACTTTTTGCTTGCGAACTATGCAGCAAGAAATGCTTTCAAAAGTGTGATTTAGAAAAGCATCTGTTAATTCATACTGGTGAAAAATCTTTTGCTTGTGAGGTATGCAACAGAAAATTCTCACAAAAAAGTGATTTAAGGAGACATCTCAGAATTCATACTGGTGAAAAACCTTCTGAGTGTGACATATGCAACAAGAAATTCTCACAAAAGAGTGATTTAAGAAAGCATCTATTAATTCATACTAATGAAAAACCTTTTGCATGTGAGGTATGTAGTAAGAAATTCTCACATAAGAGTAATTTAAACAAGCACTTGCTGATTCATAATGTTGAAAAAACATTTGTGTGTGAGATATGCAACAAGGAATTCTCACAAAAAGGTGGTTTAAGGACGCATCTATTAGTTCATACTGGTGAGAAACCTTTTGTGTGTGAGATATGCAACAAAAAATTCTCACTAAAGAGTCTTTTATCTAGACACCTTTTAATTCATACTGGGGAAAAATCTTTTGCGTGTGAGATTTGCAACAAGAAATTCCTAATGAAAGGTTATTTAAGAAGGCATTTGTTAATTCATACTGGTAAGAAACGTTTTATGGGTTAAATATGCAACGAAAAATTTTCTCTGAAAGCTAATTTAAATAGACATGAGTCGATTCATACTGATTTAAAACATTTTGCTTGCGAGCTATGCAACAAAAAAGTCTCTCAAAAGTATGAATTAAGAAACCATCTATTAGTCCATACTGTTTGCATGTGAAATATGTAACAAGAAATTCACATAAAAGTATGATTTAAGAAGACATTTATTAATTCTTACTGGTGAAAAACCGTTTGTGTGTGAGACATGCAACAAGGCATTCTTTTTTATGTGCAAATATCTTGTTTTAAACAAACATATGTTAATCCATAGCAGGGAGAAATATTTTGTTTGTTAGATATGTTCTAATAAATTCAGTTACAAGAGTGATTTAAACAAGCATTTCTTAATTCACTTTGATGTGAAACTTTTTGTGTTTGTCATATTAACAAAACATTCTCTGTAAAAATTTATTTAATCTCAGATCATTAATTCATTGTTGAGTAATTTTTTGTGTGTGAAATCTAAAACAAATATTTCTTGCTTAAAAACAGCCTAAGCAGTGTGAGAACTTTATGCTAATATCTCAAGGGGACTGGTATGGACAAACAGGGTGCTATTATGGCATTTAGTCCACGTGAAGGAGAAGCAGAACCAAGTGTATGTCACTCTTCCAAAACCCCTAATACATCTTTGTATGACCATTGCCAACTAGATCTGTACGGCCCATCCATTTGAGATTAATGTATGGAGCCTCCCGCAAACGTACTCTGATACCCTCCCCAAGTTATTATGATCAATCGTGCAAACCCTGAACGAAAACGATGGTGCAGGGTTTGCGTCACGTGGTCCAATAAAATGGTTCAGGGTTTGAAGCTGTATTCAGCTTCACTTTTTCGGCGGTCTTTAGCGAAATGTGCTGGCCGTTATATATCTAGTTATCCATGGTATTATATGGTCACTATGACGAGAAAACTCAGACTTTAACATTATGCTATATGATCAGTGGATCATATCTCCGAGTCCTCCCTGAAGCGTTATTTGCATCAGACACTCATAGGACCGCCAATCTCTAGGACATAACCTCTAGGTTTGCACATGTGCTATAGTTTTGTCAAATATTTTTGAAATGTGAAAAGTGTTAGAGATTGTCATAGGCAATTCTGCTATAAATCGAGCCTTAAGGGTTTTCTTGCTATGATGGGGGGTTGCAGGAATATGTGTGAACAGTATAAAAATTTCGGTACGTTTCTATTAGCCATGCACCAGTGTTATATATGTATTTATACATTTAAATCAAGGGAGACGATAGGATTCTCAGTCTACGCAGAATAAGCCTAAAATCTAAAAATGGCTATAGAATGGCAGAATTCATACTTTTTTAACCGGGATAAATCTAATAAATAATCGTTTGATAAATTCTAAATCAAAGGAAATGTGAAAATCATTTGTTCTAATTGTAGTTGTTCTGATTTTTTCATTTTGACAGTCGTATCTATAGTCCAATCTTATTCTGAAATTTTTACATTTCTATTTGCAGTATGTTTTGAGATCTGGAAAACCATTGTTAAATTAACTTGCTTGGTGAAAATTTGACAAATTTTTTTCTGAGAATCGGCCGGAACAGTTTTTTAAAATTAATATATTAACATTAATCTGTTTTAGATGAAACGAATAAGACTCGCCTGTTTCAAGGAAAATTCTTATTTGTTACGTAATCTGCATGAAAAAAGGACATTATTTTCTACCAATAACTTGAAAACTTGCAATGAATGTTTCATTTCTTTATCCATTCTCATACTCCATTTTTCATCACTCCACTTTTGGTAAAAAATGTCTATTACTGAACATGACGCAGTGATTTAAAGCTCTGAGTTACTAAACATAACTACCAAGGTTTTATCCTCGCGGGTGATTTTATATTTACTATCAGATGTTAGTTTTCATTTTTATGTCAGTTAATAAAGAAGAGCTGACCTTTAATATCAGTTCCTTTGTAATTTTTTGTGTACACGATTAATATTTTTTAAATCATAAAAGAAATTATGTTTTTGTATTTTTTTATTAATATTATTGTACTTTATATTAATATTGTATTTTTTATAAATATTGTTTTATTTTGTATCAATACTATCATATAGTCAAAGTTCTAAAATCCGCACAACCATAATCCACTGTTTTCTATAATTCACGATATTTTACGAATGTAAACAATGAAATAAACAGTTAAAAAATTTACAAATTAGTGATCCAAAGACGATTTAAAAAAAATGAGAAAACAGTGGATTATGGGTGTGCGGATTATAGAACTTTGACTGTATTTTGTATAAATGTTATTGTATTTTGTATAAGTGTATTAAGTTATACTTTTCCAAATAAAAAAGATCTCCATAGACAAAGTTAAGTCACTGATGAAACTAAAGTACCAGTTAATCAATATACATGCTAAAAACCTTCATAGAAATTTGCCGAATAATCATTAAAAAGATTGGCTATACTTAGATGATTTTAAATTTTTATTTATAAAGTTGTTTTATATTTGTAAATATATCCTAACATATATTTTACTGCATTTTAATGAATTGGTTTATATATATTTCAAAAAGTCTGTTTTTCCGCTAATTTTCAAAAGCATCATGTAGTAATTGATGAAATATTTTAGAAAGTTACTCATAAAATACATGATTCAGTTTACAGTGATAATTTTCAAAATTAGAATACTTAAGCATACAACAATATGGACAATATTTATAATATTTAAATATTTTTGTTCAGCAAATTTTACAATATATATATGTTAACGTGAAAGAGCAAAATTGGATAATGTCGACATTCTCTCGTGAATGACAACACATTTCGAACACGTAGGAGAAAGATCGAATATTTGATTACATTCTTGCGCGTTTGGACCATCACCTGTGTATGTCGACAAGCACAGATATGCTGTGGTGAAATTTGAAAGAAAAGAAGCCATGGAGAAACAAAGATCCGATATTCGGTTGTAAAATCCTTTGTTCTGCTGCGAGTCAGTCAGCTTTGTCAGGCTTATACAAGGTTTTATGATGTTCGACATATTTTCTTAAATTTTACTTTTTAAAAGAAGGCATAAATTCTCCGAATTTATTTTATTAATTATTAAAGGTAGATTATATATACATATATATACTAAGACAAATATAAACATAATTAATGCAGTAACACAACAGGAGTGAAAATTTAGCGGAGGGCAGAAATCGAACTTTGGTCAACTGTGTACCGTGCTGTTGCTTTACTATCTACATAACCTACACTGGTTGATGTCCTAGCCTGGCAATTTCTCACAAATAAACAATTTTGGGGAATGTCACCGGAAGGCTGTTCATCTCATATCCCGTCATTGTGCACCGTGCGGTTCAGATCAGGTCTAATTTGGATAAATCTGGTCCGATACAGCGATATACAAAAAGCCTTCCTCTTTCCTTTAAAATTTTAAAAAGCCAGCCTTTTGTTATTGCTTTATCCTAACGCTCACCGAATAAATTAGTTTTTACTAAGCCAAACTAGTTTATCCTTACGCCCAAAGGATAAAGTAGTTTTTTCTAGGCGGAACTAATCCATCCTAATGCCACTAGGATAAACTAGTTTTTCCTAGTCCAAACTAGTCTATCTTAATGCCTGTCGGCCAAACTAGTTTGACCTAATGCTTATAGGATAAACTAGCTTAGCCTGCTCTTCATTAGTCTGAGTTACTTTATCTTAGGCTGATCTTGTTTTTCCTAGGCCAATTCAATTTGGCATGGTTTTATTGAACCTAAAGGTTGCCTCGGCGCTATCTTTCTAGATTAACCTTGGCTGATCTAGTTTATACTTGGCCTATGTGATTTGACTTTTTTTTTAGCTCATAAGCTATTAAAAAGCTAATGTACCTGCAGTTCTGTATGTATAAATGTTCCTATGTATATATGCAACGCAATAACGCTTGATAGAAATATCCTATTTGTTTCAAATTTTGAAAATAGATTTACTCTGATAAGGTATTAACCTGATTAGTTTTGGGATTCAGTTGATGAGAATAAGGATGGGACAGGAGGGTGATCTGCCTCCCCCCCTTAATATGGGTTTTTCATGCAGAATCGTCAAATTTCATTTAAATTTTAGGTACAGAATGATTATGATAAGGTGCCTCCAAGTTGGTTGTGGGTCTTCATTGTTTAAGTATAAAGAAGGGAATGGGGGTAATCCCTCTTAATTCAGGTAAATTGGTTTTCACGCAGAATTTACCGATTTGTGTCTTTTTTATGTAGGTTCTTTCTAATAAGGAAATTTCTTGAATAGTTTTGTGGGCTTCGTGGTTAAGTATAAAGGGGAAAGTAGGAGATTACCCACATTAAATTAAATAAATGAATTTTTATGTACAATTTTCTGATTTGCTTCGAATTTAGGATAATTGTTCATATTGATAAGATATATAACTGAAGAGTTTTCGGGATTCAGTGGTTAATTTTAAAGGGGGATAAATGAGGGAATTAAAGGCACCCTTATTTTGCTTTTCGAGGGACATTACTTTTTCAAAAACTATAATGTTGTAATATACAATTAGTGTAAACAGCCTGTGATCTCACGCGATCAATTTAACTGAGCAATACTTTTTTATCATTGATCCCGACTGCTGCTCCATCGTCAATCTTGTAATACTTATGCCATCATTCCTTTATAATATAGTTCATTCAGTGGGGAGCAGGATGCTGTTAAAGGTCTGCACGGGTCGGAATTTTGAGGTTTAGGCCCTGACCTGGTTTAAAAATTAAAATTTCAGTCCAAGTCTATACAGAAATCAGTTAAAACAAACTCGACTCAATTTCTAAAAAAAAAAACACTATTTAGAAAGTGTTTGTCTGTCACTCTGTGAGTCTGTGTTGCTGGCGCTTTATCTCAAAAATTAATAAATGAAATTTCACAAACCTTTAGATTCTGTTAGACCTTGAAAGAATCTGCAGCTGATTAGTTTTTGCTGTATACCGCTCAACAGATGGCGCTGCTATGTTGCGTTATCCAGAATTTCCGCAAGAGCTGTGTCTTGAGAAATAATGTACGGAATTTTTTAAAAACTTTAGACTGAGTGAGACCTCGATATAGTTTGGTGCGAGAATCATTTCGTGTAAATCGTAAGTGGCGCTGAAATGCTGTATTGGTCATGATTTTCGCAATAGTTCTATCTCAAGAAATAATTAACGAACTTTCATCAAATTTCAGATTAAGTAAGTCATTAATATAGATTAATTTCAGTGTAAATAGCCCGATAGGTGGCGCTGCTTTGCTGCATTTCTCAAGATTTAGCAATAGCTATATCTTAAGAATCAATGCAGGAGTTTTCATTAAATTTGAGCTTTAGTTAGTAGCTGATAAAAATTGATTTCGATTCGTTTTTGGAATGCATCACCCAAAAGGTGCGCTGTTATGTAGAGTCTTTTAAGATTTCCTCAATAGCCTTACCTCAGAAACAATGCTCTGGTTTTCATTAAACTTCAGATTAAGATAGAACTTAACATGAGTTGTTACTGACTAGATTTTGGTACAAATAGATGGCTCTGTTATGCTGTATTTTTTAGGAAGCATTAACATGTGTGAGAGAAAAAGTTTTGGGATTGCCATATCTGACAATATTTTATTCTTCTAACTAATGGGACAACGAAAAACACCAGTTCTTTACGAATTCAAGAGACGAGATCGAAAGAGACGGGTTAGCGTACACTCAGATCGCTCCAGCTATGCTAAATAGAACCCCGATAACACTATAATAGTAGGAACTCAGACGAAGAGTTACGTCATACTGACCATAATAAGCGATTGACTTTTGCTTTGACTTTTCTTACCAGAATAGAGTTGGGTGATGCTTGGCCGTTGTAAATCGTATGGGGAGACGAGTCCCACTTTTACTTGAACGGAAATGTAAATACCCAGAACAGCCGAATTTGGGATAGCAAGTCAACAAGAGCATTCAAGGAAATTCTTTTACATTCACCAAAGATAACTGTTTGGTGTGGTTTCACAGCAGATATGATTATAGGTCCATTCTCCTATGAGAAGGAACATTACTCCGACAGGGCCTATAACTTGTTCTGTTCAAACAACTTTGTTATTCCGGCATTTCAGCAAAGACAGTGCCTGGAGAAAATCATTTTGATGGAAGATGAAGCACTTCCACATATTGCTTTATGGGGAGAGCAGCTGCTACGACAGAAATTCACAACAGAAAGAGTCATTAGCCGATGTTTTCCAACTGCATGACCACTTCGGTCCCCTGTTCTTGCAACCTGCTACTTTTGGCAATAGGTTTGCTTTAAGTCGAAGGTTTTTACGGAGATTTCAAGGACCACGTTACGTTGAAGGTAACATATCGCGATCTGTACGGAGTTTCCTGCCGACATATTATTCTCTGCACTTGTAAATGCTGTGAACAGAATGCAATATGTGGTCCACAAAGACGGTGGCTACATCAAATATGAATTGGATGTGCTAAATAAACGGTAATTCTATTTCAGTATTGAGTCTTCTTTTTTGAAACTGTCTTTTTCGAATACACAGCGCCATATATTCCCTTGGCGGTAACTTTTGTAACTAATTTTTTCACTGAATCATTCGTCTTCCATCTTGTTCAATCTTCCTAAAAAATTTGGTGCCATTCCCGTAAGTATTTTTGTCGATCCCACCGAAGCTAGTATAAGGAAGAAAATATGGGTTTCTGATTGGTTGAATGATTTAAAAAGCATCTAAAAATTCCAGAAAAACTTTGTTTTTATCTATTAATAAATATGTAAAATCAAACAAAATTTATCATTCAAAATAGTTTTTCAAACATAAACGGATGATTAAGTAAATATAAACTCAAAAATGTACCAAAATAAAATGCTCTTTAAAGTATTCAACCAATCAGAAGCTTGTATTTTCTTCCCTATGCTAGCTTTGGTGGGATCGGCAAAAATGCTTCTCGTAATTAGATCTTGCTACAGAACACTCTAAGTACCGTCAATTTAATAATGGCCACCTTCTGCACCGTGTTTGGATTAATTTTTTAAGAAATAAAATCGATCCAAATTTAGTACATTTTGGAAAAAAGGAATAGAAAACATAATATCACAACAGTTATAAGTATCGCTATTTAATATGATTATTTTTTTTCATCATTTGCTGATATTTGATAGAAAATCGCTGTATTACGTGATATGCTGACACATTTTGTTTAAGTTTTCCGGAGTTGTGTCCAGCTTGAGAAAGCTCGCAACTGCTTTTAGGCAGTTGCAATTTTTTATGACAACAATCACAACTTTGTGATGCCAGAAGCCGGTAGGCCTTTCATTTGTATCCCATTTTGTAGGATTTATGACTGACCCAAGTTGTTAGGAGGAGGATTTCATTTATATCCAGGCCTTAAAAATGGTTCAATTAACTCGCTTTTTTAAGAGTCTCTTAGGTCCTTCAATTATTAATGCCAAAAAAAAAATAAACTTAGTTTACCGCCCTCATAGCATGCATGGTGACAGTGACGTCACAATGACGTCATTGTGAGTTACTTTGGTCACATCACTTCTATGACAAAATGCCACCACTCAGTGACGTCACAATGTGACTGAGATGTGACTTTCTTTAAAATATTTAGAAAAATACAAAAATTCTTCAAAACATGTTATTTACTTTTAAAAACATGATTCTGACAATTTAAATATCGTCGCTTTTGTCACAGTTTCGTCACAATGTTAATGTCAAAGTACTCGCAAATGACACATTTTTCTTAAATTTGTCACACCGCGACGTCACAAATAAACTCTAAAACGGCCATAACGACTTCACATTTCAGTCACTGTGACGTCACAACACGATCGATGGTTACAAAGTCACAACGTGACTTCACAATGACGTCGCAGTGATGTCACCATGCCTTACGGGCGATTACTAATTTTAAATATTAATCACATTCTTGGGGCCATTGACCATTTCTTTAGGCCATTTGCTTATGGCCATTCCTATGAAAATGATCAGAATTGCTTGCAGTTTTCTTTAGCATAGTTTTAGCTTCCTCCAATTACTTTACAAACTACAAAAAATATTTTATATCCAACTGCATGCGAAAGACGTCCTAGGCTGAAGTTTTTGTACCATAAATTGTTATTAAACTGCCCCTTCTTTATCCAATCTTCATTTTTGGAACTCTTTTCCCATTTACTTATTCTCACGTTCTTACATGCCATTTAAGACTCTGGGGCTATATATGGTCGCAGGGGCCCTTGAAATTTTTGTTCACTATGCATATTTCATCTATCTCATTTTTCTCCTACTCAGTGCTTAATTTTAAAGCTGAGTTTGATTCTTCTTCCAGGACATACACCCTGATATTTTTAATCGGGTTCTAAGCTTTTTTTTTAAGTCATTTACTCATTTTTTTGCATTTCTTTAAAATATTATTCTAAAGATTAATTCATAGCCTATGATTAATGTTGAAAAATTGTTGATCTAAAGTGTTAAGTAATAAATAGTTTTAACGTTTTCCATTTTACGGCCCCGTCTCAAAGTAGACGGACCATCAAGCTGGACTTGAACGCTGGTATGGCTAGTGTTCATGAATAACAAATACTTTGCATGCTCCATTCCAGCTGTTCCCAAACTATAAGTTGCGACCCACTGGGGGGGGGGGGTCGCGGCGGCTATTTAGTCGTTGAACCAGGAGCTTGTGTGGTTTCATCTCTGGGGATTTGATAAAGTATATATTTTTGGATTCACCTCAACAACAGCATTTCATTTATCCATGATACTTTCAAAATTAGGCTAGCTTTTGGGCGCCATATTGGAAAATGGCCGCCATCGTTGAGTTAAGCGGTCGTGTGGTTTCATATCAGCGGACATGGTAAAACATACATTTTGGATTCATCAGAACATCAGCATCTCATTTGTCTATGATACACTCAATACTAGGTAGTTTATGGACGCCATATTGGAAAATGGCCGCCGTTGTTGAGGCAGGGACTCTTGTGATTTCATGTAAACGGACGTGATAAACCATACTATTTTGGATTCACGACAACATCAGAGTGACATTTATCATTGATATTTTCAAAATAAGAGTAGCTAATGGATGCCATATTGAAAAATGGCTGCCACCGTTGAACCAGGGGCTCGTGCGGTGTCATGTCAGATGACTTGTTAAATCATACACATGAATTTTTAGGATTCACCGCAACATCAGAATGATATTTTCCATATTTACAAATTCAAGGTAGCTTATGGGCGCCATATTGGAAAATGGCCACCATCATTGATCCAGGTGGGTGTATTTTCATGTCAGTAGACTTTGTAAACCATACATTTTTGGATACACCACATCAGCCACAACTTGACAATTATCCATGATATTTTCAAAAACAGAGTAATCAATGGACGCCATATTGGAAGATTCTTCCGATAAACGCAGTGGTAGAAAAAATTTTCTTGATTTTACATGCTGCAAAATTCACAGGACGATTAAAGAGACAATAAGTGAAGACACGCAGAGGTCAAAAGCTAGCACAAAGTTTAGTCAAAGACCTGCCGCTGTTGAAAGGTATTTTTGATACCAGGGCAGAATTTCTTCACATGATTCGTGAAAAACACCACAATTAGTTTTTCAGAAAAATCTATTCTACATCCATATCCGTCTTTGAGCAAGATCCAGAAAGACGAACGTGATATCTCATATTTACAGAACATGGTTATCAATGAAGAGATAAATAAAGATAGGGTAACAGAATCAACTGAAGCAGTTACAAATCGAGAAATTGTCGAAGACATGATCAAAGCTCATGAGATGATTGAAGAAATTTACCAAATTTTCAAGACAGAATATCTGTCTGAAGACTCAAAGGCAGAAGGATTTCAAACCTCCAATAAGCTAAACACATTTTGTGACTTGAAAAGAAAGAGAATTTGAGGTTAAATAAATCAGAGTTTGTTGCCAAGACCAAAGGAAAGCTGTTTTCTCAGATGACGATTCTTGCAGAAATTTGTATATAAGAACTGTCTTTTCCTACCATCTAGGGCTTCTTCAATAATCCTTAGCAACACTTGATGGTTAAACACGAAAAAAAAATTTAAACTGAAGGATGTTATGACAAAATTGCGACTGCTGAAGGAATGCAAATAATGGTGTTGTTAATATAAATGACCGAATGTGCTTTATCCAAAGTTAGCATAGGAGCTACAATCATTTGCACAACTAACAAAGAATCTGTGTTTTGAAATAATACAAGATTATATATCCTATCAAAGGATAGATGTTGTATTTGATACATACAAGTAGTTGTCAATAAAAATTAATGAGCAAAAATTATTAAGTGTTGGTGATGTTATAAAAATTATATAGTCTTGGACAAACAGTACGAAAAGGGGAGCAGATTTTATCTGATGAGGAGGACAAGAAAAAGCTTATACATTTCATTTCTCAAAAATTGCAAAATGAACATTTTTTGAAATAGTTGGATACACAAGTACTAAACGTTATCTACGAAGAAAAATATTATAAATTCAAGAAATAACTAGTTGAAGAATCCACTAAATTGACTTGCTTCCAAGGAACGGTGGTACGCAATTCATATTTTGCATACACCATGCTTTCCCTTGAAATGCAGTCACTGTCAGTGCAATAAGTGCTTTCGCAGACAAGGGAAAATGATAAATCAGAACCCAAATTTCGGGATACGCTTAAGGCATTTGATACTGAAGCTGATTTATCAGAGGAAACAAAGAAACGGCCTGAATCGTAATTTTACCATCTCTATTATGGAAAGCAAAAATACTCAAGCATCAAGCTGTTCGTGATCTTCTATCGCCATATAAATATGGTTGGATTTTTGGAACAGATAGTGACGGAAAAAGCTCTCAAGAGATCCAGTGGAATGACAGTGCTCTTGCTCCTGAAGCTGCTTTGGAACTGATGTCATATTTTTGTTCAAGAACATGTGCCACACTATTACGTGTGTGTCTATTTAATAACCTAATGTACAAGCATATGCAGAAAATAGAGCTGTTCTATGACGATTGAAGTTATTTGGATACAGGAATGTGAACCAATCATGATAGAAGTGCAGAAGACTAAGATTTATGTTATTTATTAACCCGTTCGTGACCAGCATCTTTTACAAAAATTTAATTCAATTGACACCACTTTTTGTCAAACAATTAAATTTAGCTTAGAAAACAAGAGAATGTCTTAATTAGATAAGAAAAATTATAACTTTTTATAGTATCCAAAAAAGCGATGGAAGCACGTTTTGAAGTTGCACCCGTGGTACCGAAAGGGTTAATGCTTAACAGACTAATTACAATAGTTTCAGCAGTACTACTTTTTTTCTTGAATTGCTGTGTCTTATCCACATGAAAACAATATGCATTGAAATACAAAACAAGGTTTCAATTTTCATCCATCGCAAATGTCTTTTGATCGGTTTATCCAGTTGAAAATGCTAATAATTAGATTGAAATAAAATCTTAACAAATGTATATTTTGTATAACGTAATATATTCAATGATATTTGTTCTCTGCATTTTTTCTTTGAAGTTTAATTATGTGGTAATGGTTAAAAAGAAAAAAAATCATTTGTATCTTTGCACGATAGATGGCGTTCATTTTTTCAATATGACGTCTATAAGCTGCCACACATTTAATAGTATCATCATAAAATGAACTCCTTGGACTACTGTGAATCCAAAAAGGTATATATCACCAAGTCCCCAGAGATGAAACCAGAAACCCTAATTTTGGCTTCTGGCTCAACGAGTAATTTTAGTGGGTCGCGGAAACAATCGGGGTTTGTCATAAAAATATATTTTGAATTTCGTCTGTTAAAAAATATATAGCAATTTCAATAGCAAATATTTCAAGGGAAGTTTCTTAATTTCCATATGAAGACATATACGTGCAGTATATCCAGAAACATCTAAATGAGCTTTGAATTTCTTGATTTAGTTCAACACAATATACTCGTGTAAAAATGTTTTTGTACTCTGCTGTTTTTGAAAAACAAGTATAGAAAATCTGAGTTGAATGTGAATTAATGGTAAAATTAAGAAGATTTAACCCTGATATTTGCTTTCATCAGTAAAAACCAGTGTCAGAAAACGTACTGATTACAAAGTAATGTTTTGATAATAATTAAATTTATTTTTAATTATGTTTCTAGTTTGTTACTATGTTAAGTATTACTTCACTTACACACATTGGAATTACGAATTACTTTTTTCGTCGATAGTGTATCTTTTCTTACGATAATTGACCTTTTTCTTAGAATAGGATAGCCGATAGCTTATAGATGACACACAACAATTTCCATTCTGATATACACAATTGTATTATGTAGGTCGAGAAAAATCTTTTTCTTTTAGAGGTGGGTCTCGTACCTATAAAGTTTGGAAACTGCTGCTCTATTCCATTCCACAGAAAACATGTTTTGGGGAACCTCAGAATTTCATGCTCATTTCTTTTCATAAATACTCGAAATGGTGTTAAATAATCCATAAAGTACCAGACCATAACATAAAATGAAAT
Source organism: Maratus speculifer (assembly GCA_964019185.1). Classification (NCBI taxonomy): domain Eukaryota; kingdom Metazoa; phylum Arthropoda; class Arachnida; order Araneae; family Salticidae; genus Maratus; species Maratus speculifer. The sequence continues at coordinate 6,928,074 of OZ025303.1, read as the reverse complement.
TATTTTTATTGTACCTCTGAACTAACGATAAGTATTACGAAAATCCTTTTCAATAGTGAATGTGGGATTGCAATCATAAGTTTATAGTAATCAGTGAATTTTAAAGTGAGATTAAATTAGAAAAAAGAAAGCAAAAAAAAAAAAAAAAATCTAATGCTTTTTAACAATTTTTATTGACATTTAAAAATTGCATTAGACCGATATACTTTTATGAAAAAACAATCAGACTTCAAAAGATCATGAAACTAAGTAATTTAATAACTACAGGTATTAGTGATGACATTGTAATCAAATTAGAATATTTTCATTTTATAGATTTCTGATGAGTACAACATAATTTTAAAACACTTTTTAGCAATCTTTATTTAAATTTTGAAACCTCACCAGACTGTTTTTTAAAATGACAATCAGTATATCAAACACATTAAATTTTATCTTATTTTCAACATTAAGAGGAAGTCAGGGCAGTAGCCCCTTAAACACAGTAATTTCAGCATAACCTCCTTAGTCCTGATGATGCCTGCGAGCGACACTAAAGAACATTCTGTACTACTTGTCCCGTCGACCAAAAAATTATTGCCAGATTATAAGATTAAATGCCAATAACGGATGATTTTGAATGTCATATTCAATGATATTAAACACGATGCACATGTTTAAAACGTTATCAAGTGGTTTTTAATTCAACTTTTTACTTGTATTTCTGTCCATCTTTTATTAGTATATTTGTTCTTTCGTTATTTAAAATACAAATTACGTCAAAATGCATAACTTGGCTATTACACTAGCGATTTTTAAAATTTGGCGAAAATGGTCAACAGGATAACCAAGTAGTACCGAATATTCTTTAAATTAATTTAAATGGTACTAGAATTGAAACATACTTCCCGATTTTTAATAACTGTGGACTTATCATAAGCATTGATATATAGACATTTTAGGAGATGTTTTATAGAAATTTTAAACTGATTTTTGCAGTCCACTGTAATATTTGTCTCGGGACTAAAGAGATTTAAAATTTACGAGAAAGATAATTTTAAAATCAAAGAACTTCACTCTGAGAAATTACTTTTAATAATTTTCTGAATTAAATATTCTCAATCGCTAACAGACTCCCTCTTACAGACTTATAAATCTATGCTAAGCAAAATAAATAATACAAAAAAAGTATTGCAATATTTTTGCGTTAATATATAAAATAAAGCCTGAAAAAAAAGTGAATTTGCCAGAAATTATTTTAGAGCTCCCCATTTGCTAATTTGCTAGTATAAATTGGCAAATTTTTTTTGGTTTGCATTTCATTTTAGTCTATAATATTCGGAATAAAATAGTATTTTCATAGTAGAATAAGCGAAAGTTCCTAAATAAAAAGATGTATAGAAATCCGTTATTCGCAATTAGCAATTTATGGGAGCGAAAATTAATAGATTGCTTTTGAGATTTTTTTTGTAGGTTTTTCGCACAAGTTTTCTCAATGCATTTACAAATGCTTCCTTAAAACAGTTTTTGAAGAGAAATTACTGTTGCATATCTTACTCAAAACTTTTCTCCCTAGTATGTAAGAAAACATGTTTGTTTAACATATATTTCCGAGAGAATCCCTTGTTACAAATATCACACACAAAAGGTTTCTCACCAGTATGAATTAACAGATGCCTGCTTAAATGAGACTTCCGAGAGAATTTCTTGTTGCATATATCACATACAAAAGATTTCTCACCAACATGAATCAACAGATGAGTGCTTAAATTACTCTTTAGTGAGAATTTCTTGTTGCATATTTCACAGACAAAAGGTTTTTCGCCAGTATGAATTAACAGATGTTTGCTTAAAGTACCCTTTTTAGAAAATCTCTTGTTGCATATTTCACAGACAAAAGGTTTCTTACCAGTATGAATTAAGAGGTGTCTGTTTAAACTACTTTTATCGGAAAATTTCTTGTTGCATCTATCACACACATAAGGTTTCTCACCAGTATGAGTTAATAGATGACTGCTTAAATAATCCTTCCGAGAGAATTTCTTGCTGCATATTTCACACACAAAAGATTTCTCACCAGAATGAATTAACAGATGTGTGCTTAAATTAGACTTGTGAGAGAATTTCTTGTTGCATATATCACACACAAAAGGTTTCTCATCAGTATGAGTTAATAGATGACTGCTTAAATGAGACTTCCGAGAGAATTTCTTGCTGCATAGTTCACACACAAAAGATTTCTCACCAGAATGAATTAACAGATGTGTGCTTAAACTAAACTTGTGAGAGAATTTCTTGTTGCATCTATCACACACATAAGGTTTCTCACCAGAATGAATTAACAAATGTGTGCTTAAATGAGACTTCTGAGAGAATTTCTTGTTGCATAACTCACAGACAAACGGTTTCTCACCAGTATGAATTAAGAGATGTCTGCTTAAATCACGTTTTCTCAAAAATTCTTTGCTGCATACCTCACAAACAAACAATTTTTCTTGCTGTGAGCCAGAACCTGCTTTTCCTAACAACTCTTGTATAGAAATATTTTGCTGCATATTTCACACTTTAAAGACAGTTTTCCGTGGTGTGATGTGCATCTACATTCAGGGCTTTTTGCATCTGCAACAAATAAAAGTAACATAATCTATCCCCTTTTAAGGTCCATGAAAATTAAATTTACACAAAATAAAGGCATTATGAAATGTTAAATTAACGCACAAAATTGAATTGAAATAGACTTCAAATACCTGATGTTCGCAATACCAAAGATGTGTGAGATTAATTTTCTAATTGGATAAATATTTAGAAATGTAATAACCTATTTTAGAATAAATAAAAAAAATATTTGTCACCAAAAAAAATATCACAAAGAAAATATTAATTAAAATTTAATGAATAAAATATTATGAATGAAGAATAAATCAGATATTTATGAATAAATCACTTATAAATAAAGATATTTTTTAAAACATTTATAAATAAAACATAAAGGTAATTTGTGGAGAAAATTTATAATTTCATATCGTTTATGAAACCGATGATACATTACATAAGCAATGTGGATAAAATAATTTATTTTTATGGAAATAATATTTAGAAGCATTTAGTCAAAATTCCTTCAGATATAAGGATTTTTTAAATTAACATAAATGATTATTGAAGAAAACATTTTGCATTATCAATTCAATTTATATTGTATTGCAATAATTCAACTATTTATTAGTATTTAAACTATGTTTAAAACTGTATATAATAAATAAAACAAATTGCATTTTTTAAGTGTACAACTTTGGAATGTATTTATAGATCTGCCAATGCCTGTTGGATTATAAACTGTGCGAAGAGTATCCTTTCCTTGCAGACGAACGACACGCATACGTGCCGCAAAAAGGCTTAAGAAGGCTGGTTTATCGCCACCAGTAAAATTATACTTTAAAATTTGTCTTATTTAATAGGAGTAAAAGGTTTCCGTTGCGAAAGAGTTAAACAGATTTAAATTAGAGCATCTTATAACGCAGTCTGTAGAACGTCCATTAATAAATACAGAACTTCAGATGGAAAAAAAAAGAAATATTTTATTCAGAAACAAACCAATCCATACAACGTCCAGAGTGTTTAAGAAAAATTATCATAAGAATAAAATTTAACATTAATGATGTTGAACTTACTGTTAATATGTCTTTCATACATAATAAATGTTTGTATTGTGCAGTAAAGTAATAAACCAATATTTTAAAATTTACTTCTCCAATTTAGTAAACTTCTATAAAAATTAAATGTTTGAAAGATAAAATACATTAGTTTAAATAAATGTCTACTAATTGAGAAGCTAAAAAATTCATGTAATTTATATGAGAAGAATATTACTCACATTTTTTTCGGAGGAAACATGTATTTACGAGAGCAAATACGAAGAAACAGTTTTTCTTTTGTATAAAGTAACACATTTAGAATAACGCATATGTTTTCATTATCGCAATACAATGTTTCCAACATTTTTTTTCCAAGCAAAAATGGTTAATTTTGGGTATTTGCTTAGTTAAATTTATTCAGAAGATGCTTTTGCCGCTGTTTTCTGTAATGAATTTTTTTTAATATGCATATGTTTATTAAGAAATTCATTATGTAATTATATTTAATTAAATGTAGTGCAAATTATTATAGATAATTTCGATCTTTTATTAGCTTATAATTATAAGAATAAAACTACTATTTACTGCTAATTAATATAGCAGATTAGATTAAATTTGTAAATTTTTTCTTTCTTATGTTTCATGTATAGAAACATTATGAAGTCTGCAACATAGTAATTTGAAAAAAAAAATACTCAAATGTTACAGAAAACAAAAATACGCATTCATGAATGTTGTATTATATTGTAATTTAATTTGGATAATTTATATTCAGAATTAAAATATCATAAGATGTTTTTTCTTTAGTATGTTTTTTATGTTATTTATAAGGACTTTTTTTTATTTTTTTTAATCTTGATGTTAGCTACGCTAGAGTGTGCATAGATCAATTGCAATTTATTCTATAGAAGTTTTGAAGTTAATGAAAATATTAAGATTTACGCTATTAGATGCGTACATTAGTTTGAAACCAGTACACTACATTTCTATGACTAATAATGTGAGCTTCTGGGTTTGGGGATATGGAATGTGATATACATTTGTCCATTGAGAGAATATAATTAGTATAATAATATAAAACAATAAAGCACAATAACCATAGGATAAGAATTATCATAGTAGAGGATACTTGAGAAAATAAGTCATAGTTTATAATCGGATATATTTCCATATTTGGCAAATAACTCACAAGGAATGTCTCTTTAGGGGCATGCTCAGAATCTGTTGAACAAATGCTAGTTATATTATGATAATTACGTTTGTAATAAACGATCAGTTAAATTTAACATTGGAATTTCAGTCGAAAGTCAGTAAAAAAATATATATATATATCGAATATTTGGCGCGAAACTATGAAAGCGACACGTGATTTGGCGAGTGGGATTTTTCCTTGCCAAAAGCAAACGATTTTAATACATCTGAAAATTGTTACTTATCGCTCAAAATCCTTCTTTACTCCAACCAGTTATTTTTTATTGTACTGTTTACTTTATTTAATCACGGCATTTTCGTGATTGCAAAACTTTTTTTATTTTTAAAAACTGGTGATAAAAGATTAAAAATTAAGCAAACGACTCTAATCGCGGAGAGATTGTAGAGTACACTACATAAAAGCGTATATTTTGGAATTTTGTTTTATTGTCAACCGTCAATTTTCATCATTTTTTAAAGACACTCTAACGAGGTTCCGCGAAAATTTCTTTTATAAACATGTATATCCATATGATGAGAACATTTTGTTATTCTTTCGGATTTTTCTGGGAATGCCCGTATGCTGACCTTCCTTGTCACTACCGCGTTTTGCAGTGACAGCGTTTACAGAGATATAAAAAGGCAAAATTTACTATAAAATAAAAGTGGTACAAAAACGCATAAGAGTTGGCAGCTATAACACAGTGAAATCCATTCTTACATAACACTGAAATATCTATTCCGATCTTTCAGTTTAATTTTCCAAATTTTGTCTCATTTGAGAAAGACGTGGTAGAAAAATTCTCACTGACTAACAAAATACTTTTTTATTAACGGAATAACAAATTATTGTTTTAAAATTTAACATCTTCGTATTGATTGTTATCAGCAGTCTTCTCAAAACAAATGTTAATATAAATTATACAGCTAAACTTATGGTCATTAATTATAATATTCTTTATTGTATTAATGGTAGTTTTAAATTTTAATTAATAATTTCTACCTTTTTTCTGAACTTAACTGTCGTGCATGAACAAAGGTCTGATAGTTAATCATTAATCTTTAGAAATATTTATTTTTTAATTAAATGATTCTTTTAAAAAGATAATTTAAATCTGTTAATGCAAAGGATTGAAACTCTTATACTTTTTATTTTTATTTTTCATTTTCATGTTTTTTGTACTATATTTCTTTAGAAATATGCATGTATGAAACAATACTCGTAATATTAAATTATATATTCTGGGAAGTTTAGGATCGGTATGAACTCTGATGATATATACCTAAAAGAAAAGAGATTTAAGAGTCAATGGAGCATTTTGTCTTAATTTTTCAACGGTATATTTCATAATAAATATCGGTTTGGGTTCTATAACCTTAATAACGTTCTATTAAATCTATTTTCATATTATACTCAATTTCACTTTGCTATTTTTAATTACATCTTTATAATTATTCAACTAGTGGCCAAGATGTTTTTCTCCCGAATTTAGGAGACAGGAGATGCTGAGCAGAGTTGCCAGATGGGCCAATTTTTTTAAATTCAGGTTCTTGATTGGCACCACTTTTTTGTAATGATAAAATGCGCCTTATTTAACGATGGATTAATAAAGACGAAAACAAAGGGTATTTTACCGCTTGAAAAAAGTGGTGCCAATCAAGAAATCTTAATTTTAATAAAAAGAATATTGCCCAGTTAAACTGATGGCACTAAGCTCACAGGCTACGCATACTAATTGTACATTACAGCTTCATATTTTCAAGGGTTAATGCCGTTCGAAAAACAAATTAAGGGGGGGGGAAGCTCCCTCGATTTCCTCATTTTTATGCTTAATCATTGAACTTCCTAAACTATCAAGGACATGCTTTATCATATAAAAAAATCTATATCCAAAATTCAGAGTAAATCGGATAATTCTTAATAAACACCCATTTAGCATTTATATAATTTAAGAGGAATTATCCCCTCTTTTATACTTAACCATTAAACTTCCAAAGCTATTCAGAGATCTGAACGAAATCTGACAATTCTGCTTGAAAAACCCATTTATATAAATTAAGGGAAGGAGCATTAGAACCCCCGTTTCCCCTGTTTATACTTATTCAATGAACACCTAATAACAGTCACGGAATCGCCTCATCAGAATGATCCTATACCTAAATTTTGAGAGAAAACTTAATTCTGCATGAAAAACCCATTTATATCAATTAAGGGGAGGAGCATGAGCCCCCCGTTCCCCCTCTTATACATATCGAATGAACTCCAAAAACTAAACAAGGAAGCGCCTTGTCAGGATATACCTATATACAAAATTTTAATTGGATCGGATATTTTTATAAGGAGTTATCGCGTTACGCACGTACGCACGTACATACATACAGAACGGGCTGGCACATAAGCTCTCAGGCTATGATATCCTTTCTTGGTTTTAAAATGTTGCATGTTTTACTTGAAACTAATTTTAATCAAATTTTAAGAAGCTAAAGTGTGACGAACCTGATAAGAAATAATTCTTCAATAGTGAATTTGAATTGCACCAAATTAGTGAGCTATAGCCAAGTTGGCATTATCTGTGATTACACTTTTCATCGCCAAATTTGGTGATATTTAGCCCAGTGTTGCTAAACTTTGCAAAAATTTTAAGCTAATAGGTATTAATGATATTGAAGCATTGCGCGGAAATATGTAGTTGTAAATGGCCGCCATTTTGAAACAAGGTAGCAGATGAAGCTGGTCAACGAACTCAGTCGAAACATTGGTATATACTATATATACAATCAATCTCATCCAAATCAATTATATGAGAGTTACCACATGATGAAATTCAGATTGTTTCAAAATATCTGCAACCCTAGAAGTTCAAACTTCTCAGCCATTTTTTAAGGTAAAGACAAAACAAAATATGCTTCAGAATCTTTGTATTTAGGTAAAACTCAGAAGAATAAAATATTTTTCAGTTTTTAATTCATTTGCACCATCTTTTTAATTAAAAAAATTCAAATAGCCGCCATTTTGAAAAAAGATGGTGGATGAAGCTGGGCATCAGTATATACTATGCTATATTTATCTTATCCAAATCTGATAATAAATACGAGAGTTATCACATGACAATTATCAGATATATATGTATTATATAATTATATATGCATTATACATATTTACGTAAATCAACATTAGGATGGACAACGGTTTTGGGGTCTGGAGGGGGGGGGGGGGGTCCTTAACTTTGAAAATATACCGATTTTTTCGTAAGTGCTTTCCATCAGACGGCTGCAATAGGTAACTTTTTACTTTTTGCAATGAAAGCTACCTAAAATGTTAAATATTATCTAACTTGAATTCATTTATCAATGAAATCATACTTTACAAAGCAATTTACTCAATTTAGTGTAATCAGCAATAACACCTTAGCACTGATGCCATGTATTACTTACCTTTTATATATACAGTTGAACCTCGAAAATCCGGAACCGTCGGGACCGCGGCGATTCCGGATTTTCGATTTTTCCGGATTTTGGAGTTTTATTAAAAAATCTTTTTTTATGACTATATAATACCTTAAAATCCCGTTAATCCGCTCTTCCCGATCAAACGCCCCTTCCCCACTTTATAAAGAATTTGAAAATTTCAAAAAATCCCGAGAAAGCGCCCTCCCTCCCGATTCTCAAAGGCGATTGAGAGTCATACGAATCATTATGAAATGAATGAATCATGATTCTTTGATGAAATGTGCGTTTTTTCAAGATTTTTTAATTGATTTCATGCTTGTTTTGGCTTTTTTTTTTTTTTTTTTTTTTTTTTTTTTTTTTTTTTTACAAATTTCTCCGTTTTTTTGTGCATTTTTTCGACAGAATTTACGTGTTTTTTTTTTTTTTAAACCCAAATTTTTTCAAGTATCAAAATTCATGATTAATTCAACGATTCATTCATTTCATCATGATTCATTACTGTAAATTTTGTTGAACGCTTTTTAACTTTTTAATTTTTGTAATAATAAAGTCTTTAATTAACGGCAAGTCATTACAATATTAACCAGAATATATCTATATATATTTTTTAGTATAGTTATCAGAATTTAACTGCAGTTGATGAAAATTACAGCTATGTCTTATTTTAAAAATTAATAAAACTGAAATTGGAAAAATGTCCGGATTTTAGAGACTTCCGGAATTTGGAGGTCCGGATTTTCGAGGTTCAACTGTAAAATACAACTGTACTACATCATTACACTTATAATAAAACAAGTATTCCTGAAGATTTAATTTTAAATTTAACAGAAATCGGAAAAGTTATTTATAAAAATATCAAAACAATGTTTTTTAATTTTTCAAAAATATATTCATATTTTAATTTACTTTAATATCTTCTATAAATACTCACAATTTGAAACGTATCTAAATTTTAATGAAAGAAACTTTTTAAAAGGAATTATTATACTAATTTATAATAAACCAGAAAAATTAGTCACAGAAAAAAAAATCCATGCTACATTTGTTATAATAAGTCTTAAGAGAAGGTAGTTTTTTGGCTAAAGTTACCAAAATACTATTTTCAAAAGCCTCAACTGTTTAAATTTTCGAAAAATATTAAATTTTATTTGTATAAATAATTTAGAAACATATAATCAAAACATTTTTTATATCCAAGTTATCAATTAAGTCTTGATGGTACTACTTAGTTATTCCATCGAACAATTTCGCCAAACTAATAACCAAATTATACATACCAGCAATTTTTTTTTAAATATCGAAAGAACAAATAAATGGGTGAATCATTAATAAAAATACTAATGAAAAGTGAAAAAAAATCATTTGATAACATCTCTAAATATGTATGCCTATTTAATGTCATTGAATGTAACAGTCACGATCATCCATTATTGGCATTTAATTTTACAACTTGGCGATAGTTTTTTGGTCCACAGGATAACCAAGTAGTATCTGTCTCGAATGCTTTATATTACAAAATAAAAATAAGCAAAAAATTTTCTTATTTTGTCACAATAAATTTTTTCCCATGAAATCTAAATCTAACATCCTTTTCATCGTCTCAGAATTTGCATATGCTATTCTCATAACCATATTTACCATTTAAAAACTAATTGAATGTGCAGTTGTTTATTAATTATATTTTCAAATTTGAAATTGCATTTCCCAGCTTCAACTTCTAATGCTAACATTCAAACTATTGACATGTATTTGTAATCCCAGTAACATTAAGTGAAAATTTCAGAAATTCTTGTCTTGTAGACACAATTGTGATGAAAATATTCAGTTTTATCAAAGAATGTGTTCCCTTTTTCATTATGACATCTTTTTAAACTCACTGAAGCTTTTGCCTTGTGCTTCAAACTTAATATTGGCAGAGGGAAAAAGTATTGGATAATAACATCTTCATGAAGGAAAGTGCCTGATTTTTAAAGCATGATGTCATTTTCTGTTCCCATTATTTCAAAAAGATTTTTTAAAAATTAACATGACAAAATGGCATTATAAAAGATATAATCAATAAGTAAAACCTATTACTCTTCTGAAACAATGGAATTAATCCAATTGCAACGATTTTGAAGAAATTTCATAACAATACTTTGTACAATTTTTGTTTGTGGCACGGGGATATCTTTTCACCAGATCGTTTTATTTTATTTTTAGAGATCTAACGTGAAATAACGCTTTTCTTTTATTGAACAAGAAAACCTTAAGATTTGTGAATTCAGTTATAAAAATATTTTATTATTATTTTTTAATATATAAATTTCTCATTTCTTGATAGTTGATACTGAGTCCTGTAATTTTTTCTTTTTTTAAAACTTCATGTCAGGGCATAAAGAAAACTGTTTCTGTTTTCAATTACAGCCAAAGTTCTATAATCTGCACAAGTTGGGACAGAAGGTAGTACGGATTATGGAATAGTGTGCATTATAGAGTATTATGGATACTATGTCATTTTATTACTCCAAGACAGCATTTTAATTCTATATTCAATATAAAATGGAAAGATAAATATGCAATCCACTAATTAATTTAATAGGCTATCTCAAAAAATGCTTTTCTAAAAGTTATTTTATTTAAAAAAATTATATATATGTGTATATTTAAATAAAAATAATTACATGCGTTCCGTAATACAATTTGTTCTTTATTGTTAATAAAATAAAAGATTTATTTTAAAAAAGTAGGTGTCTTATTATGATTTTTTTCAATTTTTTTTATTATTTGTTTTAAAAATCATTTTTGTGTCACAAATTTGTAAATTTTCTTAACTGTTTATTTCACTGTTTACATTTAGAAAGTAACATGGATCATAGAAAATTGTGGATTATGGATGCGTGGATTATTGATCCTTCACTGTAGTTGTCATTCAGTCTGTCCGTACATAACAACAAAATAACTACCCAACCGAATCTTTTCAAATTTAAAATATATACTTATTACATAATTTTGTCAGGGCATTTCAAATTTTATGAAAATCAGATACATAGATCAATAACAGGGACACCAAAAAATATTCCGTTACATTACAGTTAATGGGGAAAAAAATTTCCAATGCATTTCAATTGTTTGAAATTTAAAATACATAATAATGACAGAATTTTCTCGCGTCATTTCAAATATTATCAAAATCGGATGTATAGTTGAATTACATTGACAATCAAAAGCTTACATAATGGGGAAAAATGTTTCAAATGTATTTTAATGGTTTTACACTCATTCGAACATAATAAAATTGATATGCATCTAGAAAGTGCACATTAGTATATTTTGCATAATCTGTGGTGCAAAGAACATTTGTTATGGATTTACAAGGCCACACAAAAGTATTCCATTACATAATAGTATAGGGAGAACATTGTGTGGTGCGCATTTTAATTGTAATTAACTATTTACAATTTTATGTGATTGATATATGAGAGTAATATTTTTAAAACTTCATTAACACATGAACGCACCTCATTTGCTATGCTTCATGTTACATTTCCAACTTGTTTATTCACAGAAGCATTTTGCCTTGTGTCTCAAACTCAGTATTAGCAGAGTGAAAAAGTATTAAATAGTAAAATCTTCATAAATGAAAGGGCTGTTTTTTAAAGCATGATGTCATTTTCTGTTCACAATTTTTTAAAAAGTTATTTTAAATTAAAATGAGATAAGACATTATAAAAGACATAATCAATAAATAAAACTTATTACAGTAGACTCCCTCAAATCCGCACAGCTTGGGACCAGAGGTTTTGCAGATTTTAGAATTTTGCGGATTTCTGGTCATTGCTTTGTTTACATTTTTAAAAAAGTAATTTGAATATAATTAATAATGAAATCAAAAGTATAATGAATGTTTACAATATGCTAAAATATTAAAATAAGTAATACCGTAAAATACCGTTAATCCGCCCTTCCCGATCAAACGCCCCCTCCCCACTTTATAAAAAATTTGAAATTTTCAAAAAATCCCGAGAAAGCGCCCTCCCTCCCGATTCTCAAAGGCGATTGAGAGCGAGATCAATCATTTTGAAATGAATGAATCATGAATCTTTGATGAAATGTGCGTATTTTCAAGATTTTTTAATTGATTTCTTGCTTGTTTTGGCTTTTTTTTTACTAATTTCTCCTTTATTCTGCGTTTTTTCGACAGAATTTACGTTTTTAAATAAAAAAAACCAAATTTTTTCAAGTATCACAAATGATGATTCATTCAACGAATCATTCATTTCATGATGATTCATTCCTGTAAATTTTTTTGAACGATCGCGAAAAAATCCCGTGTAAGCGCCCTCCCCTAACTATTATACGATTTTTCTTTTCGTTTGGGGGGGCGGATTAACGGTATTTTACGGTAAACTAATAATAAAAATGTAGATAGTTTTTAAAATGATTAAAATACTAAAAGGAAAGGTCAAGTTAATAATTAATAATGTACAATTAAATATTCATTATAAAGATGAAATGTGTTTTTCTAAATTATTCAATGAAACTTTCCTCATAAAGGTACATTACTAATTCCCATTAAGATCATAAAATAATGAAGCTTTATTTCAGGCTTAGCCAGACTTAATAACTAAAAAACTTGATTAATACATAAATGTATTTGGTAAGATTGTGATTACCAATAATATAAGCAATATCTTTATTTTTTCAGAAATAAATAATTCTTTCTTTATGAAAAATAATGAATTCAATAATCTTAATAAAAATTACAAATTAAAAAATATATGGAATTGATATAAAACTAAAAAAAGTCAAATTTTGCACCTACATCTGAACTGAATGTTTCATTGTTTACATCCGTAAAATATGTGCGGATTTGAGGGAGTCTACTGTACTCATATGAATCAATAAAATTAATCTACTGTTGCCATTCTGAAGAAATTTCATAATAATTTTTTGTACAACTTTTATTTGTGGCACAAAGCTATCTTTTCAACAGAATGTTTTATTTTATTTTTAGAGATCTAACGTAAAATGATGCTTTTCTTTGATTCAACAAGAAAAACTGAATGTGAATTCAGTTACAAAATATTTTATAAAAAAAATTGTTTTATAAATTTCTCATTTCTTGATAGTTGATACTGAATCCTAAGTTGATACTAATTTTTTTCTTTAAGCCTTCTGTAAGTTCATACAGAAAATTGTCACTCTTGTTAATCAGTTGACTTTCCATATTGTTCTAAAAAAAAAAAAAAAAAAAGTACTTTAATCTGTTGTTTGATTAAAAGTTTTCATCTTAAGTGCAATATGTTTTAGTTTCTAATTCATACTATGGTTGAAATATTTATTATCAGCAGTAAGTTGACTCTTATGAAAATATTGTACAGTTGAACCTCGAAAATCCGGAACCGTCGGGACCACGGCGATTCCGGATTTTCGATATTTCCGGATTTTGGAGGTTTATTAAAAAAATCTTTTTTACGGCTATATAATACCGTAAAATCCCGTTAATCCGCTCTTGCCGATCACACGCCCCCTCCCCACTTTATAAAGAATTTGAAATTTTCAAAAATTCCCGAGAAAGCGCCCTCCCTCGCGATTCTCAAAGGCGATTGAGAGCGAGAAGAATCATTATGAAATGAATGAATCATGAATCTTTGATGAAATGTGCGTTTTTTCAAGATTTTTTAATTGATTTCATACTTGTTTTGGCTTTCCTTTCTTTTTTTTTTTTACAAATTTCTCCGTTTTTTCTGCATTTTTTCGATAGAATTTATGTTTTTTTTTAAATCCAAATTTTTTCAAGTATCAAAATTTATGATTAATTCAACGATTCATTCACTTCATCATGATTCATTACTGTAAATTTTGTTGAACGCTTTTTAACTTTTTAATTTTTGTAATAATAAAGTCTTTAATTAACGGCAAGTCATTACAATATTAACCAGAAAATATCTATACATATATTTTTTAGTATAGTTATCAGAATTTAACTGCAGTTGATGAAAATTACAGCTATGTCTTATTTTAAAAATTAATAAAACTGAAATCGGAAAAATGTCCGGATTTTAGAGATTTCCGGAATTTGGAGGTCCGGATTTTCGAGGTTCAACTGTATAACATATCAAAAATATTGTAATATTTATGAACTCTGATAAGGAACACAGTTTTGGAGGATATAAACAATATAAACAAGCTATTGATGGACAGTAATAGTGGAAATAGTCTGGTGGATGCATGATATTTTCATAGATCAGACAAACACAGTGACAGACTGAATCTAGCATTCTTACAATCTGAAAACACGGTGGATGCATGATATTTTCATAGATCAGACAAACACAGTGACAGACTGAATCTAGCTGCTTTCTTTTTATACAGCAGACTTCCTCAAATCCACAACTCTATAAAATCCATGTATAATAGTCGTGCCGCTACATTCATTGTGGACGCACATCTTTTTTGCGAATGACGAAGAAAGACTAAGTTCTTTCGAAAGGCCTTGCGCAGTTAACTTATTTTATGGTGTTTAAAGAAGTTTTTTTCATTTCAATTTTCATTTCAATTCTATAAAATCCACTCATAATTTAAAGATCTAAACAATGAAACATTCAGTTAATATAGAGGAACAAAATTTTACTTGTTTAGTTTTATACCAATTCAATATAAATTTTAATTTGTAATTTTTGTTAATATTACAGAGCTCATGTTTTTCATGACGGAAAAATAAATTTATTTCTGAAAAAAAAAATCAAGATATTGCTAATATCGCTGGTAATTACAATCATCTTATTTATGTATTAATAAGGCTTTTTTGATTTTTATGTCTGACTAAACTTGAAATAAAACTTCCTCATTTTATGATTTTGATGTGAATTAGTAATGTACCTCTATGAGGCATGTTCGTTGAATAATTTAGTAAAAATACATTTAAGCTTTATAATGGGTATTTAATCATACATTAATGATTATTAATTTGATTTTTCCTTTTAATATTTTAATCATTTTAAAATTACTTAAATTGTTATTATTTTAATTTATTATTTATTTTAATATTTTATTATATTGTAAGCATTCATTTTGGTTTCAATTGCATTATTAAATACATTCAAATCACAGTTTGAAGAAATGTAAACAAAACAATGATCAGAAATCCGCACAATCTCTGGTCCCAAGCTGTGTGGATTTGAGGGAATCTACTGTATTTTGATCATTTAACTTGTTTACAATTAGAAAACAAATCACTAAAACAAAAAGAAATCGCATAACTTTTATTTTTATTTCCCTAAAAAAAATGTGTTAAAACATCTAAAATTTTCCAAGCTCACAAAAATTTGAGTCTTTGCCACCCTTCACCCCCCCCCCCCCCCCCCCCCTCCGCATGGTGCCAACTTAGATGGTGATTTTTCATCCTTCTGATCAGTGTTAAATTCAGACACTTTTCTCCCAAGAGTGATTTCTATGGCTCCGAGGGTGGGGGGGGGATTGCACTCCCCCCCCCATTTTTGACCATTGAAAACGCAAAATGTTAAATTTTCTGGGTGGAACATTTCATTGGTCCGGGAGGGGGATGTCTCCCCCAGGCCATCCTCTGAGTTCAACTCTGCTTCTGATGATTTCTATCAACCTTCTTTAAAATGTTGGTTGAATTTTAGTACATTCTGTATAGCATAATTAAAAACATTTATAACACAGCAAACTATTGCAATTAATTTTTAAATTAAAAATCAGACAATTTTATTTTTCCTTGGCGGAGGGAAAATAACAAAAGTACATAAAATTTGTATTAATTACAAATTCATAAAACTCAAAGAAAAAAATTGTATGTATAAATTACATATAAAGTGCAAACTACTACAATTACTCTTACAATCTGAAAAATGTAGTACAATTAAATATATTACTGAATTAGGATTTTGTTATTAGTACTTACTTTCACATATTTAATATTGTATTGTTCAAGAATATAAAAAATATATTACATATAAAACAGAAAAAAACCTACAACTAATTTTAAAATTAATAACAGGCACTAAAATATGTACTTAATCAGATTTTACTTTATAATTATTATATATTTATATTCACAATTTGAACTGATTGATTGAAAAAAAAAAAAAAATGTGGTATTTTTTTTTATTAAAAAAGCCATCACATTTTTTTTTTTTTTTTTTTTTTTTATTGCTACTTGTTACTCCACACAATTTGAGCTTTAAAAGTTGAGCTTTGAAAACAATCCTAATGAATGCTTATGTGCGTTTATATATATATTTAAATAATTATAATAATCCCATATAGTTCTATATTTACACTTGCATGTAATACATATATGTGTATGTATTATGATTGTTTTTTATACACAATTCACTTCTTTTCGTATAATAAAATAAATAAATGGTATTACAATAAATAAATTGTAGAAATGCTAGAAAAAAAAACAGCTCTTGTAGTTAGGTTGCCAGAAAATACATTGCCAAATTATGTTTTTTTAGACTATTTTAGTAATAGAATATGTAAATTACTTATAGACTACTTTACTGTAAGGGGGGGAAAAACTTATTTCTGTAAATGAAAGTATCTGTTTTAAATATTAAGCAAATTTTATTTCTTTAATACCTTTAAATTCTAAAATAATAAAGTATTCGGCAAGATAATTACTATTCGGCTATTAAAATATTCGGTTGTGCAGAATATTTAAAATGACTGTAAATGATAGCAATAATGAAAGTTATGAAATTACGAACAAATCACAAGGTCTAGAATTTTCAGTGGAAGAATAAGCAAAGAAACATATCTTACCATTAATTTATCTTAGTAAAAAAGTAGGGTCAGTAAATTGATTAAAAATATATCCACTGTTACAAAATGAGTATGACCATCTTATATAATTCAGTAGAGACGCCAACAAAATGAATGATTCATGAATAAAGAAATCATTATAATGATTCAATGAATATATTTCCGTTTAAAAAGTGGATGGAATTTGATTTTGGAAACTCAGGAAAACCTTGCTTAGATTCCTTGTTAAAGCTTGTTTAATAGCTGTCTGGTAATTATTATTACTAACCTGGATAAGAAAAGAAAAACGTTTTAGCTATACTTCAGTTTTGCAACAGTTTAACCCACTGAGACGCCAACACAATTAATGAATCAGAAAGGAAGAACTCATTCAAGAGCAATGGATTAATCAATAAACAGAAAAATTTTAACTAATAAACAAAACATTTACTTATAAAAAAAAAGAACAGAAAGCATTAATAAAAATTTGCAAATCTAGTATTCAAATATATCCTTGCGTATTGCATTTACGCAACTTAATTTTGAATGACTCACTAAAATCTAACATTGTAGATTCTTTTACGAAGCTTTTTTAATAGCTGTCAAAACCAATAACCAATTTTAAATAAGGAATAAAAAAGATACTAGTATTATTGCTATTTCAGCAGTTTAATTAATCATGCCAATTAGCAATTCTCGGGATCAATGAATGAATCGACAAGTAAAAAGTCATGAATCATTCTAGTATTGGCGTCTTTTGCTTGCTCTGCCTATAAATATCAGGTAACTTTAAAATTGAAAATATTGATCTCTATTAATTACTTAACGATGCCACCTTAGCATGAACTAATGATTTTACGAAAATAAGTTCATGCTAAGGTGGTTTCTTTTTGCTTAATGGTTAAATTTAAAACATCGTGTTGCTCATAGACTGAATTTGGTTGTATTCTATGCTATTGAAAATGAATATTTTTTAAGTCATTGATAGCATACTGAAGTTCTCATATAGATTTTATAAAAAAATACTTAAAATGTCAAACAATTTATGAAACCAAGAATCTGAAGTTCCAGTCTTTTCACAGTATTAGATCTGCTGCTAATAAGTGATGTCATTGCACAGATTTAAAAAAAGAAAGGAAAAAAATTGTTTTTATTTTTTCCTTGCATTAAGAAAAATGGCGCTTGTATATCCTCATGCTAGGAAGATACACTGTTAAGATTCCATCTTAAAATATCTGTTCAACTAAAATTATTTAGTATTTATAAAACCGTTACTCAACGACATTTAAAACTGCTAAAGTGAATAAATTTCTAGATTAAATCTTAATAATAATAAAAGAGCCTAAAATATAATTTTCAATACTTTTTGATATTTTTTTTCTAAAACAGAAAAAAAAAAAAAATATTGCCAGATGTTGGAGCAATATAATCACAATGAGTTAAATAATTATACAAATGCAGTGACTGATGCAATGATGAAACAAAAGATAAATAAATTCATTTCCTAACATACACTGTGTCAACAATGTTACTAGTTACTGCATTTTATTTTCTTCGTAATGTCATATTTAATGTTATACAGTTCCCACATTAAATACAGTTAAGGAAGTATTTGGTATGTCATACAACTTATTTTATATTTTGTTACTTTCTGTGTTTTTTTTTTTTCTGTAAGAACATATACAAAAAATTTTAATATATATTAAAATGTGTCTTGTTTCTATGTCATACTTATTTCATCGGATACATTAAGTAAAATTTACTGGTGAAAAGTTGTTTGTGTTGTTTGAAAAAAATCTAGAAAATTGTTACATATGTGAGTACTTATAACCTTGCACCAATTGTGCCAAGCGAAAATATCTGCTACAAATAATGGGTTGTTTTAACTGTGTTTGTACCAAAAAAGTCATTTCATTTCTGCCTTTTTCAACCAAATTTAATTTCTTTGTGCCATTTTCTTTTTTTATCAATGAATTTTCTTTTTTATGCTTATGACAGTGCTTGTCTCCAGTGGCACAACCAGAATGCGGTTCTAGAGGGGGAGGGGGGGGGGGTTGAGTTTCTGATAAAAGTGTTTGCCGGTTAATAGAGTCAGTATTATTAATTAATCTTATTATAATACATTTCTTCTGCAGTTACACTGGTCATGTTTCATTTAAACAGCATTCACAATACTAGAGTTGAAAAACATAAAAGTTTTGACAGCCTGTAGATTTGGTTATTAAGATTGGAAGCGGTTTCAATGAATAATGTCATCTAGTGTGCATATGGTCACTTGTATAGTACATTTAAAAAGAAGCTCTATCTCTAGTGTATATTTCGGTTTAAAATCAAATGTTGATTTGCCCTCAAATACCCAATGCACCCTGTATATCTCAATGAAATTACAATCAATACTTCTTTCTTAGAAGGGACGGCGGTGAATGTACCCCTGAGAGCAAGCACTATTACTCAAATCTACATTTACAACTTAATGGAATATTAGTTTCTTTAAATTTGTGTAAAGACACCCCTCCCCACAAAGCAAATAGATCAAAAGAAACATTGATTGTGATAATTTGTTCACCCACAATCAAAAACAGTTTGGAATCTGATTCAACAAAGTGGCGGATTCTGAAATATGCCAAAATGTTTAAATATTAAGTTTAGATTTGATTCAGATAAGCGGTAATTATAGTGATCTTTCTATCTCTGGGAGGGGTTTTAACCCTAAAACCTCCCCCTTGTCTGTGCCACTGTTTGTCTCATTTCATCCTCTGCAACTCGGGAACAAAGCATTCTGCCCCCTCCCCCCTTTCCTCTGGAGTAACCCTTCAGAGCATTTTTAAAAACTCAGAATTAACTCTGGAACAGCCACATTTCCATTCTCTATCCTTAATTATTGGATTGTTGCATAGTCATATTTTTTAGATGTATTGAATCAAATGGTCTTAATTTTGATCTGGGACAAAGAGTTAAGGGTGCTAGTCACTCGGTGGCTGAATTCCTCTTGGTAATTTTAAGCCTTATGGGTGCTTGATGCACTCATATGTTCAACATATCTCCTTCAGGAATAAATATTAAGTTCTTTTTTCAATATTATCTTCCTAAAGGATATCACTTTTTTTCTTAGATGTCAAATATTTCTAAAATTTGTGTTAAATTTAATCTTTTATGTTTTAAAAACTTATGAGCTGAAAGTGAAGATTTAATACTTCATATAAAATTAATCATAGATTTGAGAAATATTTTGAAAGCTGAGAAACAAAGAGACATCCTTTAAGAAGAGAGCACTGAAAAAAAGAATTTTAAAATTCCTTAAGGAGATATTTTAAATATAAGAATAATCAAATGCCCATAGACTTAACATTACTGAGGGAAATTTGCACACTGAGTGACTAGCACCCTTAAATAAAATTGGTTTAAATTAGTATGAATATAGACTTGTGAGTTTGAAGTTTTCAGAAAATACTGACGTAATGCATCAAATTTTATAGATAAAAACAGAGCTGAATAAAATAATGATGCATTTTTTTAAAATTCCTTTTATTTTATGTCATATTTTATCGAAACAGGTCATATTTTATCGAAACAGATTTTATTTGAAACAGGTTTTGAATGTGAAACTAACTTTATAAAAAATATCTGCATTCAAAATCAAAGAAATAAAAAAGATGTGATGTAGAAATGCCTCTCAGCTATCCAATGCCCTCCACCCTTTCCAAAAATAAAATAAAAATAAATAAATTTCAAAATGCAAACCAGATACTAGATAATAACCTCCTCTTAGGAATAGCATTAGCTCATGACAGCTTACCCTGATGAGGATAGGAATGTCTATTTACAGAAATTAATTGATACATGGTCAGATGCATTTAAAAAATTTGTTAAGTAAAAAATGGTTTAAAGGACTTTTATATTGAACAAAAAACTACTCAAATATTATTTCATGAAAATGTCTGCAAGCTTGAATTGTTTGAAGTTGGGGAAAAAAATAATAAATAATTGAAAGAAAAAAAATGAAAAGAAAAGCTTGTTTTTTTCCCTTCTTAATTTAATATACAGTCAAAGATTGATAATTTGCATACCCTTAATATGCAATTTTCTATAATTCGTGTTACATAACAAATGTAAGCAGAGAAATAAACAGTTAAGAAAATTTACAAATTCGTGATCCAGAAACGATATTTAAAACAAATAATAAAAAAATGAGAAAAAAAAGATCATAATAAAACATTTCGTTTTTTTTAATATAATTCTTTTATTTTATGAACTGTAAAAAACAAACTGTATTATGGAACATATGTAATTATCTTTATTTAAATGCACATCTACATATAAATCATTTTTAAAAAAATAAAATAACTTTGAAAAGGCATTTTTCAATATACCTTATTAAATTAATTATTAGATTTCATATTTATCTTTACATATTATACTGATTATAGAATTAAAATGCTGTCTAGGAATTATAAAATGATATATAATCCATTATACTTTATAAACTGCAATGTTCCATAATCCATATTACTTTTGTTTCCAACTTGTCTGGATTATAGAACTTTGTAATTTTTTTTTTCTTCTGTGAATCCCTTGAAACCAGAAGATGGTTTCTAGAGGTAGAATTTCACTTCAACTCAAAAAATAATCATTCAAATAAATTAAAAAATTACATACTGATGTTTTTTACAACTGTAGTTTATTTTTTGCCAAAAAATAATGTACCGTATTTTCGGGCGTATGCGCCGCGGCGCATACGCCCGAACCGGGGCGTATGCGCCGGGCGTATCGTATCCGCCGGGGCGGCGGATACGATATATTTTTTTTCTCTTGCAGCGATATTCATTACAGAGGTGATTCTGATCGGAATTTTTCTAAAAATTGTGAAAAGAAAATCATCAGGAAGAAAATGCGAAGCATAAAAAATATCACGAATTTCGACAAATGATAGCCTAATTTCTGTCAATCTGTCGTGTCCAGCTCAATGAACTGATTGACTGTGACCGCGAGATAACTGTTTCGGAATATTTACGAACCGAAACTAAAACCATATGTGCGCGCAGCTCTTTTGTGTTTAAGATTTTAGTCAGAATGTTGTATTAATTGTTGTGTGTAATGTGTATGTAACGTATCGTAATTAAAGTGTGATGTGCTGTATAATAAAGAGTCTTCACTTATAAAATATCTCACCCACCTCACGACAAGATATGTCAAGTGGCGACTGAGGATGTATTTATTTATTTATTTATTTTACGGTAAATTCTTCACTTTGGATTAGAGCGATGCTCGAAGACGGCTCCAGGTAAAACGTTTGATATTTTTAGTTTGGAACGAATGAAATATGGAGCAGCATATTATAAATTTGCTTAAGCAAAACGAGGAACTGATAAAAGCGCTTCAGAATAAAGAAGGATCTCAGAAAATCACAGTTCAGTTCGAAAAATTCAATGAAGATACTGAACAGTTCGATAGTTTCTTAGAACGTTTTGAAACGTATCTGGATGTACAAAAGGTACCGGAGGAGATAAGAAACAAAGTTTTTATTTCCTCACTGAGTCCCAAGCTTTATCAGTTGTTAAAAAATTTGCTGGCTCCTGACATTCCTTCGGACCAAACTTTAGTAAAATTAAAAGATGTATTAAAGAAACATCTTACTCCAAAACCGTTAGTCATTCCGTCGCGGCATAAATTTTTAAATCGTAAACAGCATGAGGGGGAAAGTATTAGTTCGTATATCGCTGAACTGAGAGCGTTAGCAGTAAATTGCGAATATGACACAACCATGCTAAATACGATGCTGCGGGATGTATTTGTAAGTGGGTTACGAGATAAAACAATACTGGATCGGTTATTCGAGGAGGATAATATTGATTTAGAAAAAACTTTGCAGATAGCTTTAGCAATGGAAAAGGCATTTAAGGGTGCTAGTGATATTATGGGGCGTGGAATAAATGCAGTGCAAGTAGGGAAAAATAATAATAAATTTTCTAAGCTTGGAAACAAAAAACCTAATTTTCCTGAACGTCAGAAAAAATCGGAATATTGCAGCCGGTGCACGGGCACGGATCATAATAGAGAAAAATGCCGATTTATTTCAAGTAAATGCAATTTTTGCTCAAAAATTGGGCATATTCAGAAGGCGTGTTTTGCAGCAAAAAAAGCGCACTTTAAACCTGTAAAACAGAAACAGGTTAATGTAAATAGGGAACAACAAAATGTTGAGAGTGAAATTAATGTTCCGATATTTGGATTAAATTCTGATGAAAGCCCAGTACGCGAGGAAGAACCGCGACAACCTCCTATAATGGTAAATTTAAAAATTGAGAACAAAAATTGTTCTATGGAACTGGATACTGGAGGTGCGGTCAGCGTAATGAGCATAAAAAATTTCAGGAAAATCTCGAATAAAAAAATTCAACATACCAATGTAGTATTTAAAACTTACAATGGAAATTCGTTAGTACCTATGGGGTATGTAACGGTAAAAGTTGAATACCAAAATCAAATTTCAAATTTGAATTTGTATATTGTAAGAGAAAATTTAGATACTATTTTAGGTCGTGAATGGCTTAATAAAATTAATCTTGATTGGAGGGCGATAAAAATGCTCAGAACAACGGATAAAACAAGCTTAGATAAGCTCTTAGAAGAGTACAAAGAAATATTTGATGATAAATTGGGGGAGATAAACAATTGTGAAATTAAGTTGGAATTAAAACAGGGGGTTAAACCTGTATTTCGTAGAAGTCGTGACGTACCTTTTGCCTTAAAAGAAAGAGTAGGAAAAGAAATTGACAGACTAGAGAAAGAGGGAATAATTGAAAAAGTTGAATGCTCAGAATGGGCAACACCTGTTGTCCCGGTAGTTAAATCAGACGGCAGTATTCGGCTATGTGCTGATTTTTCAGTTACATTAAACCCAAATTTAAATGTTCCTCAGCATCCATTACCCAAATTAGAAGAGATTTTTTCCAGTTTAAATGGGGGGAAGCAGTTTTCAAAACTGGACTTTAGGCACGCATATCTACAGATGAAAGTTCATCCTGAAAGTCAAAAACTATTAACAATAAACACACACAAGGGGTTATTTGTTTGTAAGCGATTAATGTATGGATTAAATGGTGCACCTGCAATATGGCAACGTTTTGTGGATGGAGTATTTCAGGGCATGGAAGGAGTTAAGGTTTTTATGGATGATGCACGAATTACGGGGGTTGACGAGAAATCTCATTTGAAAGCTTTAGGTGATTTTTTCAAAAAATGCAAAGAATATGGGTTAAAATTAAATTTACAAAAAAGTAAATTTTTCCAAGATGAAATAAATTTCCTAGGACACAAAATTGACGCGAATGGTCTTCACAAGACGGATGAAAAAATTTCCGCAATTTTAAATGCTCCTGTTCCGAAAGACGTACAGGAAGTAAAAAGTTTTTTAGGGTTAGTAAATTTTTATGGGAAATTTTGTGAAAATTTATCGACTATAGCTAATCCGCTAAATAACTTAACTCAAAAAGACGTTAAATTTAATTGGTCTAGGAATTGTCAGGTTGCCTTTGAGAAAATTAAAGAAGAGATTTGCTCCCCAAGGGTCTTGGTACATTATGATCCTGCACTGCCTCTGACTTTAGCAACTGATGCATCACCAGTTGGTATAGGATGTGTCTTGTCACATTTATACCCTGACGGAAGTGAAAGACCCATTGCCTTCGCATCCAGAACATTAAATCGATCAGAGCAGAAATATTCCCAAATTGACAAAGAGGCTCTTGCCATTGTATGGGCGGTACAAAAATTTTATTTATATTTGAAAGGTCGAAGATTCATATTGATTACAGATCATAAGCCTCTTGTATCCATCTTTGGATCGAAACGTGGGTTTCCGGTGTTGACTGCAACTAGGTTGTTGCATTATGCATTAATTTTGCAATCCTTTCAATTTGATATTAAATACCGAAATACTAAAGACCACGGCAATGCTGATTTTCTCTCTCGTTTACCGAAAGCTTCTGAACAACTCGAAATCAAGGACGATATCACTCTATACCAAATGTGTCAAATAGAAACCCTCCCAATTACGTCCAGAGAGCTGCGACAAGCAACTAAAACAGATAAAGAACTTGGTCCTTTATTAAAAGCGCTCCAAGAAGGGCAAAATTTACAGGGGAAGGAAGCGCATTATACAATTGAAGACGGTTGTATTATGTATGGACAGAGAGTTTGCGTTCCCGAAACTTACCAGAAACAGGTTCTAGAAGAATTGCACCAGGGACATCTGGGCATGGTAAAAATGAAGGCTATTGCCAGATCATTTGTCTATTGGAAGAGTATCGATACAGACATTGAGGAAGCGGCTAAAAATTGCTCAGATTGTGCGAAATTTAAAGCTGATCCGGCTAGAGTTAAGGTACACCATTGGGAGTACCCTAGTTCGCCTTGGGAACGAATTCATGTAGATTTTGCAGGACCTCTATATGAACACATGTTCTTGATAATTGTTGATGCCTATTCAAAGTGGTTAGAAGTTTACCCATTAAAATCCACTACAGCCAATAAAACAATCGATTGCCTTAGAGACTGTTTTAGTAGGTTCGGTTTACCTGTTGTACTTGTTAGTGACAATGGCTCACAATTCACATCTTATGAATTTGCAAGATTTATGAAGTGCAATGGAGTGAAACACATTACTAGTACTCCATTCAAGCCATCCAGTAATGGGCAGGCCGAACGTTATGTGTACACAGTAAAACAGGCACTCAGAGCTATGCAAAATTATGAAGGTAGCATAAATCAAAAGTTAAGCAAATTCTTACTGCAATACAGAAAGGCACCTAATTTGACAACTGCACATAGTCCAGCAATGTTATTTCTTAAGAGAGATATCCGTACTAGAATTGATCTTTTATTGCCTGATCTCAAAACCAGAATTCAGGAAAAAATACGGAAGGGAGTCTACGATTTTAAAGACCGAAAATTTGAAATTGGAGAATATGTTGCTGTGAGAGACTACAGATCACCAAATTGCAAATGGAAATTTGGGCATGTCGTAAATCAAGACGGTGCTCTAAAATACACAGTCAATGTGCAGGGGAATTTGGTCAGAAGACACGTAGATCAGATCCGTCCAGTTGGTGATAAAGTGAAAGAAACTTATTCTTCACCATATGTGTTTCGCCAAGTTCCAACAGAAATAGATTCGAATAAAAAATCAGAAACACAACTTGAAGAATCTGTTCCTGTTATCGTAAATGAAAAAGCTGGGATTGAAGCCTCAGCAGAAGCAATTTCACGTACGTCCAGCCCAGTGCTGGAATCATCATCATCCTCATCTCCCGTAAGTGATTCCATAGTCCAAAGCAGTCCGTCCAAAGCTCCGTCCATTCCATCGAAACCTGAACCGGACTTACGTCGTTCCAATATGATCCGGAAACCTCCCAAGAGACTTGATCTTTAAGAATTTAAGAAGGGAGGAGATGTCGTGTCCAGCTCAATGAACTGATTGACTGTGACCGCGAGATAACTGTTTCGGAATATTTACGAACCGAAACTAAAACCATATGTGCGCGCAGCTCTTTTGTGTTTAAGATTTTAGTCAGAATGTTGTATTAATTGTTGTGTGTAATGTGTATGTAACGTATCGTAATTAAAGTGTGATGTGCTGTATAATAAAGAGTCTTCACTTATAAAATATCTCACCCACCTCACGACAAGATATGTCACAATCATTCGCAGAAAAAGCAAGAATTTTATGAAAGGATCGGAAGAAAAAAACACGACTTTTATCAAAGGTTCGCGGGAAAAGCGCTAATATGTAAAAAGAAAAAAAATGTGTATTTCATAAAAGGATCACTTGAAAAACTACAATTTTATTATCATAAAATCCCGTTAATTCGGCCTTTCCAATAAAACGCTAGTCCCCGCTATAAAAAAATTGCTGAAAAAAAAACGCTAATTTCGGCAAAGAATCACGAAAAATAACCGCAAATTTATTGAAAGGATCGCAAAAAAAACATGAATTTCGCCGAAGTATCGCTAAAAACCCACATTTCGACGAAAGATTGCAGTAAAAATGCGAAATATCTCAAAAAATCTCTAAAAAACACAAATTATATCATCGCAGAAAAATCGTGAAGTTCTCAAAGGAACGGTAATAGAACGCCAAAAAAAATTGTCAAAATTTTTTTTAGAAAAAACGCAACTATGTCGTATCTATAAATCAAAGGTAAAAAAACGAGAAAAAACGTGAATTCAGGCGAAAAACGCAGAAAAAGAAGAAGAAATTTGAAAAAAAAGCATGAAATCTATTAAAAAATCTCGAAAAAACGAACATTTCATCAAAGATTCACGATTCATTCATTTCATCATGATTCATACCATTCTCAAAGGCGAATGAGAATGGACTGAATCATGATGAAATGAATGGTTCATGAATCTTTGATGAAATGTGTGTTTTTTCGAGATTTTTTTAAATAGATTTCATTCTTATTATGCTTTTTTTTAATTTCTTCTTTTTTCTGCGCTTTTCCGACAGAATTTAAGTTTTTTTTTAAAAAGAACACAAAATTTTTTTAAGTATTGCTTCAAGTATCAAAATTCATGATTCATTATTCATCAAAATATTCATGAATCATCCCTTGCTCATCCCCATACAAAATGCAATTTTTTTCAAGTATCGCGAAAAAACTCTGCAGATTCGTCAAATATCGCGATAAAACCCTGCCAGTTTCGTTACAAACTATAAAAACGTATTAAAAAATCGCGAAAAAAAGGCTGCACAAATTCAATTTCATTTTATCATAAAAAATATACAAAATATGCTAAATTTAAAATTGGATTTATATTGCAAATGTTTAAAAAAAACGCGAAAAAACACTGAATTTAACGCAATTTTTAACATTTTGATGTGTTTTCGTAAGTGCGGCGCATACGGCGGTGCGGCGCTTCTGATGAATATTTGTTTTATTTTAAGGCATTTTCGGAGGTGCGGCGCTTACGGTGTGTGCGGCGCATACACCCGAAAATACGGTAGTTCATAATCAGGGATGTAGTGGAGGGTATGCGCTGCATACCTTCTGTATATTTTTAAGGAACATGTGTTTCTCAAGAAAGCTATAGTATACACACTCTAGGGCCTTGAGTGTATGCCCTCTGTTTAGAGCGTTGTTTATACCCTCTGAATTTTCAACAACTGCATAACTGTTCATAATTATTTAATATAAATTTATTAATAATTCTATTACTGTATAAACTAATTTTTTTTAACCTTGACTGAAGAATCTTAAATAGAATGTCAAAATGGGTGTTATCATTAGAAAAATCAACATTAATGCATTTTTTATTTTTAATATGAAAACAAATTTATAAAGTAAATTTGATAATAAACATCACTCCAAAATGCTTTGTACTTGTGATTTTATTTTTTCTGTTATTTCCAAATAAATATACAGGATTCATCAGTTTTATTTATATGCTCTAAGGTATCTATTAACAAGAGTTGGGAAATTTTAAAATTTGATATCAGACAATCTACTAGAATGTAATTTGTGCTAAAATTTTTCAGTGTTTGGATACTACATGATTTGGATTGAAAAATTGTTTAGCATTGAATATCTGTATATTTAGGTTTATGGAATTTGTTAATATATTGCAGTGCTGCCAAGTCATGTTACACAGTTATTAATTCTGCGGTTTAGCCATTTTCAATACTTGATGCTATGCAAAAATGTTAAATGCTGTGAAGTTGAATTCAACAAATCAAGTAAAATTGGCCTGATTTTGCTGAGTTCTTTGGCACTTTCTAGTAATCCAAGGTCTGCACTGATCCAGTCTGATCATGATGCTTTGTATTTTGGCATTTTAAAAAAATAGATAGAAAGTGGAAAAATATAGCGAATTAATATCAAAAAAGTAGATTTTATGAACTAAACTTAAAGATAGCATTCTTCATTAAATTACAACTAACATTGTTGATAGGCTCTATTGTATACCACCTTTGAAAACAAAAGCTATATTAATTTAGGAAAACAGTACCTTTAGTTACTTACATCAGTATGGATTATATCACACACAGCAACATGATTATGTTTGTTTTTCTGTAAAATCTTAAAAATCGTAAATCTCTACATAATAGTACTTTCTAAAAAAATTTATCCAATAATAACCAGTTTAAATTTTGGATATTTTTATGATCTTGGATGAAAACTTTTTAATGATCTTAGATGCAAACTTTTTTATATAAAAATGCTGCAAGAATCTGAGGCAAATTTACCTGCAAACATATAATAAATCTTTTCAAAAAATATTTTAAAACGCAGTTACTTACTTAAAATTTATTTAATTCTCGTTTTAAATTCTTCAAAATATTTCGAACATCGAACATATGAGATATCTGGCGTAATCCCAAAGCATTACGAATGACTTTGGATATTGACGAGTCATTCAAATTGAGTCATTCGTTTAGCGTATCTCTCTCTATTTTTTCTTCAAAGGTAAATTTTTTTATCTTTATAAGTTCCAATTTTTGTTATGTTTGTTAGTTATAATATCGCATACAGAAAATTTTGTTGTTCTGCAAATCTTAAAATTATGCTTTCTTAAAAAGCCATTTGCAAAAATCGATCTTTGTTCGATGTTACATTGTTCTATTTGGATACTACAAAAATTTCTTTTTATGTAAAATTGCTGCACGAATCTAAGGTAAGATTGATTTGAAAACACAGAAAGAATCTTTTTAATAAATATACAAAGTTAATTACCTACAATTTATATTAGAAATTCGTCACAAGAACCATTCAAATTGAATCGTTCGTTTAGCGTATCTTGCTTTATTATTTGTGAAAATATTATATAGCAGTTTGTAATATTTCGATCGAAAAACTCTTCAATGAGTAATATATATATATATTTGTCATTATATGCCTAAGTTTTTGAAATGATTCTTGAAAGTAAGTTACCCAAACGCTCTGTTTAATTATAAAATCAATGCATATGAAATCTGCGTACCGATTTTCTTGGCTAATTGACATATAGCCAGCGATCAGTGGAGGGTATAAGCCATATACGTTCTGAGTTTTTTAAGGAACACCGTATACCCTCTGTTTCTCAAGAAAGCTGCAGTATTTACTTTCTAGAGTATTCTCTTTGTTTTGAGTTTATACCCTTTGCTTAGAGCGTACTTTGTACTTTTTTATGACTACACATCTGCATATAGCTAACGACATATTTTTTAAAAGCCTAAGTAGTTTTTGCTCGTTAGAATGGGGAGGGGGGGGGGAGAGAATTTCCAAATAGTATATAAATTTTACTGTAATATTCATATAGTGTTAATAACAAATCTTTTATCAATTCAGGATAAATGAGTTGTCTTTTCAATATAATAATGAAATTTTGTGTAGGGGAGAGTGGTGAGGAATGGAACACATTTTTCGAAAGCAAGAAAATCTACTTTATTTGGCAAAAAAACAAAAATTTCAATTTACAGAAAACAAACTGAAATACATACTAACTAGTAATGTCCTAATATCTAGGAATGGGACAAATATTCGGCCACTGTTCGATATTCGGCCTTTTTACCAAATGGTGAAGGCTTTTCAGCTGAATACCTATAGCCAAATATTTAGAGATATCTCGACGAATATTGCTAAAATCTTGCCAAATAAATTTAGGGTTTAAAGAATTTCATTTCTGGCAATTTTTTTTTTCTCTAATCCAAATTGGCTACTTCATTCATGAAGTCATTCTTACTTACAAAATATAGACTCATTCAAATACTAAAAAGTATTCAGCCTTTCTGTATTTCTTATAAAAGTTAGAGATATTTTAGAAAATACTGTCCAAGTTGGAGATTTAATTGTACGGGAAATGTCTTCATTAGAGAATGATATATTACAATTCAAGATATAAAAACACTTATAGAAAAAAAAAAAAGAAAAACACTGCCTTAATCTAAAACACTCAAATGTCTACAAATTCCATGCACATATAAAAAAGGCTTTTATGAAATTCATAACTTACTTTCTATAAAGTAAAAAAAGAAAAAATTCATACACTATGTGTAATAACGAAGATTCATTTTCAAAATTAAATATGAAATATCCCTATTCCAAATACAATGGTAATCTGAAAACAGAACTGGTGACAAACTAGATATGAATTTGATGACTTTTGGTTTTATGAAGATTGTTTTATAAATATTTTAACATAAATTCTAAATATTGAACAAAATAATTTCTTATTCTATAGTTTTCACTTTTAAATAATTATTTTCATAATTACTGACTTAAATATGTAATCTTATTATGTATATATTTTTAATTTATATCTCCCTTCATTCATGTTGTTATCAATTTCTGTTTATCCTTTTAATGCTTGTTGAATAAGTGGAATATTGGAGTTGAATATTGTATGCGCTGATTCAAATGTCAAACATTTTGTTAATATATGCATTCTACTTTAAGCATAATCTTTTGCTTTAATGTAATTTGTAATTTAAAGCTTGGCAACTTATTTCAGAACAGTCTCATTCTTATGAATTTGTTTAGCATTAGGGACACTCCGCACAAGTTGGGGCCAAAGGTAGTGCAGATTATGGAATATTGTGGATTAGAGTATTATGGATTATACAGTAGACTCCCTCAAATCCGCAAACCAGAAATCTGCAACTCTCTAAAATCCGCACATGTTTTATGGATGTAAACAATGAAACTTTCAGTTTGGATATTGGGACACAATTATATTTTTTTTAGTTTTGTTATCAATTCCATATTTTTTTTAATTTGTAATTTTTGTTAATATGACTGAGTTCATGTTTTTTCATGAAGGAAGAATACATTTATTTCTGAAAAAAATTTAAGATACTGCTGATATCACTGGTAATCACAATCTTCTTACCAAATATATTTATGTATCAATCCAGTTTTTTTTTTTTTTTTTTTTTTTGTTATTAAGCCTGGCCAAATTTGAAAAAAAAAATCCTTATTTTATGATTTTGTTGTGAATGAGTAATGTAACTTTATGAGACAAGTTTTCTTGAATAATTTTGGAAAAATAGATTTAATCTTTATAATGAATATTTAATCATACTCTATTGATTATTAACTTGACCTTTCCTATTAGAACTTTAATCATTTTAAAAATTATCAAAATTTTTATTATTTTAGTTTATTACTCATTTTAACATTTTATTATATTGTAAGCATTCATTATAGTTCCGATTGCATTATTAATTGCACTCAAACTACTGTTTAAAAAATGTGAACAAAGCAGTGACCAGAAATCGACAAAATTTTAAAATCTGCACAACCTCTGGTCCCAAGCTGTGCGGATTTGAGGGAGTCTACTGTACGTCATTTTATTATTCCTAGCAGCATTTTAATTCTATTATAAGTGTAATATGAAAAGATAAATATGAAATCTAATAATTAATTTAATATGCTACCTCAAAAATGCCTTTTTAAAGTTATTTTATTATAAAAATTGATATAAACGTGCATTTAAATAAAAATAATTACATATGTTCTGTAATGCAGTTTGTTTTTTACTGTTAATAAAATAACAGTTACATTTTTTAAAAAGTCTGTTTTCAGTGTGATTTTTTTCAGTTTTTTTTATTATTTGTTTTAAAAATTCGTTTTTGGATCACGAATTGTAAATTTCCTTAACTGTTTATTTCATTGTTTACATTCGTGAAGTAACGCGAATTATAGGAAACTGCGGATTATCGATCCTTGACTGTATAATATACAATTAGTGTGAAAAGCTGCGGCTCAATGCCATCAGTTTAACTAGGTGCTTTTCTTTTTATTAATAATTAAAATATGCTTTAACTCACAGGCTATCAAAGCTTTCGAGCTAATGTGCCCACAGGTTCTATATGTCGACTCATGTTAAAAAAATCCGATTTGATTCAAATTTTAGATATAGGTTTATTCTGATAAGGTGATTCTATGTTTATATTTGGGAGTTCATTGGTTATGTATAGAAGGGGTGGCACTGTGGCTAATTCCCCCCCCCCCCCCCGTAAATTAGGTAAATGAGTTTTAGATGCAGATTCATCAGATTTCATTCAAATTTCCGATATAGGTTTGTCTGATAATGTGCGGTTCTGGTTAGTTTTGGGTGTTCTTTAGCTAAGTATAAAAGGGGAAATTCGGGTTAACTCCCTTTAATTTAGGTAAATGATTTTTTATGCAGAATTTACTATTTGCCTCAATTTTTTGATAGAAATTCATTCTGATAAGATGTCATATCAATTAGTTTTGTGTATTCTTTAGTTACATATAAAAAATGGTAATGGGGGTAACCACTAGTGATGAGACGGGCTCAGCCCGAGCCCAGGCCCGATGCGGGCTCGGGCTCATTCTTTCTGAAACCGGAAAATTATTTATTCGAGTGTAGAAAAGATTGAAAAACTTTTCCCCGCCTTCAGAGTACTTTTTTTTTCATATCATTTCAATGCTGTTATATCAAAATGAAAGTTGAACAGAAATCGTGTTTTTATTTTTTAATAGTTGATTTCTGTTTCAAAAGAAAATGTGTGATAATTGCAGATTTATGTCTGCTGCATTTCCTGCAATAATCTATTATTGATATGGCACCAATCTAAACAAGCACTAACAATAAATTAGCTTCTGGTTGGATTTTCGTTTGTAACAGAGGATATTTTTTAACTCAGTCTCAGTCGTTTATTTATTTAGTTAGTTAGTTATATAAAACTTCGAGTGATTTCTTGGTTTTGGTTTATGTAGACTAAAAGCTTGATACTTGCAAATTATTTAATAGTACGAGTTATAATCGTTCAATTTATGAAAATAGCATAGTGATTAATCTTTCTTTTTTTCACCATGAACTCTACTGAGGATTTCCCTTCGTAAGTAAACACATTTTCCATATTGTACTGATAGAAAACAATCAGTGTTTCTTCTTTTCCTATAAAAGCACCAGACCTTTAAGATAATTGTATCAACATTTTAATCTGCACAGATTTTCAGGTTCATGTCAATTACGATGAATTGTTATGAAAAATGAACTGATTATAGTTAAAGATGTAATATTTTATAGGAAATTGAAAATGTTTTTCGATTCTTCAGCATAAAAATAGTAATTTCTGTAAACTTCATACATTTATTCATTACATTTCTTTAATGTATCCATCAAATTTTCTCATTAAAGGACAAAAAATATGGGAATCCTTTTAAATATCAAGTATATTTTTATTTTATGTTAAACTGCTCTTTTGATAAGATTGAATTTAAATTTTTATTTAACAGTAATTTTTATGTAAGAAATTTTTAGAAACGAGACATTACATTTGAAACAATTTTTAAATGTCATGGATTTTTTTTTCTTTTTTTTTCTTGTATCGGGCTTGGACGGGCTCGGGCTCTGATGACAAAAAATCTTTCGGGCTCAGGCGGTCTCGGATTCGAAATCATCGGGCTCGGGCGGTCCCGAGCTCTGAAATACAAGCCCAAACTCATCTCTAGTAACTACCCCTTTATTTATTTAAATGGGTTTTTCGCATAGAATTAACCAATTTGCTTCAATTTTTGGATATGGATTCATTCTGATAAGCCGCAATCCGGATTATTTTTTAAAGTTATTTTTTTTTAAGTGAAAAGAGAAGAGCGGTCGATTACCCCCATTTTATTGAATAGATGAGTTTTATTCAATATCAGTTATCTAATTTGCATCACACTTTGGATATACACTTTGGATTCACTTTGATAAGGTATGTCACCGATTAGTTTTGGAGGTTCAATGTATAAAAAGGGGGAAATGGTAGGCTAATAATTTCCTTTATTTCTTTTCCGAGGTGCATTATTCTTTGAAAAAATATGTCCGTAATATACAATTAATATGCAATTATAATATACCTTGTAATGTAATATACAATTGTAATACAATGTGAATAGCTTGTAAGCTCAATGCCATCAGTTTAATTGGGCAATATTCTTTTTATTGTAATTTCACTGGCAGTTGGCCAACTGTAACAAAAATAGTTTGGCACATTATGAAATCCAGAATCATCCCATTTCGCTGAAAATTTGGATACAAGATCATTCTGATGAGGCGCCTCAGTGATTAGTATTAGGTGTTCATTGGATAAGTATAAAAAGGTGGAAACGGGGGGCAAGTATCCCACCCTTAATTTCGATAATTGTGCTTTTTATGCAGATTTATCAGATTTCATTCAAATTTTACACATAAGACCATTCTGATGAGAGTACTGCCATGATTAATTTTGGGAGTTCACTGGATAAGTCTAAGAGGGGAACGGGGGACTAACCCCCCTGTTCTTAATTTAGATAAATGGGTTTTTTAAGCAGAATTAATAGATTTTATACAAATTTTAGATATAGGTTCATTCTGATGAGGGGCTTCTGTGATTAGTATTGGGTATTCATTGGAAAAGTAGAAAGGGGGAAAAATGAGAGATATCCCCCCTCTTAATTTAAGCTAAATGGTTTTTCACGCAGAATTTACAGATTTGCTTCAAATTTTGGATATAGGTTTATTTTGATAAGGTGCTTCCTTGATTTGTTTTGGGAATTCATTCGATAAGTATAAATGGGGATCGGGGGACTATCCCTCTTAATTTAAGTAAATGGTTTATCATGCTTAATTCAGCAGTTTGTTTCAATTTTTGGATGCAGATTCATAGTGATTAGATGCTTCCCTAATTAGTTGTGGGGTTCTTTTGTTATGTATAAAGGGGGGTCCAGGCAGGTATCCCCCCTTTAAATTAGATGGGTTTTTTATTTTTTGAGCAGTGTTATTTCTTGAAAGTATGAGGTTATATACAAATAGTATGTATAGCATTTAAGCTCAATACCATCAGTTTATCTAGGCAATATACGTTTTTATTCTCATATGTCTTGGAATTTGAAAAAAGGACAATCTATGGAGCAACAAGATTTTAGAACAGGTGTGATGTGGTTTGTGGCCTAGATTTTGTTTATGTTTATACAAGACCAAACCATCATTTGTGAAATTGGTCAAAGTGGAAAGTCTGATATCATCTCAGTTGCTAATATGATGATGGACTTAAACAAATTTTATTTTCTACATATTGACTTTGAGAAAAAAAAAGAACAGACATTCAAAGAGACTAAATTAATTAATCTGTGTGTTTCCGATTCACATTTGTTGGAATCCACTTGTAAACAATATCTTAAACTAAAAGGAAATATTTAGAAGGCAGTTAAACATAAAATATAAGTATTTTCACAAAATGGGAAAAGGATAGAATGAAATGCATGAATTCAAATACATTTTATTGTATAAACAGTTTGTGAACATGTGCATATATAGATTATTTTGCATATTTCAATAAACATTCCTTCCCAATATTATGTTTAACCCCTTGAAGGGCACTTCATTTTAATTCCCTTAAGCCACATTGGCACCGGAATTTTAGTATTAAGCTTTGTTTTTTACAATGTACGGGAAAAACAACTTTTACTTACTGTCATATAAATTTGTTTATGAATTCCGGTGTCAATCAATCATTTGAACATTTTAGGAACAGAAGTGCTTTGCCCCTCAAGGGGTTAAGGTTGGCTAACACTAATTTTAACTTATTCATATTTAATAAGGAGTGT
The DNA here is from genome assembly GCA_964019185.1 of Maratus speculifer. NCBI lineage: Eukaryota > Metazoa > Arthropoda > Arachnida > Araneae > Salticidae > Maratus > Maratus speculifer. Next base: position 6,891,491 of record OZ025303.1, on the reverse strand, counting down.
AATGTGGGTATACATTATATACTTTTTTTAAAAAGAAAATTTGTATGCCACTATTTTGCAAATAGAGCTATAGCATATTATTTAGGCACGTATTAATGACTTTAGGACTTTAGCATATGCTCTTTTTTTTATAAATAAACCACTGTATTCTATTTATATAGCGTATTATTTTTTATCTGCTTATTATTATATATATTTTTTACGACTAAATGTGAATTAGAATAGGTATCCTTATTTTTTTATCGCGTGGGGAAGAGAGTTGTCAGTCTGTAGAAATATGAATAACAACATGCATGTGCTCCCAAACTATTTATTAAATAAAATATACTTATGACGATCCACGCATTTTTTTTACAATAATTTCTCATTTTGTGAAAGCCACACGTGACTCCAACCTGTACGAATCAGAGATGTAAAATTTAACAAATTCAGTCTTTTTGTAAAGCTGTAGTTCTTCTCAAAATCTGAAAAAATTGGTATTTAAGTTGGTAAATTACTTTTTCACACCTTTTGTTTTGTAAATCAAAACAATAATTAAAGTTACGCATTCGGCTAGAATAAGCGAGAATAGCATGGTCACATATGAATCGCTGGTTTTCCTCGATTCATTATCATCAAGAATCTCCTGCAGTCGTTAAGGCAGTCTTCGACTGCGCCATAAGTATAATATTCTCACGGCCACCGTTAGAATAGACACTTTGTTTCAACAAAAGAATGTACTCTGAAAATAAGATATGGACATTCATTAAGTCTTTTCAGTTATTATGGTTACTTTTTTCTCTTTTTTAATGTAGGTATGCGTCTATTTTGGCTACTATTCTCAAACAAACACTACGATTTTGGATAATATTTTCTTCGTTGTAAGCTAGTAAAAGTACTATTATCGGTGCCATTCGGTAATGGCAGCCCCGTTAAGGAAGTGTTTTGTTCGTGGGTTTAGTAGTTCTTATCTATTCTACTAGATGGCATGACTACCAACTACTACGCCTGTTTACAGGCAAATAAACATATTAGCAACAGAAATTTTAGTAAATAATTAAAAATATGTATTGTAATGCATAACATTTAATATATTTGGTATACATTTTACTAAAACATTTTTGTGGTTCGAAACATGCTTGTAAGATTTAAATAGGCGTAGAAGATGGCAGCATCAAAAATCTCCTGCAGTCGTTATGACAGTCTTCGACTGCGCATGTGCTGTAGACTGCCATAAGAATAATATTCTCACGGCCGCCGTTAGAATAGACACTTCGTTTCAACAAAAGCATCTACTCTGAAAATAAAATATTGGACATTCATTAAGTCTTTTCAGTTATTATGTATACTTTTTTTCTCTTTTTTAAATTTAGGTATGCGACTATTTTGGCTACTAGTCTAAAAAAACACTACGATTTTGGATAATATTTTCTTCGTTGTAAGCTAGTAAAAGTACTATTGTCGGTGCCATTCGGTAGTGGCAGCCCCGTTAAGGAAGTGTTTTGATCGTGGGTTTAGTAGTTCCTTCTGGTAGTTTTTATTTATTCTACTAGATGGAAATGGAATAAAAGAGATTCCATTTATCCTTCTTCGACATGAATTAAGGGAAGGATATCAAGGGAGTTAAAAAAATTAATATGTTAAATAATTATGAGAGATTTTTTGACAAATAAAACTTATTTTAAGTAATGCAGATAAAGGTTTTGTTACACATGATTTTTACAAACACATTCGATTTTAAACTTCATCCATAGTCATTTGAACAACATGATATTTTTTAAAGTGTAAATTAGAGAGGATGGACTTGAAATTTGTTTAGACAAAATAAACTTAGTACTTTTTTTAACAGATGGTAAAAAAAGTATTTAATACTCTTGCAAAAATACTTTGTCATGAGAAGATTGTATAAACTTTACTTCATCGATGTATGTACAATGTTTTTTTGAAAATTAAACAAAACTTAAATTTCAAGGCTGAATGGTTCTCCAATTTTTTGGAATCCTATTCCAGGATGATTAAATACTGACAGCCTCCCTTTCAAAATATTTTAGCGATTTTCGGGGGGAAAAACATTAAGAAATGGAGCTATGAATGTCATATACTATAATAAAGTTTATAATTTCATGAATTCTTGATATAAATTATTTTAATGTTGCTTTACCTGTTTTCCATGTATTAATACTTGTAGTGCATTTGAAAATTTAAACCAAATGCCGATTTAAAGATACTTTCAAATTTTCTTTTTTCCCTGATCAGTTCTATTCCATAAAAAAGTTGAAGGGAAACTCGCTTAGAAGATAAAGAATTTCAGGCCCTCCAAGTAATAAATTTCTTTAAAATTTTTAAAAGCATACATTGTTTGGATTGCTTGATGAAAAGCATATATCAATTTGTGAGTAATTATGCGATTAATAGCTGTATCTAGTTTAGCTCCTTCATAGTAAGCAGTCTTTGTTAAACCCATGTTTAAGTTGAAAATTTTCAAATACATTTCACGATATTTCACTATTATTACTTAAAAACCATCACTAGTGCAGAATATATTGACAGCTTATTCAAATTGAATGTGAAAAGTGCATAAGATACATCCAAGCATTTGTGCAAGAGCAGTCTTAATTTCTCGATTACTCAGAAACAGATATTATTTTTCCTCTTTTGATTTTTTTTTGTTTCAAATTTATTATGTAATAAATTGTCAACTACTTTTTTGTAGTATTTCAGTATATTATTTCAAATGAAATTAGTGTTTTTCTTTTAATGCTTATTTAATTTATATTTCTGTTTGACTTTACATTAGTAGAATATTATTCAAAGATAATAGTTTTGATTTAAAATGTTTTGGATTACAGAAAGCGCTGCTGATATTATTTTGCGACTAAAGACCATCCACTCTCTTAAAGGTTAGTATGTGCATAAGTAGTTTATACAAATACTTCAGATTTTCTTTTTGTGTCGCTTTAAATATTTGAATTCTTTGAAGACTGAGAATTAGTATGTATTTAGTAGTGTTAATATATAAATATATTAATACTTTTTCATTTTAGATTTAAAGATGGAGGAATGACATATTTTTTTAAAAGTATTTCAAGTATTTTCTGAAAGAATTTCAACAAAGTATCTTTCTACGCAAATGTTTTATCCTTTACATTCTATGAAAATAAAAGACAATGTCGGCATCTCCGATCTACTCTCAAGAAGCAGGAAAAATTGTTTTATGTGAAAAAATTTCCACAGACTTTTCCGAAAGTGGTGTTTTGAATAAACATTTGTACGCTCATACAAAGGTAAAATCTTTTAATTGTGAAATATGTTGCAAAGGCTTTTCAGGAAGTACTAGTCTGAAAAGGCACTTACTCATTCATACAAACGAAAAACCATTTGTTTGTGAAATTTGTTTCAAAGCATTTAGTCGAAGAAGTTCTCGGATAATACATTTGCGTACTCATACAAAGGAAAAACCTTATATTTGTGAAATATGTTCCAAAGAGTTTTCGCAAAGTAGTACAAAGAAAAATCATTTGCGTACCCATACAAAAGAAAAACCTTTTATTTGTGAAATATGTTCTAAAGAATTTTCGCGACTTAGTGTAATGAAATGTCATTTGCTTACCCATACAAAAGAAAAACCTTTTGTTTGTGAAATATGTTGCAAAGGATTTTCAACAAGTAGTCATCTGAGAGAACACTTGCGTATCCATACAAATGAAAAACCTTTTGTTTGTGAAATTTGTTCCAAAAGATTTTCAGGAAAGAGTAGCATGAAAAGACACTTGCATATCCATGCAAAAAAGAGACTTTTGTTTCCGAAATATGTTGCAAAGGATTTTCAGGAAGTAGTAATTTGAAAGTACATTTATGCACCCATACAAATGAAAAAAAAATATTTGTGAAGTAAGTTCTAAAAAATATTTGCGACGTTGTCAATTGGAAGTCATTTGCTTACCCACACAAATGAAAAACCTTTTATTTGTGAAATAAGTTGCAAAGGATTATCAATAAGTAGTCAGCTGAAAGTACATTCGTGTGTCCATACAAAAGAAAAACATTTTGTTTGTGAAATTTGTTCCAAAGGCTTTTCAGTAAAGAGTAGCATGAAAAGACACTTGCATATCCATACAAAAGAGAGACTTCTTTCCGCAATATGTTTCGAAGAATTCCGAGAAATTGCTACAGTGAAAGTATACTTGCATACCTATTCAAAGAAAAAATTTTGTGAAATATGTTGTACAGAATTTTTACATAGTGTTAACCTTCAAATAAAAAAAAATCGTTTATTTTGTGAAATTGCTGTAAAGTATTTTTAGAAAGTGGCGTTTTAAAATAACATTTTCTTATCCATACAAAGAAAAAGCTTTTTCCTCTGAAATGTTTTTCAAAATGTTTTCATAAACTAGTATTCTGATTGTACATTTCTGCATCCATGCAAAAGAAAACCTTTTGTGTTTGAAATATGTTCAAAGATGTTTTCATCCAGGCAACATCTGAAAACGCACTTGAATGGTTTTATAAACCAATATCATAAGTATATGAAATATAATCTAATCATTTTGTCATAGTAGTCATCTAAAACATAGCTGCATACTCATTAAATCCCTTTCTGCTAATGAAAAAAGTACATAATTGTTTTCAGTGGGTGGCAGTTTAAGAATAATTTATCTTTCCCATTCAAAGTCCTTTTTCTTGTGATCTGCTGTATTGACTTTTCACTAAATGACCATTTGGAAACAAATCTGTATGTACTCGCAGATACAATTTGTGAAGCATTTTCCAGAGTTGTGTTCCTCAACTTTTAGATTTATTGAACCCTTTTCAGAATGAATATCTTGCTTACAGGCCATTGATTCTACCATAGCGTATGCTATCAAATAATTGTTATTTGATAGCTAAAAATTTCTTATTTGTGTTTGAATAAAAATTTATTTTGAAACATTTTTCATAATACTCATTTTTTTTATATAATAACTGATACAGATGATATTGCTAAAAATTTCCATATATAAAAGAGCTCTAAATTTCAAAAAACAATAATATACCGTAATTTCGGGTGTATAAGCCGCAGGTCAAACAATTCTTTTTCAACCCAGAATTTTTTAAGAAACAAATATAACTAGTTATATCGCCGTAAATATTTGTCTTCAATCACTAAAAAAAGATTTCTGGGTCCAAAAAGAATTGTTTGATCCGCGGTTTATACACCCGAAATTACGGTAATAATATTTGCTTTATAAAAAATATTAAATTGCAATGTAAATAAATCGTGCAATTTGTAAATGTTTCATATAATTTGTATTATTGAAATTTGCCAAATGTTGAAACCTCAAATTCAGTTGGATATATTTGCATGTAATTTTTATTATCTCTGTCTATAATGTCTTATTCTCAAAAAGCTTAATTAAAAAAACTTTTGCATTTGATTATTTTGATGTGTAAACTTAAAATCATGCTTCATTGTTTTATTTTCAAAAAGGCAGCAAAAATAATTTTTGATTAAATCAAATTATACAAATAACTACTTAAAAGGTGTTGCAAAAATATACATATTATTTATTTATTTTACGTGAGATCTTTCGAATGCCAACGCATTCATTATCAAATGAACATAAAAGAAGATAATTGATTAGCAATTTCTTCTTTTGATTGAATTAAATTAAATTGATTAGAAATTTCTAATCAGTTATCTTCTTTTATGTTCCTTTGATAATGTATGCATGGGCATTCGAAAGATCTCACGTAAAATAAATAAATAATATCTATATTTTTGCAATCCCTTTTAAGTAGTTATTTGTATAGTTTTATTTAATAACAAGGTGTAAATTTGCACCAAAAACACTTGTATTAATACAGTGGTATTGACTCATTAATTTTTGATTTTCAAAAAATGTTTTTTAACATGTAGCTTATGGCCGGGCCGTAGCTAGAAGTGAACCCTAGGGGAGGGGAGGGGGGTCATAATTTTTTTTTCTCTCTCTCTGACGCAGAAAGATAAATTAATGCAAATTCAAATTGTTGGTTCTATGTTTCTTATTAAACTGTTGTAATAGCTTCATTTTCTGCTAAGAAAAGTATATGATGATGAAAATTTTGAATGTATAACTGGTGCATCATGTATAACATAAATTAAACATCATGTTAGCTTCATATGTATAAATTACATACAGTAGACTCCCTCAAATCCGCAACTCTCTAAAATCCGCACATAATTTACGGATGTAAACAATAAAATATCCAGTTCAGATGTAGGTGCAAAATTTGACTTTTTTTAGTTTTATATACATTCCATACACTTTTTATTTTTGTAATTTTTGTTAAGGTTATTGAATTAATGTTTTTTCATGAAGAAACAATAATTTATTTATGGAAAAATCAAGATATTGCTGATATCATTGGGAATAGGAATCACAATCTTACCAAATATATTTATATATTAATAAAGATTCTTTTAGTAATTAAGTCTGGCTAAACCTGAAATAAAGCTTTATTATTTTATGGTCCTGATATGAAGTAGTAATGTACCTTTATGAAGCAACTCTCACTGAATAATTTAGGAAAAACACATTTCATCTTTACAATGAATATTTAAGTGTACATAAGTTAACTTGACCTTTGCTTTTAGTATTTTAATCATTTTAAAAATTATCTAAATTTTTATTATTTTAGTTTATTACTAATTTTAATAGTTTGGTATATTGTAAGCATTCATTATATTTTTGATATCATTATTAATTACATTCAAATTACTTTTTAAAAAATATATACAAAGCAATGACCAGAAATCCACAAAATTCTAAAATCCGCACAACCTCTGGTCCCAAGCTGTGCGGATTTAAGGGAGTCTACTGTATTTTGCTTTTTTTTCGAAAAATGTAGCAAGGATAAATTTTAAAATTTTAAATATAAGTTCTGATTTTTCTACTACTAGAAAAAAGGCTTTTAAAAATTATTAGAGATATATATGATTAATTTACAAATAAAAATTATGTTTATAAAGAAAACTTAAAAAATCCTTTATCTTATGATTATTCAGCACAGATGTCATAAGCATACTCTTAAGTCAAAAATAATTTGTCACTTCACTTAGCTGAAGAGAAAGAAAAAGCAAAGCTATGAGATTTATGGTTATTGGAAATGGGTAACAAAAGGTATAACAATAGCCTTTGGAAAAAATACTACAGAAAAGGGGTTGAACCATACACATTCATGTGAATAGCTAAAGCATGCCACCTCATCTTTCTTGGGGGGATGAAATATCGGGCGGTTCTCCAGGATTCTAAGTAAGGTAAAAATTTCTCTGCTCTGAGACATAAAGAGTTAATAGAAGTTCAATATAAATTTCTGCTCCACAGACATTTCTATTGAACTTCTTCAGATATTTCTATAGATTTGAAACTACTTTATAGAAAAAAAGGGCCTTAATTCTATAGGATTCTATAAAAGTTTTTTCTATAGAATTCTAAAAGTCATTTTTGTAAGGGAATCCAACCCAAATCAGGGTTTTATAGATGATGCTTCGCGGTTCAGAAAGTTTTTAATATTTTATAAGTTATTACTGTTGAAATAATTATTTTTTTTAATTTTGTTGTGTCAATATTTTATTACAATAACTAAAGTATGCACCTCTCGATTTAATACTTTTTACGCAAAAAAAGGAAAAAAAACATTCATATCTTGTTTCTCTTAAAATCTCTCTAAATTATGTACCAGTATGAAAAAGTTTAATTTTAAAATTAAAGTATACATTAGTAAAGCTGTATTTTGAGTAAAAACAGAAAAATAATGCATCAGAGGTTACATTCAATAAATTAAATATTTATTTTCAGTAATTGTGTTCAAATAAGTAAATTCTTTTTCATAAAAAAAATTATCTATTTTATAAAATTGTAATGAATATTTTGTCTTCACAACAATATGAGTAACAGATGTTATAAAAAATTGTGCTTACCTCAGAAACTGAAATAATTCTCGAAAGGCTATACTCATGATGAAAGAAGTAAAAGTGACACTAAATTTATTTTTAGGAAATGTTTTTACTGTTTTAAAGGTGAGATTTTGCAGTGCTTTCTGCTAGTTATTTTGCATTCTACTAAATGGAAATGCACAAAAGTGGTTGCATTTTTATTTATTTTTATTTATTTATTTATTTATTTATTTATTTTAGAATAAAAAATATTTCTATGGAGTTAAAAAATAAATATTTGAATTAATTAAGAGATTTATTTGACAAATAGAAAACAGTTATTTAAATTTAAACATAAAGGAATTGAAGTTATCTTTGAAGTTTTCATATACACTTTATTTGAAACTGCATCTATAGTCAATTTTATTCAATATTTCTAAATGGAGGAAGTTAAAAAAAAAAAAAAAAAAAAAAAAAAAAAAAACAGTTTTTTTAATTGAAATGTTTATTCCCTTTTTAAAAACATAACAAGTAACAATTATTTTAATCCTATGTACATACAAAATACTTCCACCGCATTAAGGTCTATCAGGAAAACCGTTTTTCAATGAAGTTTTAAAAGTCCAAGAGTTATCTATATTACTTATGAAACAAAGTATGCAATTGTAGACATGAAAAGGTTGCATAAAATTAGTTTTAAGCATTTATAAAATATTATTCTTTTTATTAAACAAAGCCACAAAAAGGCTGAACAGTGGAATGACCAAATTTTTAGAATTTCTTTTCCAAACAGTTTCACTAACAGCAGCCTCCCATCCAAGCAATTTCAGTAATATTTGAAATATAGTCAAGGATCGTTAATCCGCGCACCCATAATCCACAATTTTCTATAATTCGCATTCCCACCAGTGGCTGCGAGGTTCTGACCTCCAAACTGGTAGACGGTAGGTGCTGGGTTCGAACCCAATCGCGACCGTCGGCCTAACCGTTCGGAGTTTTCCGTGGTTTTCTTCGAACCTTGCGTAAATACGGGTTAGGTTTCCTTAGAAAGACCCCCCCACGGAGGGCATCCCACCCCATAGGGCCTATATCCCATAGCGTAGATAATTGGCCGACACACATACAAACAAACAAACAAACTATAAATCGCGTTACTTTATAAATGTAAACAGTGAAATAAATATTTAAAAAAAATTACGAATTCATGATCCAAAAATTATTTTTTTAAACAAATAATAAAAAATTGAAAAAATAAATCATAATAAAACATCTACTTTTTTTAAATATAACTTTCTTTTTATTGGATACTAATTATTGGATTTCATATTATACTAATTGTAGAATTAAAATGCTGTCTAGGAATAATAAAATGACGTATAATCCATAATACTCTATGATCCACAGTATTCCATAATCCGCATAACCTTTGGACCCAACACGTTCGGATTATAGAACTTTGACTGTACAGTTAAGTTTGAGTTGAAATGCGGTGACCATATGAAATCAATACAACAAAAACTATAAAATCTGACTATAGAAATCGTAAAATAATACAAAATTTGCAGATCTATGATTTCTTGATATAAATTCCTTCAATGATGTTTTGTGTGTTAGTCACTCACATGAGGGGGAGTCTGAAACAAAGCATCCCCTCGCGTCTGTGGACAGAGGTGTATATGTAAGTCAAACAATATAATGAGACATAAAAGATATGACACAACTTTATTTGACAGCCCAAGTACCCAGCACGTTCAGACATTTCGTCACCTGAGAGTAGTAAGGTTCCATCTGTGTTTTTGAAAAAAAATGACTTATAGATATAGAAAAGGTTCTTTTTGTATCTACGAGGGCATTTTTGCAACAAAATGATGTTATATATAATGTACAGGGTGCTCATAAAAAAACTTTGCCGATATACGGAGCTCTAGCGGCCAGTCCGCTCAACCGATCGAAATGAAATTTCAGATATAGCTATTCAGAGGTATGAGCTCGAGATTCTGTGAACGACAACAAAATGGCGCTCACGGTTACGGTTATAGTTACAGAAACTCGAAAATTTCCAATGGCAACACCCATTTTTTTTCATCGCAAAATACTCAGCTCATGCAAAAACCCTAAAGAGCGTTGGAACCGTACGTGTATCGCAAGAAACGGACACGTTATGCACGCACGAAAAACCGTTCTGCGAATCCCCCCCCATAAAAAAAACTCGATTGGGGTGCAAGAAGGAAATTTGCATTTGACACAGAGTCAGTACACTAATCTCTGATTACAATACAGATCGGAGAAACTAAAACTTTTATTTTGATTACACATTTTCCACATGGGTGTCATCACAGGTAATTAATGGTGATGGCACCCATGTGGAAAATGTGTAATCAAAATAAAAGTTTTAATTTCTCCGATCTGCATTGTAATTAGAGATTAGTGTACTGACTGTGTCATATACAAATTTCCCCCTTGCGCCCCAATCGAGTTTTTTCTATGGGGGGAAGGATTCGCAGAACAGTTTTTTGTGCGTGCTTAACATGTCCGTTTCTTGCGATACACGTACGGTTTCAACTCTCTTTAGGGTTTTCGCATGCGCTGAGTATTTTGCGATGAAAAAAATGGGTGTTGCCATTGGAAATTTTCGAGTTTCTGTAACTATAACCGTAAGCGTGAGCGCCATTTTGTTGCCGCTCACAGAATTTCGAGCTCATACCTCTGAATAGCTATATCTGAAATTTCACCTCGATCGGTTGAGCGGATTGGCCGCTAGAGCTCCATATATCGTCAAAGTTTTTTTTATGACCACCCTGTATGTATAACAATACAGTTATATTATGACAATATTTTAATCCAGAAATGCCTCCAGCGATACAAAAAACCATTTCTATATCGATAAGACTATATTTTCAAAAACACAGATAGAACCTTATTATTCTCAGGTGACGATTTGTCATACTGTTTAATAAGCTACAAAAAGTCCTCCAGGAAAACACCAGGGCTTTGCATATGGACTAATCATTAAACGGTATTGCCGTATGCAAAGCTCTGAGTTCTTCCTGGAGGGTTTTTCGAAGCTTACCAAGCGGTATGATAAATGTCTCAGTGTACTTGGTGATTATGTGGAAAAATAAAGATATGTCTTATCTTTGATGTCTCAGTCTGTTTTTTTATTTTCATACGCAACTCTGACCACAGTCGACAAGGGAAACTTATTTTCAGACCTCCCCCTCGTAGTTCCGTTAAGCATGCTCAAATAAATGATAGTCTGAAAACGAAGTGAATTTCAAGCTTTTTAAATAATAGATTTCTTTCAACTTGAAGAACACAAATAGTGCATGGTGTAAAATGCTTGGTGAAAAGCAGCAGAAATTTTGAGAATAATCATGTGTTTAACACCTTCATCTTATTCAGTTCCTTCCCCAAAACCTTTCTCTATTTAAAGTAGGAAATTTCAATTAATTAATACCACCTTTTCATAATTTTTTAACCCATCGGTGGAATACAGAATGTGTCACAACATCATTCCAGCTTTTCATGCAAAGCTCATATGAAAATATTTAATTACATCTATATAAGAAGCAATTGTTCAATACAGCAGAGTTGTTCAAGTAATATAATTTCTTTTTGCCATTTTGAATTTTTTTTTCAAATTTTTAGGGTGACATCCCCAATAATTGGCACTTTAAGAGTTTGTCTTTAAACTTACTTCAATTTTCATTACAAAGAAATAAGATATTTGCTTGGAAATATTTTTAAATCAAAGAATGCATACTTGTGCATCTGTTTTGCCCTCTAAAAGTAAAAAAAAATAAATGAAAAAGTATTTTTATAAAAATATATTTATAAAAAGTTGCTGAAATCACCAGTAATTGTCACCTAGAGCACCAATGTATGACACCTTGTGATCCAGTAATTGGCACAAGTTTGTATTATAAAAAAAAATTACATTTTGCATTGGGTTTAATCACATTAAATGAATTTACTGTAGACTAGCGGCCTTCGCCCGCTACGCTGGTCGGTTTATCTAAAGAAATCTTGAAGAAGTAGTTAGATAAGGTTCAGACATACATTAAAAAAAAAAAAAAAGCAAGTCGATCATTCAAAAAACGTTGGGAAATATCAAATATTTACTGTAATTTTTTAAGAAAAACAAAGTTTCGAAAAAAAAAATTAAATCGAAAAAAAAATTACACTGACATATTAATGCAAGGAAATTTTCCCAGAGAGAAAATTCGCCTTGAATACAATATTTCAAATTCTTTTAATTGATTATAGGCGTTAATGCCAACATAGTGAAAAAAAATTCCATGCTGGGAATCGAACCCGGGCCATCAGTATGGCACACTGACGTTCTACCGACTAAACCACATGGAACGACAGCCAGCTTGAAACTTTCTCATACTTAAGTAGACTGGCGAAAACATAACGATAGCGCGTTTTAAAATCGCACAGTGACATCTATTGGATTTTATATGTACTAAAAAACGTTATGTACTAAAAAACGTGAGCAGCGCACCTAATAGTTTCTTTTGTTTCTTTTTGTTACTTTTTTGTCTGTTGTCCGATTTTGATGAAACAAAGCCTATACACTGCCCGGGAGTGTGCATTCTTCATTAGTGAAAACCGCATAAAAATCCATTCAGTAGTTACGAAGATAACCTCGAACAAACAGACAGACAGACAGACAGACAGACAGACAGACAAAAAATTCAAAAAAAATTTTTTTTTGTGTTTCATTGGTTTTCTTTTATCGCCCTGACTCCATTTTTGTCAATTATCTTCAATGTACAGACACACCGGGTCCTACTGTTTTATTATATGTATAGATGAAGATGCCATATTTCAGGTTTTTGAGAATAAGAAATCAGCATATTAGTCTGAAATGTGAATACTTTAAAACAATACAATATACTTATATTAGTACCCAGTAATTGTCATGCTGTCCCAAGTAATTGTCATATGAAGCTTTAATGGATTCCAATTACTGATAAATTTCATATTTTCAAATAAAAACAAATGATAATCAAAATTAGTCTATAACTTTAAAAGTACTTCCAAAATAAGTGGTTTAATCTAAAATTCCTTGCGAATTCCTTGTAATTGGAATAGGTGCCAATTACTTGGAACTAGCAAAATTGAAGAACCATTAATTGGCATCTATCATTAATTCAGAAATCCAAATATTTGTGTCGAAAATACTTTTACACAATTAAAGTAACCCTTTTTAACCAAACAAAACTGTTATCTATTAAAATTTAAAATATACTATAAATCATATAATAATGAATTGAAAATCATGCCTTCCTTAAACCAAAGAAGAAGCATTTGCAACAAAAATGGCTAATTTCATACAAGCCATAATTGTTTCTCTTTCCTAGGCACTATTGTCATCTAGTAGCATAAATCAAAGTTATATTCTTTAACGTAAAGGAGCATATAACTGGTATATGGTCTTGCATTTTTAAAAGACTGGATATTAATGTTATTTTAGGACATGTTTGTAGGATGTGCCAATCACTGGTGCATGCCAATTACTGGGGATGTTATCTTAATGTGTGAAATTTTCAACCACATTTTTATTATATTTGGTTGCATTACTTGTAATCAAATTAGGGTGTTTCAATTTTTATTTATTATTTTCGTACATAGTACATTTTTTACATTGTAAAGAAATATCATTTAACAATAACATATAAGAAATTTTTGTAGCCTACGGAAGTTACTCCTGATGTTCTTTTGCTTTTTAAAACCATCAATATTTATAAAGGGTAATATGTTAAGGAAGCAGGACGTTTCGGTCCCGCCGTTTCGGTCCCGAGACATTTCGGTCCCGAGACATTTCGGTCCCGAGACGTTTTGGTCCCGAGACATTTCGGTCCCTGGACTTTTCGGTCCTCAGACATTTCGGTCCCTTCTCCAGCAAGCTAAAATTTTGTGCACGGGAAATATCTGACATAATTTTATAGGGAACATTTTAGAGTGTTGAATTCAGGGGCGGGTCATTCCCCCCAGAGCTATCAATGCCCCCCGGACATTTTGAGATTTTGTGTTTTCAGTGGTAAAAAAGTGTAATCCCCTCAGGACTCTATTGAATCCCCCCGGAGCCACAGAAATCCATCCCGGAGAAAAGTGTCTGAATTCAACACTGGTTTTTTAACTGAAAGCCACATAAAGTTTTAGTGTAATGCGATTAATTAGAAGTAACAAGTACCCAAAAACCGCTTACACGTATAACTCGGATCCAAACTCAAACATATTGCAGCGGATCCAAACGCCATGCAAATTTCATATGACAGAAGTAATTGTTTTCAGGAGTGAGGGGAGGATTGTTCTGTGGATTTATATAGAAGTTCCTCAATCATGAAGATCTGGTAATTTAAAAACACGTATAAGTCGAATTTAATTTACTTAAGCAAATGTCCATGGCCTACACATTTTCAGTTGCATATAATTTGTACAATATGTGTTTAATAATGAAAAAAAAATCTGCAAATAGTTTTAGAAATCTTTATTTCATCCTATTATTTAACGGCACATCATTTTTAGATTATGGCATTTTACATTTTTTTAAAGGGGTTTTTAACATGGAATTGTGATAAAGCCACATTATTTTTTAAGTTCTGCATCGGGATTGACTAAAACATTTTATTTTTTAAATAATTATTTTATTTCGCTATTAAAAAAAACTATTTAAAACCTTGCGTTAATCTTTTTACATATAACAATTATTGCTACGAAATAACTTTTTGCGTGTAACAAACTTTTTACATATAACAATGCAGGAATTACAAATCCTTTTTAATACATTAAACACTTTTTATGCTTATTACATTCAAAAACTACGAGCGAAATAAACACAAGTCAAATCTGGGAGGTCCGTCCGCATTTGAACTCAAGAGTATAAAGGACGTTGTATTATATGTATATATAATATATATATTATTACTATATGATAATAATAACAATCTCAGATTGACATGCAAAATTTTTGCTTAAAAGAGGTTAATAGTAGTACTTAGCTGGTACTTATATGCATATATTTCAAATTTTATAGGAACACCAACATAAAAAATTATAAGTGTTTAAAAATTCCCGGCACTCGGTTTTGATTTGTTTCTTACTTAATGTTATACATTATTTTATTAAATGATTAACATAATCTTAGAAAATTTTAAAGCATTAATAATTATGCTGTAAAATTAAAAAAAATTAAAAAATTAAATTATTTTTATCAAACATATTTATTAATAAGAATTCAAAATTATTTTAACTATTAATTGTTTAAGTGACTTATTTATCAATTGCTTGTTTAAAATCTAGTTTATAGCTCTTATTATAGCAAAAATGAAAAAAAATATTTTTTAAATTTCAGCTACTATAATGTTATCAAGTTCATTAGGATATATAAAAATTATAAGGATTCTCAAAATAAATATGTTATTTATTCATTTATTGGTTAGTTTATGATATTTTTCTTACTCTTTAAAAATAATTAATTAATATATGATTGCTTTTTGCGAACTGTAAACTATAACTTTGTTTCAGAAAATTTAAATCTGCATCTGGATAATAATGTTACCTAACACTGTTAAGAAATATTTTTACGCATTGTTACAGTGTTGCATTATTATGTTTAATTAATTATTACGATACGTTACTGATTTTTCAATAATAATAATAATAATAATGATTTCCCTTTTTGAAATAAATAATAATTTTTGAATAAAATGTGATGAATAATTGCTGTAAATTAAATCTCAAAACAGTTAGTGATTTTAAAATTAAAATCAAATTAATATTTTATTAAATATATGTACTTTTAATTTAATGAATCTTTATTTAATTAAATTGATAAAATTATTAATACGCATTTCGAATTTTACTTTAAATAAATTCAATAAATAATGTGTTTTATATTCAATTTATCATTATGTTTTGTAGTAGTTATAAACTGAAACTTATTGTTTACCTGTTTATTTATTTTGTATTTAAAGTTACTGAAATTTAAAACTATTAATTCAATCAATAATAAAATTAAAATAAGAATTGTCATTTTTTTTTCTGTGAAAGTGGGAGCGAAAAGGTAATGCAAATAAATAAATAAATAAACGATAAATTAAAAAAGCTTAGTTTTGTCAGTTAAAATTTGAAAATAAAATTATTTAAAATAATAATTACATTATTATATAAAATTGAAAAATAATCATTTTATTACAAAGAAATAAGCCCACTTTCAATAAAATTAATTCACAAAAATTGTCTTCATAAAGTGAGAAAACTGAAAAAAAAAATTGCAACCAATAATTATTACATAAAAAAGGTCGTTGGAGCATTTTTATTTATTTTTTTTTTAAATTTTTCGTAGCACGTCTAGTTAGGAAATCACTAATTTAAAGATTCTAAGAAAGTGTGCTAAAACAATCAATAAAATATGTATTTTAGTTTTTTGTATAGATAAAATACCTAAATACAAAGAATATATGATAAAACTTAAAATATTCATTATGTTAAATAAGTGTTAAGACAGTTATATGTTAAGACAGTGTAAAATTATATAACATTGTTTAATGAAATTTTCAACTTGCTGTGATTTTATTATCACGAGTTACAATAGATTAAACTTATTGGACTATTTTATTTAGCTTTGTATAAAATTTGAGGGAAGGGGGTCAGGAGAATAAAAATATTAAAAAAAGCCAGAACAATGTTGAGCTTACACCGTTTAGTAGGCCTTCATCAATCAGAAACCAAGTTATAAGGTGGCCGGTAAAGAAATAGCAAGGGACCGAAATGGCCAGGGACCGAAATGTCTCGGGACCGAAATGGCCAGGGACCGAAATGTCTCGGGACCGAAATGGCCAGGGACCGAAATGTCTCGGGACCGAAATGTCGTGTACCCTTATTTTAAACAATATGGCTGTTGTCTACCTTTTATTCTAAAATGTTGAAAAAAATAAAGAAGACTTTATTATTTGTAGTGTTAAATACATATCCATTATCAATCCACAGAATTCTATAATTTAGGGAGCCACAAAATTAAAATGAGATATATTTCTAGAAACTACTCATTAGCATATGGGTACACGACATTTCGGTTGACATATCTCATTTTAATTTTGTGGCTCCCTAAATTATAGAATTCTGTGGATTGATAACGGATATGTATTTAACACTACAAATAATAAAGTCTTCTTTATTTTTTTCAACATTTTAGAATAAAAGGTAGACAACAGCCATATTGTTTAAAATAATGTTTTGGAGAATTTCAACGAAGTATTGCACGTTTTTATGCAGACATTTATCTTCTACGCCATATCAAATTAAACATTTTCCCTACGAAAATTTTCAGTCACATCCATTCAAAGAAAAAAACCTTGGCTTGTGAAACATATTTCAAAGTATTTTCAAAAGATGGACATCAGAAAGTACATTTGTGTGCAAGGAAAAAAAAACATGCGTTTGTAGAATAGGTTGCTAAAGATTTTCACAAAGTAGTTATCTGTTAAAACATTTGTTTGTCCATACGAAGAAAAAATCCTTTGTCTGTGAAATATGTTCTAAAGGATTTTCACATGGTGGTAATCTAAAAAATAACTTGCATATACATACAATGGAAAAATCTTTTGTTTGTGAAATTTGTTCCAAAGGATTTTCACAAAATGTTAGTCTGATAAAACATATGTTTTCTCATACAAAAGAAAAACCTTTTGTTTGTGAAATATGTTCCAAACGATTTACCCGAAATTTTAGTCTGAAGGGACACTTACACTGGTGTCCAAAAGTTAAGCATAATTGGTAATTAAGTAATTATTTTTAAGTAATGAAAGAAATATGAATCGGAATGTGCTGAAACTCCAGGTGTGTAAACAAAATAGTACGCGTCACATATTTTCGCAAAGAGTTTTCCCTGAAATCGAACAGGGGACCGTCAACAAATTGAAAAAGAACGAAGATCTTTTGGATAACCCTGTCAAAACTAATGCAGCAAAAGCGTTCAAACTGCACATTATGATTAATTGGCTTATTGTAATGTACTGTGTTAATTTTTACAAGGATAGCATGTATACTCGTAGAGAAATTAAGGTTTTTATAAAAACAGTCCTAAATTTTTCCAAGTTTTTTGCTTATAATTTGCAGAGTTCTTATTATAAAATAATGTTCTTTTCTGAAAATATGACAAACATCATTGTACACAATACCTTGTCATCAGAATTTAAAAATAATAAAAATTGTATGAAAAATGAGTATGTTTAGTAAATAATTTTTCATTGCGCATGCGTCAACGATATCAAAATGTCATTTGCATATTGTGTTAGCTAAATGTATAGAGCAACTTCTGTAAAAGTTTCAAAAACATAGCTTGAAAATTCTGAAAATGGGAGCCTATAGAATCAACTCAAAATCCTTTATTCCCTAAATGAAGCGAAAAGATGAGGGGCTGTATCCATATTCCATTGTTTAGTGCCTACACAATATTGCACGTACAACTATATTTAGGTAAAACCCCTGATTTTTTTGCTTCCTTTAGGAATAACGGATTTTGAGTTGATTCTATAGGCTCCCATTTTCAGAATTTACAAGCTATGTTTTTGAAACTTTTACAGAAGTTGCTCTATACATTTAGCTAACACAATATGCAAATGACATTTTGATATCTTTGACGCATGCGCAATGAAAAATTATTTACTAAACATACTCATTTTTCATACAATTTTTATTATTTTTAAATTCTGATGACAAGGTATTGTGTACAACGATGTTTGTCATATTTTCAGAAAAGAACATTATTTTATAATAAGAACTCTGTAAATTATAAGCAAAAAACTTGGAAAAATTTAGGACTGTTTTTATAAAAACCTTAATTTCTCTACGAGTATACATGCTATCCTTGTAAAAATTAACACAGTACATTACAATAAGCCAATTAATCATAATGTGCAGTTTGAACACTTTTGATACATTAGTTTTGACAGGGTTATCCAAAAGATCTTCGTTCTTTTTCAATTTGTTGACGGTCCCCTGTTCGATTTCGGGGAAAACTCTTCGCGAAAATATGTGACGCGTACTATTTTGTTTACACACCTGGAATTTCAGCACATTTCGATTCATATTTCTTTCATTAATTAAAAATAATTACTTAATTACCAGTTATGCTTAACTTTTGGACACCAGTGTATATACACATAGAAAAGAAAAACCGTTTGTTTGTGAAATATGTTTCAAAGGATTCTCAAATAAATGTAATCTAAAGGAACACTTAAGAACTCATATAAAGGATAAACGTTTTGTTTGTGAAATATGTTTCAAAGGATTTTCTTATAGTAATGATCTGAAAAGACATTTGCTTGTGCATACAAAGGAAAAAACTTTTGTCTGTGAAGTATGTTCCAAAGGGTTTTCACAAAGAAGTAGTCTAAAGAAACACTTACGTATTCACACAAAGGAAAAACCTTGTGTTTGTGAAGTATGTTCCAAAGGATTTTCCGAACGTGGTAATTTGAAACAACATTTGCTCACCCATACAAAAGAAAAACCTTTTATCTGTGAAATATGTTCCAAAAGATTCTCACATAAAAGTACTCTAAAGATGCACTTACGTACCCATACAAAGGAAAAACTTTTTGTGTGTGAATTGTGTTTCACATGATTTTCACAAAATGCTCACCTAAAGCAACACATGAGTATCCATACAAAGGACCCTTGAGTGTGAAATATGTTATAAGGAATTTTCACATAGTATTGAACTGAAAAAAGATTTGCTTGTCTATACAAAGGAAAAACCTTTTGTTTCTAAAATATGTTCCAGAGGATTTTCGCGAAATGGTGTTTTGACACTTGCGCATCAATGCACATGAAAAAATATTTGTTTGTGAATTATGTTCCAAAAAGATTTTCAAAGTGATAGCCTAAAGGAAAACTTGCGTATACAATACCTTTTAAAAACTCGCAATAAATCAGATTAAAATATTAAAACATGACATCTAAATAACTCACAAGAACTGAAAATTATTACAGAGGACCTACAACAGAAAATTCAAACTGTATTCCTAAAAGGATAAATTTACAAAACGTTGTTTTTGTGACCTTATTTGTCATCTACACATGTTTACATCAGCTGTTGATAGGCTTTTATAATTTCCAATCCGAAGCATGTCCTGTATGATTTTTAAATTTTATTTTGATTTATTCAACATTTTTTTATTTCATTGCAGTAACTGGTTTTCCAACTGGGTGACTGGGTTTTTTTCTATTGTTCATTTAGACATGTCTTTCACCCTAATACACACACCTAATTGTAAAATTTTATTACACTATTCTGAGCGTGTTGGAAAGTGTTACATAATCTAGATTGGGCGTATGATTTTTAGCTCTTGTTTATCGTTTTTTGGCTCTCTTTTAAACATCTCGTTGCGCAACCTATGACTTCTGAGATCTTTTTTTTAATAATCTAATTTTATATTTTAAAAATAATTTTTTTAAAAATATATATATAATAATTCTAAATTATATGTAAATTTGAAATATGTAATAAAATAAAATGCGCCATTTTTTAAATACTACTTTTAATTTAAAAAAAATTGCACTTTTAAATGAAATTAGCTTGAAAACTTTAACACAATTTGTTTTCAAATTATTATTTCTTTTAAAGTTTTTATTCTTTTTTTTTTTGTCATCGTGGCAACAGAAGTTATTCCATTTTTGGACATTAAATTTGGACCAATTATAAAACGAATAAAATAAAATAAGTTTCGTACATTTAACCAATAAAAAGATTAAGATTTCCCAGTTCTCTACCGCGGGCTATAACTATTTTCCAAATAATTGAAAAAAAAAGGAAACATAGCGTGAGGGTTAAATGTTTCCTGTTTCTAGGCTTCTTAAAAATTAAAAGTACATTCTAATGGAACGGGAAACGGCAGCATAGACAATCACTTCAATGATTTCAATGCTGAAATTCCACATTGATTTAGAACTCGATTCGCATATTAAAATGCAAACACTTTGCTAAGTCATATCTCGCATCTAAGTCATATCCCGTCTGCTCTTAATAGGCCGTCATAAGCAAAACCAACCAACCAACCCTTTAGAAATTTGAAAACTATACTTTGCTAATATATATATATACAATAGACTCCCTCAAATCCGCGCAGATTAGGACCAGAGGTTCTGCAGATTTTAGAATTTTATGGATTTCTGGTCATTGCCTTGTTTACATTTTTTAAACAGCAATTTGAATGTAATTAATAATGTAATCGAAACTATAATGAATGCTTACAATATAATGAAATATTAATATAAGTAATAAACTAAAATAATTACAATATAGATCATTTTTATGATGATTGAAATATTAAAAGCAAAGGTCAAATTAATAATCAATAACTTATGATTAAATATTCATTATAAAGATTAAATGTATTTTTCTTAAATTATTCAGTAAAATTTGCCTCATAAAAATACATTACTAATTCACACCAAAATCATAAAATAAGGAAGATTTATTTTAGTTTAACAAGACTTAATAACCAAAAAGTTTAATACATAAATATGTTTGGTTACGGGTGAATTTCACATGAACTGCCAGTTTGATGTCTTGATGTTTAAATCTAAATTTCATATTAATAAATTTATTTTTTTATATTCTAAAATCAGGTTGTAGCACATCTTTTTATGCTTAGTTCAATGCATTCATTAGATATTTTTAGAATTGTGAAATAGTGATTTTTTTTTTTTTTTTTTTTTTTTTTTTTTTTGTACTTTTTGTACTTTAGTTAGCAAGTAATGGGTTTGTCCTGAATAAAAAACTCGCAAAATTTCAATCTTTTTTTATGCTTTCAAACATTTTAAAATTTTTATATATGGATTAAAAGTAAAATATCCTGTTTTAATTAAACAAATAGATAGTTTATATATTTAAAATAAGTATCTAAGAGTTAAAAATTTAAATGTATTTTGTGTCCGCATATGCAGAACATGAGTGTTACCTTATACCCCGTTCACACCACAAATATAAGATAAGATCGCCGTGTTTGAAGTGGACCCTTCCGGAATTGGATACCTGTTCACATTGAAAAACTTACCTAAGATATCTCAGCGAATGTCACTGTATCTCTGAACTGAACAAATGTAACGTATGCGCTTGCGCTTGAAGTAAAGACGGGCGCAACCAGTAAAAGCAAAGCTTTATAGCCAATAAGAGTGAGTGGTTGTTCCTGTATCTAACCCGAGAGAGATTAAACTCTCTGAGACAGTTCCAGGCCTGAGATATCTTAATATCCTGTTCATACCACAAACATAAGATATCTTAAGATCGCCGTGTTTGAAGTGGACCCTCCCGGAATTGGATGCCTGTTCACATTGAAAAACTTACCTAAGATATCTCAGCGAATGACACTGTATCTCTGAACTGAACAAAGGTAACGTATGCGCATGCGTTTAAAATAAAGACGGTCACAACAGCCAATCAGTAAAAGCGAAGCTTTATAGCCAATGAGAGCGAGTGGTTGTTCCTGTATCTAGCCCGAGAGAGTCGAAACTCTCTGAGAGAGTTCCAGGCCTGAGATATCTTAACTATCCATAGTGTGAACAGGGTATTACTATCCATGGTGTGAACAGGATATTAGGGAAGTTAATATTATTTGTTTTCAAAATATTTATATATTGCAGTTGGCAACGGTAGTGAGAAAACGATGTTGTTTCTTCTTTACAGTGCGCTTATTTAGAACGCGATAATTTTGTTCTATAATTGCTATTTATCGGAATGTTCATTTCAACATATTGAGTATTTTTATTTTCTTACAGGAGTGTTACCCATTTATTAATTATTATTTTTTAACGTATAAAAATGTTAAGTTAGGGAATGCTGTATTTTTTGTTAAGGAATCAACAGGCCCAACTAAAATTTCCATAAAACAGTTAGAATTTATTTTAGTGAAGAATTCCATAATAAATGTCATGAGTGTTACCGTACATGAGTGTTATCTTGCATGAGTGTTACTTGGGAAGTGTAACACTCGTGAGAAAAGAAGTTAAGTAATTCAAAACAATAGATCATGTGTAAGATTTAAGTTATGATTATAATATATTCATGATACAGGGATATATTTTGTCATATTATATATATTTATAATTATTTAAAAATAGTAACAGGATTTTCATGTCTGCACACGTGTTTTGTAAGTGCTATTTACGATTCAAATTTTAATTCTTAATAAATAATTTTCAAAGGACTATCTATTTTACACAAATCATAGTTTGCATTTTTAAAAATCTTTTTTTTATATCTATTGTTACAAAAAAGTTGTTTGCTGCAAGATGAGTCTTATTGCTTGTCATGAGTGTAACCACTTTTCATGAACGTTACTGTAACTAAGAATCAGAATTTTATTAATGCATTTGTTACTTCTCTTAAATCAATTGTTTTGTCTATTAGAACTTTCTAATTCTTTATTATAACTGCAATGAAAACAATTAATTTTTAATTAAATTTGTTTTTATCAGAAGTTATACCCTTTATTTAAGAAGCAAAGTAACACCCATCATATAACCCACTATTAAAATGCTTTAAATTTATGAAATAAATAAATACTAATACATTTTTGATTTATTAATGCGTATGTAAGAACCTTAAGGGGTCAGGTACCTTTGATCGATTAAAATAGAAGCAAAATTTGCATACAGTATTGATCTCAATATCTTTAAATCTATCGCTTTTAAGAACTTCAAATTTTTAACACATATTTAAATAATCTTCCTGTAACTGTTACAGGTCATGGAATATTTTTATACCTTCACCATAAAATTAAATTAAAAAATTACAAAAGGTCTTTTTTTCTCGAAGAAAAATCATACATAGTCTTGCGCGCAGCTTGACATGCATTAAAAATATCATAAAGACCTAAAATCACTTTATATATAAAGAAAAATAGTCAATAATCAAAATGACGAACCCTAGTTACTTTAAATTCTGTCTTTGAATAAAAAATACATAAAAATATGAAAAATAACAAAATTTAGCACTTTTTTTGTAAATAATAATTCATAACTTAAAAAATTCATACACAAAAGTAATAGTAGTTCGTCATTTTAAGCATTTATATGTTATGTAACTTCTGTAAAAATTTCATCAAATTCTACCCAACCATTTTCGAGCAATCATGCGCGCAAGTTGAAAAAATAGCATTTTGAGAAAATCCAATTTAAAGATAAAATTTCTTTTTAAAACATATTATGCAAAATATCTTTAGATATTTAAGTATACATATATTTATTTACTTACCTATTTATATAAAAACATAAATTCAATAAGTTTCATTATAAAAAAATAGTAAATAGTGTGCTATAAAACATGCAAAATGAATATAAATACACAAATAACATATACTGATACAACATTTTTCTATATATTTATTCATTATTTACAAAATTTTTACATGAAACTGGTAATACTTCATCATTTTCAACATTTATATGCTATGTAAGAGATGTTAATTTTTTATGACATTTTAGACAACCATTTCGGAGAAATCATGCACGCAGTTGAATCGTAAACGTAAAAACGAAAATAATTTTTCATCATATCGTTCTTCTAAGTAACCATTCATTATCTAATAAATCCTTACATGACACTGATAACAATTCGTCATTTTCAACATTTGAATATTTTGTATGAGCTGTTAATTTTTTATAAAATTTTAGCCAACAATTTCAAAGAAATCATGCGCACTATTGAATCGTAAACGGAAAAACGAAAAAAATTTTTCCTCATATCATTCTTCTGAATAACCATTCATTATTTAATAAATCCTTACATGACACTGATAATACTTCGTCATTTTCAACATTTGAATGTTTTGTAAGAGCTGTTAATTTTTTATAAAATTTTAGACAACCATTTCGGAGAAATCATGCGCGCTATTGAATCGTAAACGTAAAAACGAAAATAATTTTTCCTCATATCATTCTTCTAAATAACCATTCATTATTTAATAAATCCTTACATGACACTGATAACAATTCGTCATTTTCAACATTTGAATGTTTTGTATGAGCTGTTAATTTTTTATAAAATTTTAGCCAACAGTTTTGGAGAAATCATGTGCGCTATTGAATCCTAAGCGTAAAAACGAAAATTATTTTTGTGAAAATTCAATTGAAAGAAAAGATTGACTTAGGAACTTATTATGAAACATAATTTTTAAGTATTGCAGTAATTTATATAATTATTTACTTATCTTATTTATACACATGAATTTAATAAATATTAAAAAATAAATATTGTGTACTAAATCAAGAAAAATAAAAAGTAGAAATAAAAATAAATTTACCTTTACAAGAACAATACTACATCATCTGTTTACTTAGATTATTAGGTTGATAAACTTTTTAGAAGACTTGTGAAACAAAAATCTATAAATTCATTCTGATGTTTTCTATTGCATGACATAAATAAACCTTTTAGAAATTTGAACACTAATTTACATACATATACTTTGATAACTATCATCGCATGGGATAACAGATGGAAAAAAGCTTTGCTCAAAGATTTTCACAAAACTTAACACATTTAACCCTTTGACGGTTAAAGCACTTCTATTCATAAAATACTAAAATGTTTGAATGACACCGGAATTTAAAAACAAATTTATTTCATAATATATAAATATTTTTTTTTACGTTCTTTGTAAAATTAAAATTTTCATTTAAAAATTCCGGTGTCAAAATGGCATTTCGCAATTCAAATTAAGTGGTATTCTGGGCGCGTATACGCGCTTATAACCACGAAAGGGTTAAAAAGCACCGGCACTGTAAATTTCACCTTCCTCCAAGAGAAATTTATCTTTCTGAGCAATTTCTTTCATTCGCTTACTTTTTCTTGCTTCTTTTGTGTTTTGAAGAAAGCGTAAATTAGAAGTTGCAATCCTTTGGTCGTCTAACTGTTTCAAACATCCTCGAGCATGTGCACCAACTGTCAAGCCAAATTCTTGCATTACATTCATTTTTCCTTGATTGCCATCGTTAAACAAAATAACTGCTTCATTTGTAGCAATTTCCACAATCCTTTTACCTACTCCTTGTGTTTTTGGACATAATTTCCATATTAAAGAATTTATCGATTCATTATTGTTCTGGGTCTTACCTCCTAAGCACCTAGACAGAAGTTTTGGCTGCGATAAGTCATTAAAAACTGGTTTTATAGTATCCATTACACTAGTCGGGACTGTGTTCTTGTGTTTAAATGTTTTAATGGTACCACAAGCAACTGCTTTATTATATTTGCACCAAGATTCACTTCCAGTAGGGCAAAATGAATGTAGAGGCTCGGCATCCGTTGAACGAGTATGAAAATATGCAGCCCAGATAGCTTTACGCATTTCATGTAAATTGTTTTTATTCTGTCGAATTGCATTTCCATAATAATCTGTTAGCTTAGCAATGATGTTGTCCGTAAGTCTACCTTTTCCTCCAAGTGCTTTACCTTCACTACATTTTACTTTGTTTTGTTTTTAAGTTTTCGCAAGCGTGTGCCCATTCTCTTTTGAATGTGACCCACGCATTCAATTTTTTCAACTTTTGTATCAGAACCATATGGCCTGGCCTCTGATATGGCTTGAAAAGTTTTGGCATCACCATCACCATCACCTATATATCCAATGTACTTTACGTTTCTTGTGGCTTCTGAACGTTGAAATATTCGAACCATACCACTTAGTTCCATTTTTCCAGCAGATCCATCGTGGTTATTGAGGCAATCATTTTCATCATCCTCATTTTCCCTTTTTTTAGTTTCCATGCATCACATGACTTGCAAAATGAGGAAAGGACTTCAGTATCAATAACTTTGCCGCTTTTGTCACCAATGACAGTGCACACACCTATTCGTGAAGTATGACCCCGAGTTTTCCATGTACCGTCACCACTGATATTTAAGCATGAAGAATCAGTCAGAGTTACTTCTTCTGAAGCTGCAGATATCATAGATTTTTCTGCGACAGATGCAGAGCATTTCTGTAGCACCTTTATCGCAGCATTGTAAGATTTTTTGGAAACCGGTTGAGGCAGATCCATGATTCCACAAAACAGTTTCATTGCTGCATACCCCAGTCCAATTGATCTAATGGCATAAATATATCTGTTGTTAATTTCTGAAATTTTGTTATTTTCGCCGATCTTCTTAGAATTCTTAAATTTAATAACTTCAGCACAATTTTCACATAAAATCGAAATTTTAGATGATAAGCCACATTCAATTTCTTCTGTTATACTTACTTCACCACCACAAGCTTTACAGCATAAAAATTTTTCCAGAATGGAAAACATGTGACTGACATCCATAATACGATATCCATCAAAGCTAGAATTATATTCAAACTCCTTGTTTACAGAAAGTTTTCTCTGTGAAGCACTGTTATTCAGTGAATCATTTTCACTTTTCGTCAACTTTCTGGTATATATATTACCAGTAAATTTCCTTTTTTTCGGTCATATCCCAGAAGCTCTTTTAGGTGTGTTTTCGCTAAGAACTTCACTCATTGTAGCAGAAGATTATTAACGAAATAAATAAAATTAATTTAAAGCTAAAATAAAACTTATTCGCAAACAAATCACTATAAAAAAATCAGAAATTCAGCATCGAAAGAGTAAACAACACAACGTGCATAGATTTATTTCTAAATCAAGCTAAATAGCTTGAATCTAAAGTTGAAGTAGCAGTTGCTAATTTCTGCTTGATTTCCTGAAAGGAAAGGGAAAATAAATAACCACAGAGTAAAGAAAAATAAGAGTAGAAATCCTTGAATCTTATCAGCTACGGCCGGCGCCTGCTGCGTGAAAAATGTAAACAAACAGTCTAGCCCTTTAAATATCGCTGTTTCATTTTTAGAGGCCTTACTATTTTGCCCATAACTTCGTTTCTAATGAGAATTTTTTTATGGGGTTTGTTTTAATATGAATCTAAAAGATTATACTTTCATATAAAGCAATAAAAAAAAAATCGAAATTTTGACCATTTGAAAGGTACCTGACCCCTTAAGCAATTTTTTAATTAATTATTGATACAAAAAATTACAGAATGTTTTATAGAGGTCACACTTATGAGAAAAATAGTGACTGGCCAAGACATTTCTTGAAATTTCTGAAATATAAACAAAAAAAACTCGCAAATAATCTACTGCTTAGAATGCTGTAAACTATAAGTAACTCATACCTGAGTAATTTTTTATATTTAAACCAAAATATTTTTTCAAATTTTGGTTCACCTAATACGGCAATACATTTGAAAAACACCCTTATAAGATTGTGATTATTAATAATATTAGCAATATATTGAATTTTTTTAGAAATTAATTCTCTCTTCATGAAAAAAACATGAATTCACTAATATTAAAAAAAAATATACAAATAAAAAAAATATTAAATTGATATAAAACTAAAAAAAGTCAAACTTCGTCCCTATTTCTGAACTGAATGCTTCATTGTTTACATCTGTAAATTATGTGCGGATTTGAGGGAGTCTGCTGTATATATCTTGTACTATAATGCGAGCAAAAATCGTGTGTGTCTGTGTGTGTAAATTTTATCTCAAAAACGGCTCTAACGATTTTCGCAAAAATTTGGATTTTACCATTTTCGGGCACGAGAAGACCATTGGACTAGGTCACATGTTCGAGAAAATTCGATTATTGGGTCATAATGGGTCAGGATCAAGCTATTTATATCTAGAGAACGGCTGGATCGACTTTAAGGAAATTTTGTACCCAATAATTATTTGGCACGAGAAAACTATTGGGCTGGGTCACATGTTCGAAAAATTTCGATTAGTGGGTCATTATGGGTCAAGCTATTTTTATCTAAAAAACAGCTCAAACGATTTTGACCAAATTTTATATTGTATCGTTTTGGATTACAAGAAGATTATTGGGTTAGGTAACATGGTCGAGAAAATTCGTTTAGTGGGTCATTTTTGGGGTCATTGTGGGTCATGTTATTTTTATCTAGAGATTTTCTCACGCAATTTTGACTAAAAATCGCATTCTATGGTTTTCGGGCACGAGAAAAACATTTGGCTAGGTTACACGTTCGAGAAAAACATTTGGCTAGGTTACACGTTTGTGAAAAACATTTAATGGGTCATATTGGGTCATGAAGGGTCTGGGTCAAGCTATTTATATTTAAAGAACGGCGTGATCGATTATAACGAAATTTTGTAAGTGACAGTTTTTTGACATGAGAAAACTAACAGGCTAAATCACATGTTTGAGAGATTTCGACTATAAGGGTCATTTGTGAGTCATGATGGGTCATAATGGATCATGTCAAGCTATATCTAAAGAACAAGTGGATCGATTTTAACGAAATTTTGTATATAACATTTTTTTGGCACGAGAAAATCATTGAGCTAGGTTACACGTTCGAGAAATTTCGATTAATGGATCATAAAGGGTCCGGGTCAAACTATTTATATTTAAAGAATGCCTGGATCAATTTTAACGAAATTTTGTATGTAACATTTTTTATACACGAGAAAACTAACGGGCTAACATGGGCTAGGTTACATGTTCGAGAAAAAATTTTAATGGGTCATATTGTGTCATTAAGGTTCTGAGTCAAGCTATTTACATTTAAAGAACGGTGTGATCGGTTTTAACAAAATTTGTTACATAACAGTTTTTGACACAAGAAAACCAATGGGCTAGGTCACATGTTCGAGAGATTTCGATTATAAGTTACATTTGTGGGTCATGATGGGTCAGGTCATAATATATCATAATAAAGCTGTATCTAAAGAACGGGTGGATCGATTTTAACGAAATTTTGTATACAACATTTTTTGGCACGAGAAAACTATTGGCTAGGTCACATGTTCGAGAAATTTCGATTGGTCATTTTTGGTCATAAAGGGTCTGGGTCTAGCTATTTATATTTAAAGAACAGCAGGATCAATTTTAACGAAATTTTGTATGTAAAAATTTTTAGACACGAGAAAACTAATGGAATAAGTCACATATTCGAGAAATTTCGATTATAAGGATAATTTGTGGGTCATGATGGGTCATAATGTGTCATGATCAAGCTATATCTAAAGAACAGGTGGATCAATTTTAAGGAAATTATATACATTACATATTTTCTGCACAAGAAAACTATTGGGCTCGGTCACATGTTCGAGAAATTTCGGTTAGTGAGTCACTTTTTGGGTCATTTTGCGTTAAACCATTTTTATATAAAAAATGGCTCTAATGACATTGACCAATGTTTGTTCTCTATCGTTTTGGATTTCAAGAAAATTATTGTGTAAAGTCATGTGTTAGACAGAATTGAATTAGTGGGTCATTGTGGATCATGCTAATTTTATCTAGACAATGTCTCGCGCAATTTTGACTAAATTTTGAATTTTATCGTTTTCGGGCACGAGAAAATCATTGGGTTGGGTCAGATGTTCGAGAAAATTTAATTAATGGGTAATTTTTTATCATAATGGATTAAGGTCAAGCTAATTACATCTAAAAAACGGCTTAATCGATTTTATCTAAATTTTGTATCCAACCGTTTTTCGGCGCGCAAAAATGAATGGGCTAGGTCACATGTTCGAGAGATTTCGATTATAAGGGTTATTCGTGGGTCATGATGGGTCAACTTAATTTCATCTAGAAAATGGCTCTCACCATTTTGACTATATTTTGTATTATATCGTTTTCCGGCAAGATAAAAACCATTGGGTTAGAACACATACTCGCGTGAATTCGATTAGTGGGTCATAATGGGTCAGAGTCATTCTAACTTTATGTAACAACGACACAATCAATTTTATCTAAATTTTGTAAAGGAACTTTTTTTTGCCACAAGAAGTCTAGGGGGCTGAGTCGCATATTAAAAAAATTATATTAGTGGATCATTTTGGCTTCATTGAGGAATACTGTCAAGCTAATTTTGCCTAAGAAATGGCTTAACGATTTCGATTCAATTTTATATTCTACTGTTTTTTATTACCTGAAAACAATTGAGCTAAGTCACGTTTGATCAAATTTGATTAGTGGGTCATTTTGGGCAATACGGATCAGGGTCACGAGAATATGGCAACAGCCAATAAGTTGGCGACTTTTGACAAAATATTGGCGGTATTTGGTTGAAAATCAACTATTAAGATTACGAAAGCCAAAACACCTATTTGGCACCAAATGAAAGAATGTCGCCAAATTTGGCTATATCTGACAAAAAAATTGTCTTTTAGAATGTGAAGAAATTTTTATACATTCTTAATAGAATTCGAAATGCACGGTTAAACCAATCAGAGTCGAGCTAAAAATGTGATTTGGATCAATGTACTTTTGTTGTAAATTTTAAAATAATGTAAAAATGTGCATGTATACATAATCGTATTATTGGTTGTTTTTGCAAATACTATTACAGTTGAATCTCGAAAATCCGGATCTCCAAATTCCGGAAATCTCTAAAATCCGGACATTTTTCCGATTTCATTTTTATTAATTTTTAAAATAAGACATATTTGCAATTTTCATCAATTGCATTTAAATTCTGATAACTACCGTAAAATCCCGTTAATCCGCCCTTTCTGATCAAACGCCCCCTGCCCATTTTATAAAAGATTTGAAATTTTCAAAAAATCCCGAGAAAACGCCGTCCCTCTCAAAAAAATCGCTGAAAACGGATCGTTTGAGAACGGATGAATCATGATGAAATGAATGAATCATGAATCTTTGATGATTTTTCAAGTGATTTCTTGCTTTTTTTTTTACAAATTTCTCCTTTTTTATGCTTTTTTCGACAAAATTTACCCTTTTAAAAAAAAAACGCAATTTTTTTCAAGTATTGCTTCAAGTATCAAAATTCATGATTCATTCATTTTATCATGATTCATCCCTGCAAATTTTGGAAAACGGCCACGGAAAAATCGGGTTTAAGCGCCCCCCCCCCTCTAATTATTATACGATTTTTCGTCACGTTTGGGGGGGGGGCGTATTAACTGTATTTTACGGTAGCCATAAAAAAAGATTATTTAATAAACCTCCAAAATCCGGAAAATTCGAAAATCCGGAATCGCCGCGGTCCCGACGGTTCCGGATTTTCGAGGCTCAACTGTATAAACGACATGTTTTGCTAGTATATATATATATATATATATATATATATATATATATATATATATATGTGTGTGTGTGTGTGTGTGTGTGTATATCTGTGTGTGTGTGTCCGTATGTCGCCATTCTTCCATCAAAAAGTGTATGAAGATATGTAAAGAATTGAACCAAATTTTTTGTGAATGTTTTTGGCTGTGGCAAGCAGGTCCTCCTTCAATTTTGAAGTATTCCGCCGGAAGGGGGCGCTGTAATCGCGATGTTTGTACCATTTTTAATATTGTACACACCAAAAGTGTATGAAGTTATGCATCGAACTGAACCAAATTTTTTGTATGAGTGTATGACTATGGCTAGTTGGTCTTTCCTGAATTAAAAAAAATTCGCTGGAAGGGGGCGCTGCAATCGCGATTTTTGTTCCATTTTCAGTATTGTACCGACCAAAAGTGTATGAAGTTATGGATCGAATTGAACCAAATTTTTTGTGTAAATGTTTGGGTGTTGTTAGTCGGTCCTCCCTGAATTTGAAAAAAATCTGCCAGAAGAGGGCGCAATAGAGATTTTTGTGCCATTTTCAATATTGCATTGCCTAAAAGTGTATGAAGTTATGCCTAAATCTGAATTAAAATTTTTGTGTATGATTATTTTTTGATATGGCAAATAAGTCCTACCTGAATTTAAAAAAAAAAATCTGCCTACCATTTTATTGTCAATCGGCTCGTGCAGAGACGGAAACACGTTTTTACTCCGATTAATTGACTGAATCAGAAATTTAAGATGAAAATAAAAGTTGGTAAAAAATATTAAAATGTACGTATGAGATAGGAGAAAGTTTTAAGATTGGTACATCCAACTTGTTTAATTTATTTTCATTTTCATTTTTCATTTTAATAGCTTTTTTACGATATTTCTTCAAAATGGTGGCAATTCAGATCAGCTTTTCTCTCTATAATAAAAATTTATTTTACTTTATCATTTTCCACCAATCAGAAGCTTGATTTTATCAGTGAATATGTCATTGCATTTAATAGAGATAAAATAATGGCTTTCGTAAAATTTAAGCATAATAAAATGATTGTGTATAATTGTCATTAAATGCTGTAGAACAAATATTATTTACTGAGAATTATATTAAGTATTAAGTATTTTATATAAATAAAGTAACAGAAAGTAATCTACGATAAAAGGTAATATTTGAAGCGAAATGAGGAAAGTTTCCAATGAGCAAAATGATATCATTCAGAAACCAGAAAAATTGGAATCACCATATTATTATGGATGCTATTTTCATATTACTATTAACAGTAACTTAAAAAACTGTTGAACTGAAAATGACTTCAGTATATAAAATAACACATTTTTTCTCATAACGTTTTTACATTTCAATATTTCTTTTCATTTCACGGTAATTGAGACTCTCCTTTCAGATGGCTTCAGTAGGTGAAAATGATGTCATAGTAAAAATGGTATGAGTATTTTCTTTGATAAAACTATTTACTCGGGTGCATCTAAAAGAAAATTTCTGGATTTCACTGGCATTCACATTACAACTTTAAATAAAGAGCGTGAATGTTTTGAATGCAAAAATTGTAACTGGGAAACTGTATATCAATTTTGGAAATATATTTATTAAATTTTGATTCAATATTGTAATTATGATTATTTTTTTTTTAATCAGCCGAACGAGTCTTTTAAACATTTTCATTCGTCAATTTCGATGGGTCTCGACTCGTTTAAGTTTAATTTCCAGTGACACTGAAAAAAAAAATCAGTTACATTACGATCTATTCAGAAAATTAGTTTGCAGTGTATTTTAATATTACACTATCTTATATATTGAAGTATATATACCGTATATATTCGTGTATACGCTGAGGAATTTTAGTCAAATTTTTTGAGTTGAAAATGAGGTGTGTGTGTGGGGGGGGGGGGGGTACACTTATAAACGAGGTAGTAAAAAAAATAAATGTTTTGGAGGTAATCGGAAATAGGAAAGTCTTTTTTTCTGGAAAAATTGCATATTACTAGTTTGGAGAGGTATATAAAAACGAAAAATAGTCATTTCCCTGGGATTGACAAAAAAAAAATAAAAAAAATAAAAAAAATAAAATGCCCCTGTAATTGTTCTGCACCCATTTTCTCTTAGGATAGAACTCCGTTCAACACAGGGGTATTCCTTTCAATATTTTAATCTTTATTTTTTTTTATTTTTTGAAGAGTTTTTAATAAAAAATGCTTCTAGAAATCTCCCATAAAAATCCTCAATACATAAAAATCCTCAAGAAGTACTATATTTTAGCAGCCTAAGAAGTTGTGTACCCTTGTAAATAAAGTTTGAATAGATTTTTCAAAGATTTTCTTTCATCTTTTTCAGTTTTATTGACATGATGTGAATAGGTTAAAAAAAGTTGAACCTTCTTCGATTTTGCAAAATTATACAATTTTAAAAGCCGAGTTTAAAAAAAATCTGATTGAAGAAAAAAAAAACCCTAACTAATTTAATTAAAATGTATTTATTTTTCTTATCCTCGGTTACAAATCCTTTTTCAACATACTACGAGAAATGTGTTTCGAATTATGTACGGAAATTCAATATTTTGTTACAAAATTTTGCACGAGTATATATGGTGTATCATTGACGTGTATTAAAAAGTGCTTACTGCAGAATCTGCTGAGCATATAATTTATCGTTCACTTACACAGGCAATAGCTTTTTTTCAGATTAGGGAATTATCAAGCATCATCATACCGATTTTGATTATTTTAACCTTCCCACTGCCGCGACCTGGTATATCCGTTCAATAGGCTGCAGGTTTCACTGCACTTAAAGCACTATTTAAATTAATATAATTCTCGAAATATAATACAGTTTTAGGAAATTAAGTTATCATTGATCTTCTAAAGCCTTATAAATAAAAACATAAAAAAAAAAAATATATACCATATTAGATGAAGCCTCTTTTTTAAAGATTTAAATTGAATTGCAGAGAAAACAACATTACAATTTTGCACTTTTGCTCGGCTTTCAGGGGTTTTAAGATCGTAGCAGGAATCATATCTTTAACTATTCACGTGAATTTAAATTTTCTTAAAGTGGGCGTTAGTTTTTCCGAAACTAAGAAATAAAGCTCAGCGTGTGTTCAAAATTTAGTTCAAACCCATTAGTTTGAACGTCTGCTTGTGATTTTTGTGGCATCTAGGCACGCTGTGGCTGGAGAAACTAAGATTCAGTGGCGTAGCAAGTGGGGGGCGGTCCGCCACTGGTGTCACCCTCTAAGAGGTGACACCTAATCTCTTCTTGCAAATCTACATATATATGATCTTATAAGATTTTGGAAAAAAAATAATGATAAATCTATCGTACGACGCAACAGAGTTAATTTTCTTTTCTTTGATAATGTGATTTTTTTCTAAATAAGATGTGCACCAGAGAACAAAAACCAACCTATCCAACGAATGGGTAGCGAAAGCAAATATTAAAAGAAAGATTTATCTGCTATATATAGGCGCCGATTTGACTTAAGCGAATTATGGGTTGAGTGATTAGCCGCTCCTGTGGTTTTTTTTATCAAGAGAACAAAAGGTAAATAAGCAATGGTACGGCCATTTGTTGTAATAACAAGGTCCAACTAGGTGGGAAGGCCTACCAAGAATTGTGACTGAAAAAAATATGACGGATGGGGTGGGGGATGACACAATTTACATCAGCCCCGGGTGTCACCATTCTAGCTACGCCACTGGTTAGATTCCACATTGTGATTTGTTGTTACATTACTTTAAATGCGTTGGAATGTGTTTCATTATCTATGCTTTACTTATGATTTTTCTTTTTTCCTATATCTTCCATGAATTAGGGATCAAGAGGCTATTACAAAATTTTAGACAACTTTTTATTGGTGGGATAATGAGTGATACAGTTCTGAAGGTTGACAGTCGAGAATTCAAGGCGCACAAGTTGGTCCTGGTTGCTCGATCCCCTGTATTTGCATCTATGTTTGAACATGACATGGCAGAGAAGAAGGATAATGTTGTTGACATAGCCGATTGCATAGCCGAATCTTTTCAAGTTTTTCTCTATTATCTTTACTGTGGAAGTACTGACACCATGTCGACAAGTAATGTGTACAATGTGTATTACGCTGCGGACAAATACCAAGTTGACGATTTGAAAAAGAAGTGCGTTAAATTCATGAAAAAGAATCTGTCCGAAGAGACATTCTGTGATGTGATTTCCTTGTCATTACGTCACGGAGAATCGAAGCTGAAAGAAACAGCTATAGACTTTTTCTGCCGAAATTTTAAGACAATCCTCAAAACAATTCAATGGCAAAAGTATTTGGCGGAGAATCTTACGCAAGCTAACGAACTTCTTATTAAAGCAGTTGCCAGTTAATATCATTGAAAATCTTGCTGCTGCTTAGCATAAGTCTAAGAGTGGCAGATCACATTGGGCAGTCAGAAAATCATAGTATTTAAAGCAGTACGAAAAAACCCTGTAATTTCTTAACTAATGAATTAAACGTAATAATTTTTCCTTTTATTCTCACACATTCTTAGGGTTCGGTAAAATATTCAAATACACATATATTTAGTAATATTAATTAATTAAATTATAGCGACAAAAATGGCGTTTGAAAAATATTAATATTGAAATATGCATTTTGCGCGGACGATTTTACAATTCTACTTCAGGTGTGTGTTTAATGTTTCATATTTTGTTACTTATAATACTATATTTTACACTGAACCTAAATTTTAAAGCATATTAAAATTCTTTAGGATAATTAATGACTTTTGTAATCATATTCACTAAATGTCATCAAAAATGTGCGCTTCTTTTTTCAATCCAATTTTCCATAACAAAATTCAGAATAAATTCAGATTCAGCATAAACTAACACATATAAACTAAATATATACATAATTTCAAGGTTCTGTGAAAATTAGTTTTTAAATAAGAATACAAAAAAAAAAAAAAATCAATTTTTAGAAAAACAATCTCAACTAAACAAAGTTCGCTTATAGCATTACAACAAAAATGCTTTTATGCAAGATATTTTTTGCCAGAACTTCTATTCTAATTGGTATTTTTGTAAAATTATTTTTGCAGTAGATTTGTAACTTTTGAAGGTATCCATCCATTTTAAAATTTGTGAAATACATATATATTATCAGCAATGTAATCTGCCTCCTTCATATAAAATACTACCTTTTATATTTAACGCATGATTTATATATTTTTAAATTTCATTATAATATTAAATTCTCAATTTTTTGGGTGTTTAGTTGATATCTTTTCATATGTCTTTTTATCCTTACTGATTCACAGCTTATGTAATCTATAATTAATAAAT
Organism: Maratus speculifer; assembly: GCA_964019185.1. Taxonomy (NCBI): domain Eukaryota; kingdom Metazoa; phylum Arthropoda; class Arachnida; order Araneae; family Salticidae; genus Maratus; species Maratus speculifer. Next base: position 6,854,179 of record OZ025303.1, on the reverse strand, counting down.
CTGCATGTATAACCACTTGGAAAAGTCACGAAAACTTTTATAGACTGAGAAAGTTAAAGGAAAGCCATGAAAATTTATCATTACTGTGAAAAAGTCGTGGAAATTTGAAGCTTCTGAGAAAAAGTCTGGAAGATTTTTTTTTCTAATATTGCCGAAAACTAAGGATTTAAAATTGCAATACCTTGTAGTGTCAGAAAAATCTAATACTACAAGATTTACATAAGTACTATAATATTACTTATGATTCATTCTGCATATTTACAGAATATGCTGCATATTCTCGCTGTAAAAAAAAAAAAAAATGTGTAAGGTTCCTAAGAAAACATGTGGCAGCTGTTCTGCCACAGGTTTTCCCGAGAATTTAATAAAGTAAAAATCCCAGGAAACTTACATTTGCCAAGAAAGTTCAGAAATCTATAATCTGGTATGTTACTTATGAAATATCGGTTAGGTGTCACCATTCTGAAAAGTCTAGAAACCTTTTATGTGTAACGTTACTCATTAATTTTCTGTTAGGTTCCACCGTTCTGAAACCTACAATGTGAAACATTACTCGCGAAATCTCCCCTGCCTGTAGGTCATGCCGTCAGGAATTTTACTCAGTATTTAGTTCTTTTTCTGTGCATTCACAATGTGACTACTTTGAACATTTAAGAGGCTAAGTAGTCACTGAAACAGACCCGGATGATAGTGCTAAATCTTTAAGGGCGTTCTTTTCAAATATCTCGCTCAAATTTTAATATTTTTACGTGATTTTTTTGCTTAGGATAGTTGAGGATAATCCACAACCGGGCTAGTTTTTGCTTTTTCGATTTTGGTTACTTTTTTTTAAATATTAGGATAGTTTTAATTTCACAACCGGTTCAAACCTGTTTTGAAAGTTAAAGTATTTTTTTTTTTTTTAATCTGAAACCAAAATCGAAAAAGTAAAAATTAGCTCAGTTGTAAATCTTCCTCAGTTATCTTATGCGAAACAAAAAGAAAAAATATTAAAATTTGAGCGAGGTATTAAAAAATAATGACCCCATAGACTTAACATTATCATCCGCGACTTTTTCAGTGACTAATGTGGTGTTTTAACACATTTTATCCCCTTTCCATTTGGTTTTTTAGTGAATGAATAAATCATTTCAATAAAAACATACTTCATCATCTGCAGAAAGATTCATATTATGAATTTTCTTCAGAACATGTAAAGCTGCACATCTTGATTGTGAATTATGTTTCTTAACAGGTTTTCCCTCGCTTCCGCAATATTAGGACTGCTCGTCAGAAGAAGTTACCATCATGCTTCATCTTTTTAAGGGATGGTCTAACATGAGGTGCATAATGAAATGGAGGCACATAGAGTTGTTTGCTAAATGAAGATAGTGAATTAATAGTGAAAAAAGTCAACAACACAAAACCCTAACAAGGAAGGTCTCCATACTGGGCATACTCAGAATTGAAAAAAAATACTAATTAAAGTACTCATGTGTGCAATAAAGGATCAGTCAAAATTAGCGGCGGAATCACATTAGAAATTAGGTAAAAAAAATAAAATAATTTCGAATATTTGGCGGGAAAAGACGAAAGAGTCACTCGATTTGGCGAGCTGCCCTTTTCCACGCCAGAAGCAAACGAATATAATGCAACCCAAAACTGTTGGATATTTAGAATGCTTGTAAATGGTATTTAATGAATTAACATCAATGAGAGATTTTAATATATTATATGCATATATATGCATATTGTATTACATATATGTATTACTTGTTGAAGTAGTTATTCAATTAATCACTGGAAAAAAAAATTCATGTATTAAAAAAAATTATATTGAGAAAAAAATCTTCATACATTGGAACTTTTTTCATTCATGTATTCAAAAATAAAAGGGAGATGTTTCCATAGCAACAAAGTCTAATCGGCAATTCTCAATTGGACTTTGAGCTTGAAGCAAATTTAATTAATTTAAATTATGGATTTCGTTTTAAATCTCAAATTTTGAAGATTAAGTTTGAATATAAATGCATATAAATATTTAAGTATAAAATTATACTTAAAACAACCCAAAACTTACAAAATTTAAGTTATTTAAATTAAATTTATCAAAACAAGTTCAACATGAAACTTTTTTTTTTCTTGAAGTGTATTTGACATAAAGTATTTTTTGAAATTACATTCCATCGCCAACCAGTGATAAATCGCCAAATAACGAAAATTTCACAATTTTTTTGCGGATACTGAAATGAGGTTCCGCCGAAATTTTTTTTACAAACGTATGTATCCACCGGAGAAGAACATTCTGTATTGTTTTTCAGATATTTCGGGGTATGCCCGTATGGAGACCTTCCTTGTAATAAATCGCCAAATAACGAAATTTTCACAATTTTTTTGCGGATACTGAAATGCCGAAATTTTTTTTACAAACGTATGTATCCACCGGAGAAGAACATTCTGTATTGTTTTTCAGATATTTCGGGGTATGCCCGTATGGAGACCTTCCTTGTAATAAATCGCCAAATAACGAAATTTTCACAATTTTTTTGCGGATACTGAAATGCCGAAATTTTTTTTACAAACGTATGTATCCACCGGAGAAGAACATTCTGTATTGTTTTTCAGATATTTCGGGGTATGCCCGTATGGAGACCTTCCTTGTAATAAATCGCCAAATAACGAAAATTTCACAATTTTTTTGCGGATACTGAAATGAGGTTCCGCCGAAATTTTTTTTACAAACGTATGTATCCACCGGAGAAGAACATTCTGTAATTTTTTCAGATTTTTCGGGACCTTCCTTGTAAGTCATCGAGCACAAGTAAAAACCCTTTATTTTATGGAAGAGTCGAAATAGGTCAAGTCTGCCGAAAGCGAAGTGGTGCATAAGCCAAAAATGAATTCCACCAATAGTTGACTCGTAGGCTCAGTATTGTATTTACCTGCATCCAGTTTTCCGTGCTTTCATACTTTCGATTGTAGGACAAACAAAATGCTAAATCTACGAGTCAACCACTAGTGGTATTCATTTCTGGCTTATGCATAACTTAACTTCCGACAAACATGGATCATTAGATTTCTCTCTTCCATAAAATGAAGCGCTTTTTCTTGTGCTCGAGTTTTGTGCTGTCGGTGGCTCTTGGACTATAAGTTGTAACCTATTTTGACTAACGGTCCTGTTATTGTGGAAGCCAGTATAAAACCTGTTCAGAAACATTATTGAAGATGCTGCCTGTTGAAAATATTCCTATATCAGAATACAATGTTGCCGACGATTTTTCCACGTTTCAATTTGACTTCTCAATTCTCGCTCAAAGTGCAGCTTGTACCTCAGTGGCATCCCAATAATTTCTCCCCCCTTTGCTAAGTTAGTCTCATGTACAAGTTTAGCACCCACTTTTTGGCATTAAAAAATCTAGACACTCCCACGACACGATGCACTGGTTTGCGTTGCAGCAACAAACAAAACAAGTAAACCAGCATTAAATTAATGGCCAAAATAAAGTAAAAACAAAGTAAAAACGTGCTTCCATTAAGGTGGTATAAGTGCTTGCCCAGAAGACTGCTTCAATGAGGCGATCAGGTGATTTCACCCCGTTTCCAGGCACTCAAAGCCATAAAAGTGGGTCATAGCCCGGTAGGCAAGGGCCTTGCCAGCGGTTAGAAAGAAAAAAAAAAGGTGTTGTTGGCGCTGGATTTGGAGGAGGTGACTAGAAATTGTGATAATTGATGGATTAGGTTTAAATAGGCTGTTTTCTATAGAGCTAGTGGGTGAATGTATAAAAATACAGAAATTGCAGCTCGCATAATAAAATTCCTAAAATGTTATACAATGCAATTTCTTTTGATACATTCTAATAAAAAATATCTTTAGAAATATTTTCAAGAGACATTACATTTCGAATAACATAAATAAAGCAATTAAAAGACATAGAATTTTAGATTGTCATTTTCTAGACATGTCAAACTGCGATGTGTGTTATAAAGTGACTTCTGCTACACTGGATAAATATCTTTTTCTAGTTTTTTTTTATTATTATTATTCCTAATTAATATTTATGCCTTATAAAACAAATGTATGAGGAAGGTAACAAATTCTGTATTTTATAAGTAATTTTCCATAATTAAATTAAGATTGTCACAGAAAATGAATGTCATTTTCTTGGGCTGCATTTTAGTTCTTTATCAGGTATAAATATGGCGCTGTAGAGTTATTTTATTTTATTTTATTTTTTTGTTTTTAGCGTAACTCAAGTCAGAAATAATAAAATTAAAGCTATCAGAAGATAACTTAGATATTTCTTTGAAAATAATATGATTAAAGTCCTTGTAAAAATCGAGTAAACTTTCATTGTGTCATTTTCCTGGCCTCCATAAATTAACAAATAAAACTGAACATAACATGGAATTTGAGCTTCTATATTGAAACCATGATTCTTTAAACAAAATTCAAATGTTAGACCTAAAAAAAGAATGTAAAAAATGTTTTAGAATGAAATTGTCATTATTCTGACGCACATATGCCAAAAATATGATATACAATTGCATAAAAAACAACTTATTGTTTAAGTTCTTCAAAATTTAGTAATTTTACATGGAAAATCCTTTCACTCTGAAATGGAAAATAAATGTACCTCTTGAAATTTTGAATTGTTTTCAATGGATGCTTTCAATATCTTAGATCAGCAGTTCCCAAACTTTCTTGGAACGCGACCCACCTTTCAGTGACAAAAATTTTCGCGAGCCACCTTTCAGGGCGAAAAAGTTTTCCAACCCACCTTTCAGTAAAAATAATCGCAACGCACCCAAGATAAATTTGTATATCAGCATAGTAATTTTTGTTCGATCTCCATATGCTTCGTTATCCTATCCTACCAAAAACGCAAATTTTCGTACGGAAGATACATTATCAACAAAAACAAAAATCGGTAATCTCAATGTATGTAAGCGAATAGTAATTAAAACAATGCACAAACCACAAAGATAACTGAAAATACGTTCAATTATTATAAAAACATAACTTTATAATCAATGAGATATCTGGCACTGGTGTATACCAATGTGGGAACATACATTAACACGCAGTTTGTCTCAGTACTTGTCTTTCAAAAACAGCAAAGTAAAAAAAGCATGTTCTCATAAGTACGAAGTGTTGAATTTCATCAAGATCTCAAAGCTTATTTAAATATTTCTGATATTCTGTTCGTATATTAATCTATGAAGAGTTTTCCCTTGAAATATTATTTACTGTTGAAATTGTCATATCTTTTTAAATAGAGGACATAAAATATGTATTTTGTTGATAAACCTTGATGGTTCCGCGACCCACCAAAACAACGGTCGAGGCCAAACAATGGGTCACGAAGTATAGATTGGGAATCTCTGTTTTAGATGATCGAAATCCGACATTTTGTGATATTCACCCTTCTTTTGCTGTTGTTGCTTTCCTTTTTTGTCCAGTGTGGATTTTCTGTTACAAATGAAACATAGAAAGCATGATCTGGAAGGATGTCTTTTTTAATGGGATGGATTCCAATCAAAAAACGGCATGTTATTTTACGTACAGTCACCATTTTATAAATACAGAGCGAATGTACGAGATCACATGCTTTGCAGTACAAAAATAATTTTTTGCATATACAAACTAGTCTGATGTTGCAATCCCAAAGTTTTCTTCTATCTCATACATGTTAATACTTTAAAATTCGCTACCACAGTGCCAAAACTAAATGACAACCAATACTCATCAAGAGGATTCTAAATAGATCTTGAAGCAAAATTATTGAAGATATCCTGAAAAATCTCAACATAAAAGCGCCACGAGTGGGGATATTTACACCAAAACATAAACAGCAATAATATTTATCTTGCTGTACCTGAATCTGAAGTTTGATGAAAATTGGTGAATTAATTCTTGAGATTAAGCTAGTGCAGGAATCAGGAAAAATTCAGCATAGCAGCGCCACTTGCTGTAAAATTGACACCAAAATGTAAACAAAGCAAGTTCAAATCACGGATTTATTGAATCTGAAGTTTGATGAAAATTCGTGCAAAAGTTCTTGAGATAAAGAGAGCTATTGTAGAAATAGTGAAAAATGCAGCATAGCAGAGCCACCTGTTGAACAATTTACACTAAAATGTTAAAAAAAATGTCAATTTATCTCAAAGGCTAATCGAATCTGAAGTTTGACGAAATTCCATTTATTAATTCAGGAGAAAGCACTATTGCAAAAATCACAGAAAATGCAGCATAGCAGTGTCACTTAATGATCAATTTACATCAAAGTGTAAAAATGTCAATTCATGTAAAGGGCTAACTGAATGTGAAGTTCCATGTATTAGTTCTGGAGATTGAGCGATTGTGGGAACTGTGAAAAATTCTGCATAGCAGCACTTGTTGAGCGATTTACACCAAAAACTAAAAAGCGCAAATTGATATCAGGGACTAACTAACCATAAATTTTTATTAAATTTCGTGCTTTAGTTCTTGAGATAAAACTCGAACAATATGTGTGTCACATACAGACTCACAGGCAAGCATTTTCAAAAGACATGTTTTTTTTAAATCTCTGATCCGTAAAAGGTGTACATCTGTCAAAAACCGGAATTCGAAAATTTTCCCGAATGTGCACTTGAAAACTTCGCTATTAAATAATACTTATCGTTCCTGATCGATTCCACAACATGACAGCGTATCTTTAATTGCTTTTCTCAAGCAGAAATACTAAAAACATAATGTATGTCATTTTATTTAAGTATGTTATTTTGGGACAGTTTAATGTAATTTCCATCAACGAGACAATCGAAAGCTATCGATAATTAAATATACCTTTAATCGCTGAAATTCTTAAAACTCAGAATAGGAAATTTTGAAATATGAATACATCTGGAGATATGGATAAATATTTATTTATTCGAATCAATGAAAACACAATTTGCAACTTATTTTTTCATTTTTGCCTTCTTGTTGTAAATTTTTTCAAGCTCTTATCCGATTCTTCTAAGATAACTTTAAGATTTCTTATAGCTGATACTGTACCTTTTGCAGCGATACACACCAATTTTGTTTGCGGGATTTCTCGAACACTTATTGCATGAACATTTGCAGACTTCTTCAAAACATATTCAGCCGTCTTAGGCGATGGAAAAGCTGCACGGTTTTTATAAATCGCTTTCATCTGAATCATCTTCTTTTCACTTTGTTTATCAATTTCTAGAAGATCTAAGGCACCCGATATTCCGAATTGATAATAAGAAGTAAAAGCACGTTTAGACAATTTCTTGAAATTTTTCACAGGAAAAGACAATAGTTTTTCAAGATCTCTATAAGGTCGAATACGGAAATTGGACCAAAACTTTAAATATTCCAATAATAATAACCCCGAGGAGCATTCTACCGTTTTTGCTGTTTCAAATATATCATCTTTAGTGACAAACCCTAACGTTTGCGCAACATGTAAAATTAATTGAGTATGCACATTCATGATAAACTCTCTTTGTTCATATCTTTTATATATTTTTATATATCTTTGTTTACGTGCATTTTTTATTTCTATAATACCTTCTTTCAGACCCCAGAAAATCACAATCTGTAGAGGTCTATCAAATACATCAGGATCACACAAAATACGATATTCATTCCAAATTTCTGATTTATTCCAATCAGGAAGCAAATGTCTATCGTTGTAGTCTAATATTTTTTGATCCAGTTTCATTATTGCAGGTGAAATTGATGGAGGAGTGGCTAAAGGTTTGTTTATGAGTTTAATTTGTACCAGGTATTTAGAAACGATCCACGGGAAACTCAAAAATTGTGTATCGGGAACAGAGTAAGTCACTAAATACCATGCAGAAGCTTTTCGTAATATGGAAGCCATGAAATCATTAGCATCAGCGTCTGTAAATTCTTCCAGAAATTCCCGGTACATGCATTCATTCAAATGTTTTATGCATGCGATAGTCATCTTTTCAACCTCATAATGGCTTTTTTTTTCTTTAAATCGACAGTGTAGTTTAGTGAATGCGCCAGATACTAGTTCTGCTTCGTGCTGGATTCCGTAAGTTCTCAAGATACATTTAATTAGACTGCTGTATTTTTTCTTAGCCATTATGGCGTTGTCTTTGTATTTTTCCCAGCCAGGATATACAAGATCGGGATCACACTGAAAAAAAAATTCAATATATATTTCATAAAAAAAACTCAACTAAACAAAATAGAACATTAAATAGAATAATAAGTAAAACAATAATATATTTATGTATATTCTGCGTAAAAAGTATCAGGAATTGCTAAATAAAACACAAAAACTAATATATTCATTAAAATATATTTTTTAACCTTTAAGTTAGGCTACATCGAGTTCAACTAGTACAGCGCAGAACCAATCCTCCCTAATTTTTTTGTAAGCAGAATGATGTGACTTTTTTCAGCGAATTTCCTTTGATGTCTTCCATTGATTCAATATGCTTTCCTCAAGCAAGATTTAATTGATTCAAACAATCGTTTCAATATTAATAAAAATGACACATTGCTCAGTGGTGCACAAAACATGAATTTTAATATACATTTGTACAATTAAAACAAATGTATATTAAAATTCCTGTTTTGTGCACCACTGAGCAATGTGTTATTATTAGTTAAATTTTATGGTGCAACTGTCCTATACAGGGTGATACCAATTTTTTTTTTATAATAAAAGAGGGGTGATAGTACACATTAAGACAAACAATATTAAATGGGAGACCAAGGGTCCAAAACGTTTTCCAAAGGAGATAGCCGCCATTAAAATTTAAGGATCGAAATTTCAAATAAACATAAAAAATGGAAAAATCGTTCGATTGATTTGCGGTTTTCACTAAAATCAACCTTTATGTTGACATTTTCTTGAAATTAAATTATAAAGATAAATATCAAAAAATGTCGATAGAGGGCGCTTTAGACTTTGGAGTAACGAATAACTATTTTTTGCCGGTATTTTATGCATCTCATTTAATGTTTTCGTAAGATTAGAGTCAAACTTAAATTTTGAGTTCAAAATCTGAAAGTGGGAGTGGTTAAGTAGCACAAACTGAACTGTGTTCAGAGGGTTCAAATTTCAAATGATTATAAAAAAACGGAAAAATTGGTTCATTGATTTGCGGTTTTTACTAAAACTATTCTTTATGTCGGTATTTTCTTAAAAATAAATTATAAAGCTAAATATAAAAAAATGTCGATAGAGGGCGCTTTAGACTTTGGAGTAACAAACAACTATTTTTTGCCGTTATTTTTTGCATCTCATTAAATGTTTTCGGAAGCTTAGACATAAACTTAAATTTTGAGCTCAAAATCTGAATAGTAGGGAGTAGTTAAGTAGCACAAAATGAACTGTGTTTAAGAGGGGGGGGGGGGAGGTGTTCAAATTTAAAATAATTATAGAAAATGGAAAAATTTGTCGATTTGTTTGCGGTTTAAAATAAAACTAGTCTTTAAGTCAGTATCTTCTTGAAAATAAATTTTAAAGATAAATTAAAAAAAATTCCATTAGAGGGCTCCTTAAACTTCAAACTAACCAATAATTAATTTTAACCATTATTTTTTTGTTCTAATTAAATGCTTGCAAAAAATTATTAGATGTTTTCGGATCTGAATAATTAGGAGTAATTAAGTAGCACAAATTGAAGTGTTTTCAGGAGTTGAAATTTAACCCTCTAACAATTCAATTTTTCGCTACTTAAACACTCCCAACGATTCAGAAGTTGAGCCTAAAATTTAATTTTATGCATTTGAAAGCATTTAATGAGATAAAAAATAACAGTTAAAAATAGTTGTACGCTACTCCAAAGTATAAGGCTCCCTCTATCGGCATTTGGGAAATTTATCTTTAAAATTTATTTTCAAGAAAATGCTCATTTAAAAATTAGTTTTAGCGAAAACCGTAAACGAATCGACCAATTTTTCCGTTTTTTATAATCATTTGAAATTTAAACCCTCTAAACACAGTTCAGTTTGTCTACTTAACCACTCCCAACTATTCAGATTTTGAGTTCAAAATTTAAGTTTAAGTCTAAGCTTACGAAAGCATTTAATAAGATGCAAAAAATAACGCCAAAAAAGAGTTGTTCATTGCTCCAAAGTTTAAAGCGCCCTCTATCGGCAATTTTTGAAAATTATCTTTATAATTTATTTTTAAGAAAATACCGATATAACGAATAGTTTTAGTGAAAACTGAAAATCAATGAACCAATTTTTTCGTTTTTTTAATCATTTGAAATTTGAACCCTCTGAACACAATTCAGTTTGTGCTACTTAACCACTCCCACTTTCAGATTTTGAGCTCAAAATTTAAGTTTGACTCTAAGCTTACGAAAACATTTAATGAGATGCAAAAAATACCGGCAAAAAATAGTTGTTCGTTACTCCAAAGTCTAAAGCGCCCTCTATCGACATTTTTTGGAATTTATCTTTATTATTTAATTTCAAGAAAATGCCGACATAAAGAATAATTTTAGTGAAAACCGCAAATCAATCGACCGATTTTTCCGTTTTTTTATGTTTATTTGAAATTTTGGTCCCTAAACTTTAATGGCGGCTATCTCCTTTGGAAAACGTTTTGGACCCTTGGTCTCCTATTTATTATTGTTTGTCTTTATGTGTACTATCACCCCTCTTTTATTGTAAAAAAAAAAATTAGAATCACCCTGTATATATTTACGTTTAAATATTATTTGAAAAAGGAATGAGTTTATTACTTAAGTTTTATCGCACCAACCCATATGCAGTGTTCAGGCTGACTTTAAGCCAAAGTTAGCAAATTGGCTAGTCAGTAATGAAAAACAGCAGTCGAATGAGAAAATATGTTAGCAAAATAAATTCATCGTGAAATTCTACAGTCACAGCAAAAAAAAATCTTGACATTTGCGATTTCAGACGTTTTGTTTAATATCTAGAAATATACATGAGGAATGACTTTGAAATTCCAGACGTATAAACAAAATAGTACATACCATATATTTCCCTGAAGATTTTTTCACGAAACTTTATAGGGGACCGTCAACAAATTAAAAAAGAATGAATACCTTTTGGATAACCCTGTCAAAACTAATGTAGCAAAAGCGATTAAACTGCAGATTATGATTAAGTGGCTTATGGTAATAAACTGTGTTCATTTTTATGCGGATAGCATGTATACTCGTAGAGAAATTAAAGTTTTTATAAAATCGGTGCCAAATTTTGCCAAGTTTTTTGCTTATAATCTGCAGAGTTCTTAATAAAAAACAATGTTCTTTTCAAAAAATATGAGAAACGACATTTTACATAATACCCTGTTATCAAAATTTAAAAATATTAATAATTGTAGGAATAATAATCAGGTTTATTCAATAAATTTTGACTGCGCGTGCGTCAACTCTATTAAAAAAAAAAAAAAAACAAAAAAAAAAAAAAAAATTGCACTTTGTTTTAGGTAAATGTATGGAGCAACTTTTGTTAAAGTTTCAAAATTCATAGTTAAAAAATTCTGAAAATTATCGTCGAAAGCATAAGATCAAATTCCGATATTCCCAAAATGAAAAAAAAATGAGGGGCTGTATCCATATTCCATTGATTAGTGTCTACATAATACTGTACGTACTATTTAGATACAGCTCCTCATCTTTTTGCTTCATTTTGGGAATAATGGATTTTGAACTTATTCAATCGACGACAATTTTAAGAATTTTAAAGGTACGATTTTGAAACTTTAACAAAAGTTGCTCCATACATTTAGTTAACAGAATATGCAAATGAAATTTTTATAGAGTTATCGCATGTGCAATAAAAATTTATTTATTAAACCTGCTCATTTTTCATACAATTATTAATATTTTTTTTATTTTGATTACGTAGTATTATGTCGTTTCTCATAGTTTCTGAAAAGAACATTGTTTTTTTATTAAGAACTCTGCAAATTATAAGCAAAAAACTTGGCAAAATTTAGGTAAATTTAGGTAAGGTTTTATAAAAACCTTAATTTCTCTAAGAGTATACATGATATTCGCATAAAAAATGAACACAGTTTATTACCATAAGCCCCGTAGTCATAATCTGAAGTTTGAACACTTTTGCTACATTAGTTTGAACAGGGATATTCAAAAGATATTCGTTTTTTTTTTCAATTTGTTGACGGTCCCCATTGGATTATCGAAAATATATGACTTGTACTATTTTGTTTATACTTCTGGAGATTCAGAGTCATTCCTCATGTATATTTCTTGATATTTAACAAAACGTCTGAAATCGCAAATGTCAAGGTTTTTTTTTCTGTGACTGTAATAATCGATCTTCAACCCCTTAAAGTATCATCTAAGTTAAACTACGAAAACTTGTATAACAGTGGACTCTCTCTATTCTGAATACTCATGGGACTGGCCAAAAATATTCAGATTATGGAGGTGTTCATTATAGAGAGAGATTGGACATGGGTTACTGCTACTATATAGGATGACAGAGTCATAAGTTGATCAAATACGGTCTCCGGGTTTGTGTTATATTTCCTCCCTTTTAAGTTTTAGAAGTAAACTAACATGATTGCTACAATCTTTAATGAATATTCTATAATGGGCAAATATGAAATCTGAAATTAAATAGTAACAAAATTATAAGAAAATAGTTTCTTTAACCACTTAACGAATTCTTTTTTTATGTCCAATAAATTGAAAATATGGTATAAACACCATTTTTTTAAGTTTAAATATTCGTAATATTTAGTCAAAATATTTCTTTCTTTAAATCGTATGAAACTGTATTTGAAAAAATTAGTGGTGTCAAAAAGCTTTAAGCAATGGATCAAGCAAACTTTTCTTGCCCGGATGACACTCGGGCATATCGGTTAAGTGTTTAATTGCCATTTTCCCAGTAGGTGATCAATCGAAGAAATTAATAAAATCTCTAAAATATCATGCTTAAGCTGTGATTAACAATAATTCATGTAAAACTATAATTTGAAATAAGCAAGATGGATGTGGATTATTTTAACTTACCATAATTGTCTCCAACTAATCGTTTATACTTTCTAATAACAAAAATCATGAAATGACTTTTCTTTACAGCAGGCAACTGACAACGAGTGCTCCAAACTTATAACTGAAGATTTTATTGGACCTATTCAAATAAACTGCAAATTCAAGTTTGCAATTTGTTGCTTGAATTGGAATTTGTTGGTTTTGCAAAGTACAGTCAACTCTCATTAATTCGAAATCGGATAATTCGAATCTTCGCTTAATTCGAACTAAACATGAAATCCCGAAATTTTCAAAGGCAATATAACGTTCAAAATTTTCTTTAATTCGAACTCATTTTCTCTTGACTTCGTTTAATTCGAACTAACGAGAATTCCGATTTTTCATTTTTCGCTTCTTTCTCAAGGATTTCAGATCATTTGAATAACTTTTTTTCTTTGATTTTTGTGAAAATTGTTCCGAACGAGTATACATATAATCCAATGCATTTGATATCCACTTTCTTAGTGCCCCGTCTGTCCACCATTGACGCTTTAAATTTCTCTTCCTTTGTGCTTGTTTCTAATCTTTTAATTAGTTTATGTATTTATCCATTCTAATTTAATATTAAGCCATATTTTAATGATGACAAACGTAATAAAAAAAAACATTATAACATTAACTCCTTTGTAATAGCACCATATTTCATTTCATACTTTCCATAATTCGAACTTCGGATAATTCGAACATTTTTTGTGGTCTCGACGAGTTCGAATTAACGAGAGCCGACTGTACATGCTTAAAATCTAGCACTGATTTTGTCTGTTTATTTTTTTAAAAGAGTTCATTAAACTTTTTTATTCTTCTGTGACAGTTTCTAGGAATTTCTATGACGGGGGAGTTTGAATTCCGATTGCAAACACATGTTCAGTTTACAGAGAGGTGGAGTAGAAATGAGGACCAAAAGTAGCGTTCGTAATAGTGGGGTGTTCAGATTAGAGTATGTTCAGAATACAGAGAGTTCATTTTTTGTTAAGTCTATGGAGTTTCGCCGGGACCGTGGAAATGTGTTCATAATACTGGGGTGTTCACATTAGAGAGTGTTCAGATAGAGAGAGTCCACTGTATATAAGTGCATTCTTTATGTCTTGCACAATCGAGGAAAATACGAAAAATAATTTAACTCATTAAAATATTATGAAATAAAATTTTCAAACTAAATGTGTTCCAGGATTACGGTATTGTGTTTCATGAATTCTGAAAAATTCAAAATATAAATAACAGAATGTATGTAACATTAAGAGCCTACACCAGTCACTTAAAACACCCGGATGATAATGTTAAGTCTAAGGGGGTGTTCTTTTCAAATATCTCGCTCAAATTTCAATATTTTTACATGTTTTTTTTTCTTTTCTTTTCTTTTTTTTCTTTCTTTTTTTTATTGGATAGTTGAGGATGATCTACAGCCAGTCTAGTTTTTACTTTTTCAATTTTGATTTCAGATTTAAAAAAAAGTACTTAAATTTTCGAAACCGGTTAGAACCGATTCTGAAATTAAAACTATTATAACATAATAAATATGTAAGCAAAATCGAAAAAGTAAAAACATAGCCTAGTTGTAAATCAGCCTCAGCTATCCTATGTAAAAAAAAAAAAAAAAAAAAAAACATGTAAAAATACTAAAATTATAGCGAGATATTTGAAAAGAACGTCCCCATAGACTTAACATTATCATCCAGGTCTTTTTCAGTGACGAGTATTGCGTCTTAAGGCCCCTCACTAGTTACTGAAAGGATACTGATGGCTCTGAGTTCACAAGCTGTTGACACTAGTTGTATATTACAGTTTTTTTGAAAGAATAATGCCCCTCGAAAAACAGTAAGAGGGATTAGCTCCCCATTTCCCCCACTTATACTTAACCATTAAACTCCAAAAATTATCAGCGGTATGCTTTATCAAATTGAACAATTAGCCAAAATTCGAAGTCAATCGGATAATTCTGCATAAAAACCCATTTATCTAATTTAAGGAGGGTGTTATCCTTCATTCCCCTTTATACCTATTCATAACTCCCTCACCCAAACTATTCAAGGATTCGCCTTAGCAGAAAGAACCTATAGCCAAAATTAGCAGCTAATCGGATAATACTGCATAAAAATGCTTTTATCTATTTTAAGGAAGGAGATAAATTGTCCCTTTCCCCTTTAAACTTAACCAAACGATCCCCAAAATTAATCAAAGAAGCGCCACATCTGTATAAATTTATATCCAAAATTTCAAGCAAATCGGGCAATTCTGCAAGAAATACATATTTGCCTAAATTAAGGGGGAGGGGGTTCCTCGTTCTTCCCTTAATACTTAATCAATGAACTCCAAAACTAATTAGGGAAGCGCTTTACCAGAAGGAACCTATATCCAAAAATTTGAAGCAAATCGGTAAATTCTGTGTGAAAAACCATTTACCTAGGTTATGGAGGGTTACCCGCATTCTTTTTATACTTAAACAATGAACTATCACAACTAATCATGAAGGCGCTTAATTAGAATGATCCTATTTCTATAATTCGAATGAAATCTGACAATTATGCATGGAAAACCCACTTATTTAAATTAAGTGGGGGGGGGGGGCGAATTAGCTTCCCGTTCTCGCTTCCTTTTATTATTTTCCAATGATTCCCGGAAACTAATCAGAGAAGCACCTTATTAAAATAAATCTATATTCAAAATTTGAAGCAAATCTTGTATTTCTATCAAGAATTATCATGTTATAATGTACGTATGTGTAAACGTATATACATACGTACATACATACATACATACATACAGAACTTGCCGACACATTAGCTCTCTAGTTTTCAGAGCCTGATAAGATAAAAATACATCAAATGATATTGCCAAGGGGGATAAACTAGAAATTTCTCGGCGAGGCGGTCTTTGAGTTCCATAAAATCATGCCAAATTGAATTGGCCTAGGATAAACTAGTTCAGCAGTAAACCTGCTGAACTAGCAGTAAACCTGCTATTGATTGGTAAAATCAATAGCAGGCTAAACTAGTTTACCCTATGAGCGTTAGGCCAAACTAGTTTGGCCTAAGAAAAAATGGTTTAACCTACAGGCCTTACGGTAGACTAGTTTGGCCTGGGAAAAACTAGTTTATCTTATGGGTGTAAGGATAGGCTAGTTTGGCCTAGGAAAACTAGTTTATTCTATGGGCTTTCGGATAATTAAGTTTGGTCTTGGAAAAACTAGTTTATCCGATGAGCGTTTGGATAAACTGGTTTGACTTAGGCCAGTCTAGTTCTGCCTAAAATCGGGTTTGGCTGGTAACATATGCATTTCGTCTTATTAAATTAATTTTCGTTGTGTTCAGTCTTCATTGCGCTAAATGTTCTCTCACAATCCGCTGAATGTAGCGGCGAAATTGGAGAAAATTGAAGCATATTACATGTTTTACTGTATAAAGTTGTTCCGCATCGTTTCTTCGATTAAAATCTATGGTATCGCCCAAAATCTTGGATCTACAAAAAGAACTCGTGTGAATAAGAGTGCCGCTTGTTCTGACTCACACATGTACACGTAGAAAAAAAAAGGCAAAATTGAGCACTCACAATTTGGCGAATTTATTTATTCATGTACTTGCCAAATGACACATCTTGTCGTAATTTGGCGCTATGGTGAACGGCAGCGAGAAACCTGCCTATTTGAAAGATATGTGGTTTTATCAAAAAATATTAAAGAACTGTTACCTGTACATTTTCATACTGCATGCTTGCAGCTTCATTTTCCAATTCCAAGTATTTGCAAGTGCGATACAGCTTCCCTAGAGTTTTATTTGACTTGTACATCATGTGCCGATCACTTTCCATGAAATCGGGATATTTTCTCAACTTTTCTCTTTCAAGAAGCTGCTCAATTTGTCCATTCTTAGCAAAATCGACAGCAAAAGACATTTTACGGGCAATGGACTGGCATTCTCTCGAAAAAATTCCACTTTTATCAGCTCTTACTAGGTGAGCAATTCCAATCAGACCTGCGGTGTCATTCCTTATGTAGTCTTCAAGGAAATCTATAATTTCAGAAATCTACAGAGAAAATAACAAAAACGAACAATCACGCATCAAGCATAGTTTATAAATCACGCATCAAGCATAGTTTATAAATAACTCATCAAGTATAGTTTATAAATCTAGAAAACAGGAATTCTGCTTTTTTAGAATTCAGTGGCTCTAGCGACGAAATTAAAGTATATACAGGGTGAATCTGAACTCTTGAGCAAAACTTTAAGGGGTGACAGTTCACATCAAGACAAACAATGTTGGATAAAAAACGAACCGAGGTGTGGTTTCCATGACTACCGCAACCTCCTTGAGAACTGTTTTTTAGCTCACAGGCTATCATAGCCTGAGAGCTTATGTGCCCGTCCGTTCTGTATGTACGTTCGTGCGTAACGCGATAACTCATGATAAAAATATCCGATCCACTTGAAATTTTGTATGTAGGTATATCCTGACAAGGCGCTTCCCTGATTAGTTTTTGGAGTTCATTCGATATGTATAAGAGGGGGAACGGGGGGCTCATGCCCTCCCCTTAGTTGATATAAATGGGATTTTCATGCAGAATTAAGTTTTCGTTCAAAATTTAGATTAGGATCATTCTGATGAGGCGATTCCGTGACTGTTATTAGGTGTTCATTGAATAAGTATAAATAGGGGGAACTTGGGTTCTAATGCCCCCCCCCTTAATTTATATAAATGGGTTTTTCAAGCAGAATTTTCAGATTTCGTTCAAATCTCTGAATAGTTTTGGAAGTTTAATGGTTAAGTATAAAAGAGGGGGATAACTCCTTTTAAATTATATAAATGCTAAATGGGTTTTTATTTAGAATTATCTCATTTGCTCTGAATTTTGGATATAGATTTTTTATATGATAAAGCATGTCTTTGATAGTATAGGAGGTTCAATGATTAAGTATAAAAAAAAAGGAAAGGGGAGAGCTGTTTCCCCTTCTTAATTTTTTTTCGAACGGAATTAACCCTTGAAAATATAAGGCTTTAATGTACAATTAGTAGGGTAACATCCCCAGTAATTGGTACTTTAAGAATTTGTCTTTAAACTTACTTCAATTTTCATTACAAAGAAATAAGATATTTACTTGGAAATATTTTTAAATTAAAGAATGCATATCTGTGCATCTATTTTGCCCACTAAAAGCAAAAAAAGTTGAAAAAGTATTTTTATAAAAATATATTTATAAAAAGTTGCTGAAATCACCAGTAATTGGCACCTAGAGCACCAATGTATGGCACCTTGTGATCCAGTAATTGGCACAAGTTTATATTTAAAAAAAACTTTACATTTTGCATTGGGTTTAATCGCTTTAAATGAATTAAGTGTAGATGAAGATGCCATATTTCTGCTTTTTGAGAGTGAGAAATCAGCATATTAGTCTGAAATGTGAACACTTTAAAACAATACAATATACTTACATTAATACCCAGTAGTTGTCATGCTGTCCCCAGTAATTGTCATATGAAGCTTTAATGGATTCCAATTACTGATAATATGCCATATTTTCAAATAAAAACAAATGATAAACAAAATTAGTCTATAACTTTAAAAGTACTGCCAAAATAAGTGGTTTAACCTCCTGACTGCCGCCGGCTGATTTTTTCACACACTAAGCTGCAGGGTTCACTGCAACATAAACAATATTTAAATTAGTATAATTCCACAAATAAAACCCAGTTCTGAAAAATTAAGTTAGGATTGATGCTATCAAAGATTATACACCGATACTAATAACGTATTTTGCATCAGGTTGGAAAAAACATCTTTTTTTTTATATTTTTAATAAATTACAGAGAAAACAACATATTACCTTTTGGCTGGGCAGTCAGGAGGTTAATCTCAAATTCCTTGCGAATTCCTTGTAATTGGAATAGGTGCCAATTACTTGGAAGTACCAAAATTGAAGCACCATTAATTGGCATCTATCATTAATTCAGAAATCCAAATATTTGTGTCGAAAATACCTTTACACAATTAAAGTAACCCTTTTTAACTAAAAAAACTGTTCTCAATTTAAATTTAAAATATATTATAAATCATATAATAATGAATAGAAAAGCATGCCTTTTTTAAACCAAAGGACAAGCATTTGCAACAAAAATGGCTAATTTCATACAAGCCATACTAATTGTTTCTCTTTCCTAGGCACTATTGTCATCTAGTAGCATAAATCAAAGTTATAATCTTTAACGTAAATGAGCATATAACTGGTATATGGTCTTGCATTTTTAAAAGACTGGATACAAATCTTATTTTAGGACATGTTTGTAGGATGTGCCAATCACTGGTGCATGCCAATTACTGGGGGTGTTACCCTATTTGTAGCCTGTGAGCTCAATGCCATCAGTTTAACTGGGCAGTATTCTTTTTTATTTTTCTTTATTTTTATCGTGTTTCGTTGCGCAATTGTTTTTCATTTTCGAGAAATCTTGCTGGCATCAGAAGATGCGTAATTCAGTCAACAAAATGATTCGATGTGCTATTCTATAAAAAATGTTGAAATTAAATGAACGATGTAACTTTTGTAAAGCAATCAACTGTATTCTTTATTCGAAGAAAAAGATTCTGTTTTGTTATGTACAGCTCATATTCAAAATATTAGAATAATTACCTTTTTTTTTAGAAATTGAAAATATCGTTTGGTAATTTAATGTCTTTTAATGAAAATATGCAAACGATATTTTTATTAAGAACTTATTGTTGATTAAACTTACTTGTTATCTTAAATTTAATATCATTTTTGAAAAGATTAATTGCAAAAAAAAATTATTTTGAAAAGTCAAAATATTAGAATATTTATTCAAGTGGTTCAAAATATTAGAATATTTCACAATAATTCTCCTTTAATTATTACCAATTGTTAACTGGTGGCATCATTGATTAAATTCAGACTATTTTATTTAAAATCAGTATTCTTTTTTGCAGTTTGTTTCTTTTTCGTCTTAAAATGGGCCGTGTGAGTGATATTCCTGAATCTACTAAACTTCGTATGGTTGATTTGTATCGGCACGGTAAAAATCAATGTTTTATAGCGAATTATTTACATTGTTCGCAATCGAGCGTTAGTAAAATACTAACACAATATTCAAAAATTGGAAAATTTCAAAATAATCGCCGAAATGGTGGCCGAAAACCAAAAACATCTGCTAGAGATGACAGGAAACTGAAGCGTATAGTTAAGAAAAACCGTTTTAAAAGTGTGCGATTCTTGCACCGAAAATGGAAAGAAGAAGGAGTTGAAGTTTCTACATCGACAACATTAAGACGTCTCCATAAATTTAAATTTGAATCTCGTGTACCGAAAACAAAACCTCTCATGGCTGCAAGACAAAAGCGTATAAGATTGAATTGGTGTAAATCAAGACGTTTATGGAGCAATGAAGATTGGAAAAATATATTATTTAGTGATGAAAGTATGTTTTGTGTTTCATATGGTAATCAAGGTATTCGAGTTTGGAGAATGAATCAAGAAGCATTTGATAAAGAATGCCTTAAACGTTCCGTAAAATTTGCTGCTAGTGTCATGGTTTGGGGTTGTATGACTGCAGAAGGACCTGGAAAGTTATGCATCGTCTACGAAAAGGTTAACTCTCTGATATATCAAGAAATTTTAGAATATTACATGATTCCATCATCAGAAGATTTATTTGAAGATGATTTCATCTTTCAACAAGATTTAGCGTCCCCGCATACCTCGGTGTCAACTAAGAATTGGTTCCGCCAACGCAACATTAAGGTACTTCCTTGGCCACCAAATTCACCAGATCTTAATCCCATCGAAAACTTATGGTGTATAATGAAGAAAAAACTTCAAGAAAATCCTCCTTCAAGTAAAACTGAGTTAGTGGCACGTATAAAGTCTATTTGGGTTAATAATGATAGAAATGTTTGTAAACACCTTGTATATATATAGTATGCAAGATCGATTGTACGCTGTTATGAAAGCTAAAGGGGATGCTACAAAATATTAACTACCATTTACTTCATATTCATAAGGTAATATTGTTGCGTAAAATAAAATTAAACAAAAACATAATTTGCAGAACAAATTAAAAAAACAAAATTTATTTCCTGCTCTATTTAAGCCCGAGAAGGGACAGATATTAAGATATTTGATTTATTTATTTCTACATTTAGTATTAAATTTTTGCATCAAATAATTTAAATTATGTGAACATTAAAAAAATAAAAATGAAATTCAAACAATATGATACTTAAAAACCATAAATTTTAGATTCCGTTCAAACGAAATCGAAATAAATCTGAGACTTTTTCTGAACATTTGCTTCTATTCTTTTTATCTATACCTACAGTAAACATTATACAAAATCTGCAAAACAAATATTTGCAAGTTAAGTTTGGAAAAAAGTCTAAGATTTATTTCGATTTCGTTTGAACGGAATCTAAGATTTAGAGTTTTTAAGTATCATATTGTTTGAATTTCATTTTTATTTTTTTTAATGTTCACATAATTTAAATTATTTGATACAAAAATTTAATACTAAATGTAGAAATAAATAAATCAAATATCTTAATATCTGTCCCTTCTCGGGCTTAAATAGAGCAGGAAATAAATTTTGTTTTTTTAATTTGTTCTGCAAATTATGTTTTTGTTTAATATCTCAAGTTTTTTAATAACTACTGCATTCAGATAAGCTCATTTCAAAATGAACTGAGGGTACCATCATCAGGACTTCCTTTATGTGGTATCGTATCACAATTACTGATGTAATTTACCCAGGAACATAGATAGAAGTGAATTATGGGGGGGGGAGGGATACGCTCAAGAGAACGTCTGAGGTGCTCATATTTCTGTCTCTCTTCCTCTGACGCAAAAAAATATATTAGTGCATATTCACATTGTAAGTTCCATGTTTCTTATTAAATTGTTGCAATAGCTCCATTTTATGCTAAAAAGAATATGGTGATGAAAAATTTGAGTGTATAACTAATTCAAGATTAAACATTATGTTGGCTTCATATGTGCAAGCAGGATGAGCGAGTGTTGAAGCACTTTAGCTACAATTTAGCAATTCTGCAAAACTGTGAAAGGGCCTCAAAGTTAAATTAGATTTTTGAACAAAATTTTATTTGATGAAATACTATTACGTTTTCCCCTATGTAGGAATTTCTGATTTATTTTTCCAGATCTATACCGATCATGATACCTAGACTCCAAAACCACTCCCAATTAAAAACTCTATCTCCGTGGTATCTACGTTAGATTTTCATTTCTCCATTTGGTTTTGCATAGATTTTCATTGAACCATTTTCAAATCGTTAACTTTTTTTTTTTTTTTTTTTTTTTTTTTTACATCTAGAACTGAATTCTGTACATGCTTCCTGTCTTGATACCAAATATTTCAAAATCTCTGTTTCATTTCCAATATGACGTCATAAATGTCTAGTATAATTCTAGACATTCACCTCTAGACAATATAATATTCGTCTAACAATACCTCAAGACATAGTATCAATAAAATGTATTTATTTTTTTATTTTTTGTATTACGTCATGTTTTTTTATTTTCTGTATTTCTTCACTTAGAAGCTTCTTGATAAATAAATCAATGTTTGAATTGAAATTCTGCCCAAAATTGAAATTTAACATCGACAGAACTTCAAATCGCTATCGGAGCTCTGGGCAGGGTTCAGCGTAGAAAAGTTAGGGATAGATGTCATATATGCAATACATTGGCGCGATTGGAACAAAATGGATATTATGTGCCTCACATGCTAACCTGGCTATCGTTGTTTATTTTACTAATAAATTGTTTATTTTCTATTACTTTTATTTAAAAAAATTATGTAGATCGTTTGTTCTATAGTTATTAATAAACTTTTTTTAATTTATCTTTATTTTCCTTTTTAAATATTAGAAAATAATTAAAAAATATATATGTGATGTATTTGAAAACGAAATTTTCACCAAATTGGCGTCAGAAAAAAAACTGCGCCAACATGGTAAGTATTAGACATCTGTGCATAAAGGTGACGCATTATGAATATTCCAAATGTGCTTAAATTTTATTAACTCATACTCATAGAGATAGTGAATCAAAAGTTTTATAAAAATGGTACTACTCTATTACCCCGTTGACCAATTTCGCCAAATTCTACAAATCGCCAAACTAATAGCCAAATTATACATGTTGACATAATTTGTATTTTAAATAACGAAAAACCAAATAATTAGTAGAATATTAATAAAAATACAAATAAAAAGTCGAAATAAAAATCTATTAATGACATTTTAAACACTTGAATCGTAGTTAATGTTATTTTAATGTGACATTCACGATCATCCATTATTGGCATTTAATCTTATAGTTTGGCGATAATTTTTTGGCCGACGGGATAACCTAGTAGAATCATAAAAATATTAACTTAAAAAACAGCTATTTTTCAACAGAAACTCTTTGCGATATTTAAAAAATTAAATCGTGTAGTGTTTTATCTTATTAAAATCATTGGAATAATGAATTTAATACAAGTTAATTCGGTACTTGGTTATCCCTTCAACCAATTCCGCCAAATTATATAAGTCGCCAAACTAATAGCCAAATTATACATATTGGCATTTTTTTTATAACAAAAGTACAAATAAATGGGTAAAACACTAGTAAAAAGTGGAAATAAAATCATTTGATGGCATCTCTAAATACGTATAGGTATTTAATGTCATTGAATGTGACATTCACGATCATCCATTACTGGCATTTTATCTTATAGTTTGGCGATAGTTTTTTGGTAGACGGGATAACCAAGTATTACCGTTGATTTAAAATTGATTTTATCCAATGATTAATTATTTGTAACATTACAAATTTAGGCACGATTTTAAAAAATCACCAAATCGGGAATTAAAAAAATATATTAGTAAACATTGTTTTTACTTGTTTACATTGGATTTGAATATTTAGGTTGATAGAATTGGCGAATTTATTGCAGTGCCGAAAAGTCTTACACCAAGTAGTTGACGATTCTGCGGTTTAGCTTTAAAAAATTGCTGTGTTTGAAGACCCAGTTCTGCAGATTTACTAGTTTCATTACATACCAAGGATGAAATACTATTATTCTCAAATACTATTATTTTTGAAAATTTTTATTCACCTAAATTTATTTTGATTTTCTTCGAACATATAAGACGAAGAATTTTTTAAAAATGTGGTGGAAGTACGAAATCCCGGCGCAAATGTCATATATGCACTAAGTTTGGAGCAATTTTTTTTTTTTTTTTTTTTTTTTTTTTTTTTTTTTTTTTTTTTGATGCCAATATGTCAAAAAACTCGCTTTCAAATACCAGTTACATATATATACTTAAGTTATTTTCTATTATTTTGCAGAGACAATAGATAGAAAAAAGTTTAATTTACTTATTTTCTATATTTCTTCTGTTAGAAGTTTCTTGATCAATGTTTGAAAATGTCCTTTTATTTTAAAAACCATGCTTCATTTTGCTTTCTGTTGACGATTCTTGTATTTGTACGAAATGTTTGCAAATCTCCGTTTCATTTCTAATATGACGTCGTAAATATACCATTTTAATTCTTACAACAGAAAAAAAATCAATTTTATTTTTTATTTATCACGTAAAAATGATTAATTGCTACAGGAAATACGACCATTGACCTCTGTATATTTTTTTGATTGGAGGGAATTATTTTTTAAACAATTAGATCCTTTGAAGAAAATTTGTGGAAGCGCGTACAAAATGTGGGAAAATGTCTAGTAAATAACTCGTTCAATGTTAAATTCAGTATTAAAATAACATTACGGAGTCACACTGGAAATAAATAAAGCATAGCACTGCCGTGCTATGCTTTAATATTCTAATATTTTGAACCAATCTAAATTTTATTCTAATATTCTGGTGTGTTTAAGGAAGCTGTATACCTAATTTATTGTGCTGTATTTTATATTTTATAAATGTTAAAATCTTATCTAAACATTCCAGATTTAATTTATAAGAAATTTAATTGCATTTACTTAGTATAAAAAATAAATAAATGACAAATAATTTTTTCTTATTACTTTTTCTCAATTATTCTAATATTTTGAATATGAGCTGTATAAGTATGGCTGTTTAAAAACTTTATTTCATATTTTGGTTGGAATGTGCATGGACAATCCATTGTATTTACTACTATTTTCGCCGTATTCGAAACCAACATAAGATTCTAGTTTATTGTTGATGAAAAGAAGTATTCTGGCTTGTGATGATATACGAAATAAATATGTTTTTGTTTATATCTCAAGCCCAATCTTCCTTCCAGTTGTTCTGTCCTTTTTGTGAGATGGATAAGTATCTTCAAACAATTTTAATATTCTAGTTACCTTATTCAGTTTAATTTAAATTCAGTATTTGGTTTTAAATTCGAAATTCGTAACTTTAAAAATTTATTCTTATTTGCACAATTTATAACCTATCCATAATTCTTCTATCCAAATGTTAAATACGAAACTAAGGGTTACAAAAGATTTTTCGAAGGAGATAGGCACCATTAAAATTTAGGGTCCAAAATTTCAAATAATTACAAAAGAAAAAAAAAAGAAAAGAAAGAAAGAAAAATCTTTTAATTCATTTACGGTTTTCAAAGAAACTATTCATTATGTCGGTATTTTCTTAAAAATAAATTGTAAAGATAAAGTTTAAAAAAGCCGGTAGTGGCCATTATAAACTTTGGAGTATCGGAAAGCTATTATTTACCGTTATTTTATTGTATCTCATTAAATCTTATACTATAATGCGAGGAAAAATTGTGCGTGTGTGTCTGTGTGTATGTGTAAATTTTAAGTTAAAAACGGCTCTAACGATTTTCGCAAAAATTTGGATTTTACCATTTTTGAGCACGAGAAGACCATTGGGCTAGGTCATATGTTCGAGGAAATTCGACTTTTGGGTCATTTTGGGTCATAATGGGTCAGGATCAAGCTATTTATATCTAGAGAACGGCTGGATCGATTTTAACGGAATTTTGTATCCAATCGTTTTTTAGCACGAGAGAACTATTAGGCTGGGTCACATGTTCGAAAAATGTGGATTAGTGGGTCATTTTTGAGTCATTATGGGTCAAGTCATTTTTATTTAAAAAACAGCTCTAACGATTTTGACCAAATTTTATATTTTATCGTTTTGGATTACAAGAAGACGATTGGGGTTGGTAACATGTTCGAGAAAATTCGGTTAGTGGGTCATTTTTGGGTCATGCTATTTTTTTCTAGAGATTTTCTCACGCAATTTTGACTAAATTTTATATTCTATCGTTTTCGGGCATGAGAAAATCATTGGGCTGGGCCAGATGTTTAAGAAAATTCGATTAATGGGTCATTTTGGGTCATTTTGGGTCAGGATCAAATTAATTATATTTAAAAAACGGCGCAATCGATTTTATTTAATTTTGTATTTAAACGTTTTTTGACAAGCAGAAACTAATGAGCTAGGTCACATGTTCGAGAGATATCGATTATAAGAGTCATTTGTGGGTCATGCTGGGTCATGCTAACTTTATCTTGAAATGGTTCTAATCATTTTGAGTACACTTTGTATTATATCGTTTTCTTGCAAGAGTAAACCATTGGGCTAGAACACAT
This sequence comes from Maratus speculifer, assembly GCA_964019185.1. Classification (NCBI taxonomy): domain Eukaryota; kingdom Metazoa; phylum Arthropoda; class Arachnida; order Araneae; family Salticidae; genus Maratus; species Maratus speculifer. The sequence continues at coordinate 6,827,581 of OZ025303.1, read as the reverse complement.
GCTTGCAAAAATTCGGTTAGTGGGTTATTTTGGGTCATAATGAATATGAGTCATTCTAATTATATAACAACGACTCAATCAATTTTATTTAAATTTTGTAACAAAGCATTTTCTTGTCACGAGAACACTATTGGGTTGAGTCGCATGTTAGAAAAAATTATATTAGGGTTGTTATTTTTTCTCATTGTCGGATGCTGTTAAGCTAATTTTACAAAAGGAATGGCTTAAACGATTTTGATTCAATTTTATATTCCACTGCTTTTGATTACCTGAAGACCACTGAGCTAAATCACGTATTTGATCAAATTTGATTAGTGGGTCTTTTTGGGTAATACGTGTAGGGGTCATGAGAATATGGCAACAGCCAATTAGTCGGCGATTTTTGACAAAATATTTGCAACATTTTCCCGAAAAAATCGACAATCAAGATTACGAAACCCAAAATACGTACTTGGCGTTAAATGTCGCCAAATTTAACTATTTTTGGCAAAAAAATATCGGTTTTCAGAACGTGAAGAAATTTTGCTGACATTCTTAATAAGAATCGCGATGCATGCTTAAACCAGTCAGAGTCGAGCTAAATATGTGATTTGAATTGATGTCCTTTCATTGTAAATTTTTTAAATAACGTAAAATTTATGAAAATATACGTAGATATACAGTTTTCGTATTCATTGTTTTTGTAAATAATACGATTATAAATAACATGTTTCATAGTAATGATACAGAGAGAATGATGTAGTAAGAATATTCTATCGAGTTAAACACAAAGTGTATTTTGACCGAGCTAAGCTCGGTCACCCCTGCTAGTACTTCCAAAAGCTTATACTGCAAACGCGTGAAACACTCTTGTAATACTAATTGAACATGAAAATCAACACTTGTAACTAAAATCCTTTTTGATTGTGTTGTGAATTAGTTGCGAATGTTTTATACGAAATAAAAAGATTGTGCTACAAGTGTTGTTAAAAATTACAAGAATAGAAAATGTGTTTTCAAAACTTATTTCAAAACATTTATTTTTAAAACTGTGTGGCATCATGTAGAAAATACATTAAAAGTGTTTTACATGTGTTGTTTTATAGTGTTCTAAAATGGCGCGGTATTTACAATGTGTTGTTAATTTAGGGTCAAAATGTTGTATAGTACAACGCTTTTTTAACCCCTTGAGGGGCAAAGCACTTATGTTCATAAAATGTTCAAATGAGTGATTGACACCGGAATTCACAAACAAATTTATATGATAGAAAATAAAAGATGTTTTTCGCGTATATTGTAGAAAGCAAATGTTAATACTAAAATTTCGGTACCAATGTGGCATAACGGAATTAAAATTAAGTGGTATATGTAATATACCGGTGCCCTTCAAGGGGTTAAGAAACTATTTTCATCAACATTATTTACAACATTATTTCAACACAATTGACAACACTATTTTCAGAAAATCTTTCTAAGTAGCAACACTTTGCAACATATTTAGAGCGCATTTAAAGCGAGCAATACTTTTGCAGCATTTCAAAAACATATTCACAACACACACACAATAAAAAACGTTTTACAACACATTAATGTGTTGTAAAACGTGTTGTTTTTATAGTTTTTTAGGTTAGTGATCAAAGTATTAATACATATATATGTTTATGATATTTGATGCAGAATTTAAGAAGATAAAATACGAAAAATTAACTTTTTTTCACAATTTTGAGTAAGAAAATGTCTCATATTTTATAGGTTTTAATCCCGAAACAGATGTAATGAAAGAACGTCATCTTGAAGAAATTGTGACAAAAAAGTTTCCCTTTTGTGAATGCAAATTTATTTTTAAGTCTATTTTCAAATCTTAAACTACCAAATTTATGATACTTTTTGAATTCATTTTATTCACAAAAATTGTCAAGTCCTTTTAGGCAGAAACTGTGTAATTGACAATTTATTCCATTATTTGGTAAAGGCAGAAGATTTTTCAGAAAATAGTTTGAGAGTTAGTGTTTTGAATTTTCCTGTTGCCGAATGTACTAATGTAATGAAAAAATTTTTTATAAGTTTCTTTTTTTTAAACTTATTTTTAAATTACAAATGAGTTATATATTTTTTATAAATACAGATATCTATATTATAAAGGCCAAACGTATCTGTGCGTAACGCATACGTCATTTTGCGAATGGCTAGACTTTACTTTACAATTTCGGTTTCGCAATTTTCCCTACAGAAAATTTTACACTCGTAAACATCTCACATCATAAATTTTTATACTGTCGCGTAGAGAAAAAAATGTACTTTTAAATGCAATTTGCTTGAAAGTTGTATCTCAATTTATTTTCGAGATATTAATTTTTTTATAGTTTTTAGTACCAATTTTGTCATTGTGGCAACTGAATCAAACCATTTTCTCTTAAAATTGAAAAGAAAATAGAAATTAAAATGCGCAACACTTTTTCATGCAATTTTGGCTTTTCAATTTTCGGTACTGCAAATTTTATACTTCTAAACAGCGTACATTTTAATTTTTTGCACTTCTAAACAGCATACATTTTAATTTTTTACACCGCTGTATCGAGAAAAAAATGTACTTTTAAATGCAATTTGTTTGAAAGCTGTATCTCAATTTATTTTTGAGATATTATTTTTTTTTATAACTTTTAGTGCAAATTTTATAATTGTGGCAACAGAATCACTCCATTTTCTCTTAAAATTAAAAAAAGAAAGAAAGAAAATGCGTATATTATTTGAAATATGTCGTCTGTTATAAAATCTGGTGAATTTCCATTTTATTTCGTTTAATAATTTGGATTATTGAGTTTTAAAGAATTTTGTTAATTTTGGCTTAAAATAGTATTTGTTTGAAAGTTAGACTGACTAATATAAAATGTACTCTTTACTGTAACTAATTTTGTATTAAAAATCAATGAAACAGTTCTCTCTTAAAGATTTTCTTTCGTCGAATTTCGACGGGTTCCACCTCGTGTATATAAATTCGAAACTTAAAAAAAACTTTCTATATTATACTCTGAAAGTATACATTGATATTGATATTGACATTAAAATTCGTAGTTCCTGATTTATATCCATGAAGTGCAAATGTTAATAATGTAATTATTTTAAATTTGTATTTGATTTATGATCTAAATGCATAAAAATTGATTATTTAAGATATAAAGCCTTAATTATTTAACTTTTTTAATTATGTATTTTAATTAATTTTAATATTAGCTTTAAAGATATGTAAAAATGTTTTACTTCAGAAAATAAATATAATATATTCTTTTTGTAACATAATTAGAAACAATTGTATCCCAAATCAATAAAAATATTCAGTATACTAAAAATATTTTTGGAAATATAGTAATAAACAGAATATTATTTCTGTTTCAAAAGTCATCATGCTCTCCCTCCCTCCCCGCAAAAATACATGTGTTATATTTTTTTGTAATTTTTTAAAAATTGCTATGATATACGTAAAAAATAGTCAAAGCTAACAATATACATATGTATTAGCCACACGATATATACAGGGTGTTTCGCTACCAGACCGACAAACTTTGAGGAATGATAGTAGACATGAAAACAAACATTATTAAATAGGAAACTATGGGGCGCAAACGTCTTCTGTAAGAGCTAGGGGCCATTAAAATTAAAGGTCCAAAATTTCAAACGATGATAAAAAACGTAAAAAAGGATCGATTCGTTTGTGGTTTTCACTAAATTTATTCTTTATATCACGATTTTTCTAGAAAAAAATTTTAAAGATTACGTTCAAAAATTGTCGACTGAGGGCGCTTTAGACTTTAGAATAACGAACAACTGCTTTTTACCGTTATTTTTACTTTTTACCGTTATTTTGTGCATGGGGTTGAAATTATTGGAAAGTTTAAACTTTAACTTAAATTTTAACCTCAAAATCGGAAATATTGGGATCGGATAACTAGCAAAAATTGAACTGTGAACAGAGGGAAGATTTTTAAACACTCATAAACATTAATCAAACTGATCGTTTTTGTTGCAGTTTGCGTGTAGGTTATTCCCTTGATAATTATTTTATTCAAAATGAGTAACAGCTCTTGAGTCTCCATTTTTTGATAGAGGGCGCTTCCGACACATCTCCGACATTTCAATGGCATTACTCCTGGGTGTTTTACTACCAGACCAACATACTTACAGGAAGTGTTAGGGATGCAAAGCCACTCGGAATCACATAGGAATATAACGTTGAAAATGCCTTTTTAGCAAGTTGTGGTTAAAAGAAGCTGAGAAAAAAGCAACAGAAACAGGTAGTTAAATAGCAACACGTTAATGTGGCAGAAAACAATTTACTTAAGGTTTTTAATACAAAAGGTGTCCGAAATTAAGACCAGAAGTAGTTGGGCACGCTTGACAGCAGCGATGCATGCCTCACGCTTTGAAAGATTCCTGGCATCTCGGATAGCTTTCTGGCAGCTACAGAAATTCGAGCTGAGAGGTCTTCCACTGACGGTACGGGAGTCTCATACATTCACCTTTTCACTTGATCCCAGCAGAAGAAGTCCATACAGATTCAGATTCAGATTGAGCCAGGTGGGGGAGCCTACTAATTGGTTTGAGCTCAACTAGCCCCACCCAGCAATGTTTATTTAAAAAAATACAGAACAGTTATATACTAATAAAATAAAGGTAGGTAGCAAAAAGTAATTGATATAATGAAGTAGGTGTGACGACCTGGCAGGCCAACAAACCGGGCCACCACTACCTATCCACCGCTGTCCTTGTGTTACATTGGGGTTTCTGCGAACATCATTGGTAAAATGTGGAGGAGCCGCATCGTGCTATAGAGTGGCGCAACGAAAGAGAACATGTGCTTTTACCAGAAGTTCCGACAGAACATGTTGTAGAATTATCAAGTTGCTTCTTTCTCTGCTTCTTTTAACTTTCCCAACTCGTTAAAAAGGCATTTTCGACGTTACATTATAATATGATCCCGAGTCGTCTTTGCATCCCTAACATTTCCTGGAAGTATCTTGGTCTGGTAGTAAAACATACAGGAGTAATGACATTGAAAATTCGGAGATGTGTCGGAAGCGCCCTCTATCAAAAAATGGAGACTCAAGAGCTATTAGTCATTTTGAATAAAATAATTACCAAGGGAATAACCTACACGTAAACTGCAACAAAATCTATCTGTTTGAATAATGTTTATGTGTGTTTAAAAATCCCCCCCCCCCTCTGTTCACAGTTCAATTTTTGCTAGTTATCCGATCCCAATGTTTCCGATTTTGGGGTTAAAATTTAAGTTAAAGTCTAAACTTTCAAATAATTTCAACCCCATGAACAAAATAATGGTAAAAAGCAGTTGTTCGTTACTCTAAAGTCTAAAGCGCCCTCTATCGAAAATTTTTGAACGTAACTTTTAACACTTTTTTACAAACAAATCGTGATATAAAGAATGATTTTAGCGAAAACCGCAAACGAATCTACCCTTTTTTTTCATTTTTTATAATCGTTTAAAGTTTTGACCTTAAACTCTAATGGCACCTAGCTCCTACGGAAGACGTTTGCGCCCCATGGTTTCCGATTTAATAATGTTTGTCTTCATGGCTACTATCACCCCTTAAAGTTTGTCGGTCTGGGAGCGAAACACCGAGTTCGACCTTCGTCCATTCTATGATACGATTTTAGGCTTAAGGCTGCGGAACAGGAATACTATCGTTTTCCATGATATTAAAAACGGCTGTAACGATTTTCACAAAATTTTGCACCCCTGTGTTTTCAGGCTCAAGAAGACTATTGGAATGGGTCTCATGATCGAGAAAATTTGATTAGTGGGTCATTTAGTGTCATTATGAGTCAAGGTCAAGCTACTTATGTCTAAAAAATGGCTAAATCGATTTTAACTAAATTTTTCATTTAAACTGTTTCGGGCACGAGAAAACTATTCCGGTTGGTTACATGTTCGACAAATTGCGATTAATGGATCATTTTTGGGTCACTGTAGGTCAAGCTAATTCTATCTAGAAAATGGCTCTGACGATTTTGACTAAATTTTGTACTCAGCCATTTTGGAATACGAAGACTACTGGGCTAAGAAACATGTTCTAGAAAATTCGATTAGTGGGTCATTTTTGGGTCACTAATTCTTTTTGGAAAACGGCTCTAACTATTTTGACTAAATTTTGTGTTCTATAGTTTTCGCGCTCCAAAAGACCATTAAACTACATTGCATATTCATGAAAGCTTGATATGTGGGTCATTTTAGGTCATAATAGGTCAGTTTCAAGCTATTTATATTTAAAAAACGGCTTAATCTATTTTGTCTAAATTTTGCATCCACTCGTTTTCGGGCACGAAAAGATCATTTTGCTGAATCACATGTTCCAGAGATTTCAATTATTCGGTCATTTTGGGTTATTATAAGACAAGCTTTTTTTCGTAATGGTGAGTTACATATTGATATTTTATTGCCTGATTTGATGCGGAATGCCCTAAAATCAAAGCAGACCTGACGCATGCTCAAAAGAGTGTACGATTTTGCTTCGATTTTACGATAACAAACAATACCTACTTTGACTTATGAAAGTTTTTGACCCACTTGAAGTTAACTGAATTTTTTAAATGAAATAACTCGCTTTGCTGATGCCCTGATATGGCGATTTAATCTAAAGCTGATTTCGTCGTAAAAAAGGGACATTGCGCCCTGATTTCGATCTCGAATTACTTTAATTAATTTTTTACTGATTCCCGAATGAAAGAGAAAGTCGTGCACAAAAATATCAAACTTTGAAATTTAAAAGCTCTGTCATTTTTGTCTTACAGAAGTCAAACTTTTGTGTTATATCTCTTATGATATGTGCAAACTTTTACTAAATACAACTATAGGGACCGAAGGACCGTATAAAAAGTTAGATTTTGTAATTATTTTAAAATTGATTTTTTACTTTAAACATCGCTACAACGTGAATATTTATCTCATTTGAAACATTTTTGCAACTGTAATTATATGTCTATGGCCAACGGTTGAGAAATTAAAAGTCGGCAATAGATAGCATACTGCATCCTGTATGTAGCTTTACAAAAGAATCTATTAAATTTATAGTAATCTTACTAGAATTTTATTTGTAGCCCGAGTTGCAGTTACATAAAAAATTTTAACCATCCCAGTTTCTTAAAAGAATTTGGTACTTCTCTGTTATCTCGTCGACCAATATCGCCAAATTATATAAATCGCCAAACTAATAGCCAAATTATACACATTGACATAATTTTTATTTTAAATGACGAAAAAACAAATAATTAGTAGAATATTAATAAAAATAAAAATCACTTAATGAACGAAATAAAAATCACTTAATGACATTTTAAACACGTGAATCGTATTTAATGTCATTAAATGTGACATTCACGATCATCCATTATTGGCCTTTAATCTTAAAATTTGGCGATAATTTTTTGGTCGATGGGATAACCTAAAAGTAACAAGAATTTCAGTTACTTTATAAATTTTTTGATTTACAGTGCAAACGTATATCTGCTACATGAAGTTTAGTTGTTGACGTTACATAAAAACGTTCTTGGAATTCCATTGTTCTAGAGAATCTGTAGTAACTTTACAGATATTTTTTAAGGTGTGTAAAATGACTATTTAATAATAATAAGGGTATAATGAAAATCAACTATGTGGATATTTATATGATAAATGTTAAAAGAGGGAAAAAAAATCTTAGCATGCTAAATACTTACGCCTATATTACCAAACACGTAGGAATTCACAGCAGGAAAATGTGCAGGTTTTTTGTTTGGTGTTTTGAAAAATAAATCAGGATCCCATATAACTGCATATTCGTCTCCATCAAGATCTGAACCTGAATATTAAATAAATGTTTTTTAAGCTCATTTTTGAATAAATTGCCTAACACATAAAATTTGAGATTACATATACGTACACATAACCTACAATTAGCAGACATTATCGTCTGTATTTGTCAGACATATACAAGGTATCCACAAAAGAACTCCAAGGCTTTAAAAAATCATATCGATTTAACGGATGAGTTAGATCAGATCAGTTAATTTTGAAGAAACCAGTAGCTCATCAGATTTTATCCACCCTAATTTAAGTTTGTTTTTTCAATACTAAGTAGCGCTGCGAGTCATTCACCTTAAAGTAATGTAGTAGACGCTCATTCCATTATTTAACTCATTTGATTTAGTGCAATAGCGGTTACACAACAGAAGGTTTAGTGTGTTATCTGGCTTATAGAGTCTGGATATGTCACAATTGCACAATGCAACTTTCGGCGCGAGAATGGTGGCACTGCGCTTACTCTGTAAAAAAAAAATGTAGCCGATTCTGAAACTTGAATTTTTGCTGTTACCGTTACAGGAAAAGTTCAAGGAATCCCAATTTCCTAGAAAAAGCTTAGTAACTTTACTGATTTTTTCTACAGTGTATAAGTAAAATCATTGTTCAGTGGCTAGGTGCGTTTAAAAAAAGGGAAGTGGATCTGACTTCAATAAACTTTTTTGCTTTCTGGAGACATATCAAGAATCTTGTTTAAGCGGAAAAATTTCAAAATGTTCTCCGTCTCAGGCAATGGATATTCATTTGTGTGGCAATCATCACTCGAGACATATTAACGACGACATGGGAAGACGTTGAATACCATTTGGATGCGTGCCGCGCCACAACCGGGGCACACATTGAAATACATTAAATGGTAACATCTTGATAGATTTATCCTTAAGTACATAAATGTAACAATAATCTAATTTTATGATTAAATAAAAAAATTTTATTTCAAAACCCCGCATCTTTTTTATGGCCACCCTACATTTTATTAATCCAAGCACAACTGATAAGACTGGTCAACGAAGTTAAACTTTTGCTCTTTCACAAAACCGAAATTAGTTGTGTATTATTAAGTCTATTGTGCTTATTCCAAATCCTGTTTTAAATTTTCTCCATTAAGTCAAGTTTTGGAAAATATTCGGAACTTTTGTGCAGCAATTATATGCAAATTTAAGGTATAAAGCATTAATAAACTAACATTTTTTGTTTTATGTTATGAGTACTGTCATGTTTACTTTACAAAAATGTTGCTCTTGCACTGTTAAAAAATCTGTAAAGGTACTAAACATTTTCTAGGAAACTGGGATTCCAAGAACTTTTCATGTAACGATAACAGGAAAAATCCATGTAACCGGTTCTAAAACTTGAGTTTTTGTTGTTACCGTTACAGGAAAAGTTCCAAGAATTCCTGTTTCCTAGATAAAGTGTAGTACCTTTATAGATTTTTTTTACAGTGTGGGATTACGCTTTAAATAAAAAAGAGTGATTATTCACTCCAGAGGAGTGAAAAATCACTCTGCACAGAGTCAAAACATGCCGAAATTCTTTAGAGTACTATTCATTCTTAGAAAGGTGGAATTGTTGACTCTTCGAAAGAGTGAATAGTCACTCATGCGAAGTGAATAGTCACTCTAAACACGGGTGAATAATCACTCTTTCGGAGGAGTGACTATTCACTCTTGCTAAAGGAGTGGGTGTCTTGCTAAGAGGAGTCAATACTCACTCTTTTTTAGGAGTTGAATGTTTATTTTTTATGCAGTTAATTTTTTAAATGTTAGTCTATGGGCATTTAAAAAACAAATCACATCTTTTAGAGCATGCAATGAAAATAAATACAAGCTTGATAAAGAGTGGAATAAAATATTTTATTGATAATATTTATTTAATTCATAGTTTGTACCATTAATTGAACTTTTAAGGAAAAACTTATTTAAAGTTACACATGAATTAAATTAGGTTACTCACAGAAATAAACTAAGATATTTTATTCCAGTCTTATACCTCGTGTTTCCTTCCTTTGGTATCTCTATATCATGGTTTTAAGATGCCCATAAGGACTAATAGTTAATTAAAATCTTAATCAGTAAATATTTTTTTATCAAATATCTATTCATTTTTATTTACTATTTTAATAATTCCCTTGATGTATGTTACATATATTCTTTTTTTACATGCGTAATTCAAATTTTATTATTGGAAAACAGATATTAATAGAATGTTAACTCATAAAACGACATGATAAGTCACATTTAACTTCAGTTTCTTTATTCCCATGTGTATTGCATTTTATGAATATGAGCTAAATCGATTTCATATTTTTTATAGGGAAAGATTTGAAGAACATTAAAAATAATAATGAGTATTTTATAATTGTACTATTAGACAACAACAAAGTACAATAGATGAATTTAATGCAGAATTAGATTTAGCAGTTTCTCAAAAGTCCTGCAGTATCTTGTGTAAAATTCCTATTATTTTATAAATATGGCAAATGTTAAATCTGTAAACATCAGTATGAAGATTTAGGACTTTAAATAATAATTTAAAAGTAATTAGTAATAAAAATATCTTATAAAAGTTTCACAACTACAATATATGAGAATACATTTTCTCAGCATAATGCTAATTTTTAATCTGAAACCACTTCGTAATATCATATTTAATTCCCAAATAAAAATGACAATAAATACTTAAATGTTAGTAATCAGAAAACAATAAAAAACATCTCTCTCTATATATATACTACCGGGGAACACCGAGCCATGCTCGGTTAAACTAAACTCTGTATTAAAGTAAACTCTGTATGTCTTCTCAGCATAATGCTAATTTTCAATCTGAAACCACTTCGTAATATCATATTTAATTCCCAAATAAAAATGACAATAAATACTTAAATGTTAGTAATCAGAAAACAATAAAAAACATCTCTCTCTATATATATACTAGCGGGGAACACCGAGCCATGCTCGGTTAAAGTAAACTCTGTATTAAATTTTATATAAAATGAAATTCTCGCTCTTATATTGCTATAAACAATTTATTTTATAATATTCTTATTTACAGAAACTATAACTATCAATATTATGAATATATTTCTATATTTTACATTAGTTAAATACTTACAACGAAAGAATATCCTTCCATACTGCAATTTTAGTTCTTTAATGTCTTTCTTTTGGAATCAGAACTTTTAGAGGCAAACGCCGGTTTCACAGGAAATTGATGGCACTGCATAGTACATCCGAGATCGTTAGAGCCTTTTTTTTTAGATAAAATTGGTTTGACCCATAATGACCCAATAAAGAAACACTTATCTGAATTTTTCAAACAAGTGATGCAGCCCAGTAGTTTTCTCGTGCCCCCCCCCCCCCAAAAAAAAAAAAAAAATTGTTAATACAAAATTTCGCTAAAATCGATCGTGCCGTTTTTTAAATATAAATAGCTTGACCCAGACCCTTTATGACTCTTTATGACCCAGTAATCGAAATTTCTCGAACATGAGACCTAGCCCAATAGTTTTCTCGTGCCAAAAAAATGTTGTATACAAAATTTCGTTAAAATCGATCCACCTGTTCTTTAGATATAGCTTGGCCATGACCCATTATGACACATCATGACCCAAAAATGACTCTTATAATCGAAATCTCTCGATCGTGTGACTTAGCTCATTAGCTTTCTCTTGTCAAAAAAATGTTACAGGCAAAATATCGATGAAATTGATTCTGCCGTTCTTTAAATATAAATAGCTTGACTTAGACCTTTAATGACCCAATATGAACCATTAAATTTTTTTTCGAACATGTAACCTAGCCCAATGTTTTTGTCGTGCCCAAAAACTATAGAATGTAATTTTTAGTCAAAATTGCGTGAGAAAATCTCTAGATAAAAATAGCATGACCCTCAATGACCCCCAAAATGACCCACTAACCGAATTTTCTCGAACATGTTACCTAACCCAATGGTCTTGTTGTAATCCAAAACGATAAAATATAAAATTTGGTCAAAATCGCAGTTTTTTAGATAAAAATGGCTTGACCTATAATGACCCAAAAATGGCCCACTAATCGAAATTTTTCGAGCATATGACCCAGCCCAATAGTTTTCTCGTGCCAAAAAACGATTGGATACAAAATGTCCTTAAAATCGACTCAGCCGTTCTTTCTGTATAAATAGCTTGATTCTGACCCATTATGACCCAAAATAAACCAGTAATCGAATTTTCTCGAACATGTGACCTAGCCCAATGGTCTTCTCGTGTCCGAAAATTGTTAAAATCCAAATTTTTGCGAAAATGGTTAGAGCCGTTTTTGAGATAAAAATTACACACACACACACAATTTTTGCTCCCATTATAGTATAAGATATGTATTATATATAAATATCTCACTTTTTTATGGACACGATAACTTCTATAATTCTGCACCAATTTCCACCAAACTGATACATAAAATCAAAGGGGATAAAATCTCGTCTAAGTTCGTTAATGGACAAAATCGTACCAAGGGGTTCGAAATAGGGGGCGTTTTTGTGAAAACAGAAAAAACCCTCATAACGTCTTAATGAAAACAGATATCGAATCAGTTTAAAGTTTATATTACTTCTAAATAATGGGCCAAAAGTTTAAGCATGGCAGATTTTTCTTAAAATTAAAAATGGACTCAAGGGACGAAAAAAATAGGATTTTTGGGAGAAAAAAATCATAACTTTGTTAATTCTCAAGCAATCAAATCCAATTACATTTTTTATAAATGTTCTCAAAATTATCTAAAACTTTTGCATTTACAAGTTTTTGATAGGACTAATTCTTACCAGTAAAAAAATTAAAAACGAAAACAAAAAGGGGGTGGAAAAAGAAAAACATCCATAACTTCGTCAATTCTTAAACTATCTAATCCAATTAAATTTATTTTACATCTTCTCAATAATATCTACAAGTTTTATATTGACTCAACTTTTATATTGACTTTTATATTTAGTATTTCATAAGACCAATCCCTATAGAAAAAATAAATTAAACAATAATAGGAGTTGAAGAAAAAACTCAAAAGTCCAAACTGCTTATATTTTTACTCATTTTTAAATTAATTTTTGATTTTAAACGAATCCAAATGGCAGGTCCTCTTATTTAGAAACTATATAATTTGATATATTGGCCAGTTTCTTGATAAAGGCAGAGTTTATTTCAAAAAAGGCTGCCAAAATGAGTATTTTGAACAGAACTTCCCGAAGTGATCGTGACTGAAAATTGAAGAAATATTCATATAACAAATTGCGTTTTTTCTGACTCATTTTTAAATCCATTTCTGCTCTCAAATGCATCAAATTGACAGGTTCTCTTATTTAGGAACTGTATAATGTGCCGTATTGGTCAGTATTTTGATAAAGGCAAAATATGTTTTTTAAAAAGCTGTTAAATTGGGCACTTCGCACAAAATCTCTCGAAGCGAGCAATGTGATTCAAAATTTGTGGATGTATTTATTCAAATAACAAATTGCTTAATTTATGACTCATTTCTAAATTCAATTTTGCTTTCAAACGCATTCAGTTGACAGTTTTTTGTTATTTAGAAACTATATAATGCACTATATTGACCAATTTTTTAATAAAGTCAGAATATATTTCAAAATATGGTGTCAAAATGAGCATTTGAGCCGAATTTCACTTAAGATGATTCTGATAAAACTAGTTCTTACAGAAAATTGAACTTAAAAATTTTTCAAAAGCAGCCAAATAAAGTTGTTAAACTGGATTTATCTTATTTAATTTTTTGTTGTTGAATTGAGTACTCTTCGAAATCTACCTCCGCCTATAGGCCAAGCCAACAGGGATTTTTTCACTTCTCCCTCTTTTAAAATGTATTGCGACATGCGATCGTAATATACTGAGTCTAATTTTCCACATTTTTCTAATACGTTTCTTGACGTTCAAACATTTCTGCCACACGAGTACGCTAACATATTTTTAAACCAGTTCTTTGCGGTGATTTCCCATGTGGTATATGTTTTCTTCTATCGCTTCCAATTTCCAGTTTTAAAAAGCGAATTTTTTTTTCGTCAGAAAAGGTCAGAAAATACTTTTTACGTTAATAGACCTTATGCACACAAGCTGAGATCGAGGCTAAAATTCGTCTGCTGGCGGTACTTACTGGCGGTGTTTAGCATAGCAGTCTATGGAGTGTAAATTATTAATGCTTGTTTGTTAGAAATACCGGAAAAAATTCTTTGTTGAAGCAGCATAACTTGATATTTTGTAATATAAATTCAAAATTGTTCTTCTGCTTGCAAGAAAATTCTCTTAATTTGTAAATTTTCCGTTAAAATGTATCCAGAAAGGCTGAAATCGTCTGCTAGCGATGTTTGCGCCTGCGCATTCAGGCTTTTTGGCGGTGCAGTGACTAGAATAACAGGTTAGCATACCGCCAGCTCTGGCGTGTGACGTCACGTGCATAGGTCCATTTGTGATGCTCTTCCGCTAGTTCCGATATACTTTACAACTTTTTTCAATTGTTTTTTGATCATACCTATTCTTTATTATGTTTCTGATTGGATTATGATACTATTCACCCTTTTCTTTATGAGGTGCACTGTCCTAAACAGCATTTTATATAAAATTGTGTAAATCTATATTATAAAGGCCAAACGTATCTGCGCGTAACGCATACGTCATTTTGGGAATGGCAACACTTTCCCCTGCAATTTCGGCTTTGCAATTTTCGGTACTGCAAATTTTACAATTCTAAACATCGCATACTTTTAGTTTTTACATCGTCGTATAGAGAAAAAAATGTACTTTTAAATGCAATTTGTTTGAAAGCTATATCGCAATTTATTTTTGAGACATTAATTTTTTTTATAGTTTTTAGTACCAATTTAGTAATTGTGGCAACAGAATCGCTTCCATTTTTTCTTAAAACTGAAAAAAAAAATAGAAATTAAAATGCGCGACACTTTCCCTTGCAATTTCGGATTGTCAATTTTCGGTACTGCAAATTTTATGCTTCTAAACACCGTGGTTTTGAATTTTTTACACCATCGTATAGAAAAAAAAAGTATTTTTAAATGGAATATCATTCAAAGCTGCATCCTTAATTCATTCTTGAGATATTAATTTTTTTTATAATTTTCAGTATCAATTTTATGATTGTGGCAACAGAATCACTCTATTTCCTCTTAAAATTAAAAATTAAAAATAAAATTAAAATGCGCGACACTTTCCTATGCAATTTCGGTTTGTCAATTTTCGGTACTGCAAATTTTACGCTTCTAAACATCGTGGATTTGAAATTTTCACACCGTCATACAGAAAAAAAAAATTATTTTTAAATGCAATATCTTTCAAAGCTGTATCCTTAATGTATTCTTGAGATATTTTTTTTTATAACTTTCAGTATCAATTTTGCAATTGTGGCAACAGAATCACTCCGTTTTCTCTTAAAATTGAAAAAGAAAAATTGATAAAATGCATATACAATTTTAAAAATATCTTCTGTTATAAAATCCGGTGAATTTTGGTTTTATTTTGTTTAATAATTTGGATAATTGAGTTTTATAGTATTTTGTTAATTTTTGCTTAAAATAATATTTGTTTGAGAGTTAGACTGACCAATATCAGATGCATTTTTTACGGTAACTAATTTTGTAGATTTATTATAAATCAATGAAACAATTCTTTCTTAAAGATTTTCTTTCGTCGAATTTCGACGGGTTCCACCTCGTACCATATAAAAGCAGAAATTCACTTTATTTAGAAACTACACTTGGTATATGAAAACATACTACCGATTTGAAATTACTATAAAAATCTAGTAAAAAAAAAACATTAGATCAATTTTTTGATACTACTTCAAAGTTGAAAAGAACTTAAATATTACCATTGAAAAATAAGTAAATTAGGCAGGGTTTGAAAAAAACCGAGTTTTTTTGAAAAACTGGGCCCAATAGTCTAAAACATGGGTTTTTCGGGTTTTTCTGAAAAAACGGGTTCTATTTCTATTCTTCTTTTTCGGGTTCTATTAAAATTTTTTAGAGAACTCTTCAAACTTCTAATTTTCATCTGCATAATACCTAAATTGTTCATTTACCAATTAAACACGGGTATAATTTTGCATTAAATATGAATTAACAATAAAAATAAATATATAAAAAGAAAAAAAAGTACATTAAAAAAGATTATTTTGTATCTCATGGGACTAGATTACTGTAAGAATGATATATTATGCTAAGTACAACTGAATTTCTTTATATAAATCTTATATAAGTTAACCCTTTCCGGCGCACTACTCTTTAAAGTTGGAATTTAAAGAAAACAAAAATTAGGCAATCTATTTAGGACTAGAGGAGTACACAGGTATTGTTTTGTAAAGATTGCACTAACCATTTTAATTATACAGCTGTTGCCGAAGTGGTAACCTCCCATAAGTAAAGAATTGATAAGCGCAGTGAGAAGAGCATTGCTGTGAAGCGCGTATTACAGTAAAACATTTTACCTATTATTTAAAAACAGTAGAATTTGATCTCTGTGATGCTGCCATCTAGAACTCATAAAAAAGATTTAAAGTAGCCATTAAAGTAGTTTTTGAAATATTCACGGAGTTTTTGTGTCTCTAAACAGGAGGAACTTTAGGTTTTGCCGACCCGGCAACACTGCGCCGGAAAGGGTTAAACTGACTAATAATTTATCAATTTAAAACAACAACAGTCAATTTAAAACAACAACATTATTTTTGTGCTAAAAAATGGAATTTTTATTTATTTATTTTTTAGTAAACAAAAATTAGTTTTAGTGTATGTGATAGCTACACATACTTATAGAAAATTAAGTTACAATTACTTGTTTTAAAAATTGCCATTGGGAGAATTAAAACTTTTTTTTTCTTTTTGAGGGGGTGTTAGTTTTACTGATATTACGAAATGTATTACCTAATGCAATTTAAAGTTGAAATTTAGAAAAAAACCAAATGGTTTTTTTTTTTTTTTATAAAAAAAAGCCTTTTGGGTTAGGGAAAATCACAACAATTCTGCCTTAAATTAAACATTCTAAATTTATATAGTTTCTTTCATTCACTTAAATTCAAAAATCAGTAGAATTTTTAAAAGGGGATTTATAATAATATTTTTGAAAATTTTAGCAAAATTTACTATATATATTGCAACACTACTTTATATATTAAATTATAAATTATAAATTATAAATTAATTTTACTATATATATTAAATTATAAATTAGATTGTCATAGAAATCAGTGTCAATGACATTTGTAAATTTAGATCACAAATGGAAATACACTTTTACTAGCTTTGCTGCTTAATAAACTCCTAACTAAATGATTATGTAATTTGCTCCAAACCAGAACAAATGTAGAAAAATATTGTTCGATTGAAATAGAAATAGTTTGTGCTGAACGCAAAAAAAAAAAAAAAAAAAAGAAAGAAAGAAAAAAGAAAAATTGACAAAATCTATGAGGAAACTTACCTCTTTCACTTTTTTTTTTTTTTTTTTTTTTTTTTTTTTTTTTGTTATAATCTGTCATTGTGCTGAAAATGAAAATTACTGTATAACACTTTCATGAAACATTGAAACAGGATAATAAATAGAATGATTAATCTTAAAGCTATAACAATGCAAGCAATCAAAATGAATTCAAGTTTCAAATGCCACCTTTAGGTTATACATTAAGATTTAAAGCACTTGGATGCATTTTAAAATACAGGCATGGAAATCTTCCTTCTTTATAAGCTAACTAGTATATAACCCCGTCAAAAATGACGAAATTTTCACTTGCATTTCATCTTTTTAATACTTCATACAAACAAATAGAATGCAGATTTCATTTTTGAAGAGTTTGTATTGTAAAAAAAGCACATTTTAAAAATAGCAATAAATTTCTACAAATACAAATGATTTTTTTTTTTTTTTTGATATTTAGTTTTTGAACAAATTTTAATTTCAAAACAAAGAACAGCATTCATTACAATAATAATTGGCAAAAAATTCAATTTCTGAAGATTTCACAAAACATTTAAATTAAATATTGAAGTTTTTAAAATTTTAAAATACATTCTTTATTATGTTCTTTATTATGATTCGGCAGCGATTTTAGTCGTGGGTATATGATAGATTCTTAGTTCGATGCTTTTAGGTATCGATTATAAAGCTTTGAGGGTTTTTTTTTTTTTTTTTTTTTTTTTTTTTTTTTTTTTTTTTTTTAGATTTGGTGCCATCTATACGCAATTAATATACACAGAACAACTTTAAAAAAAATCGTAGTTTCTTATAGAAAATACTGCTATTTTCTATAGTAGGAGGCATTGATTTAAATCAAAATCAATTTTTAAAAACTTCAGCTTGCAACTTTAAAAATTCCATCCGTAAGTTATGAAAACCAAAATTATTATTATTGTTTCTTTTGTAAAATTTTAAATTAAATCTACCAGTTTTTAAAGCTTAGATTATATCCATTCGAAATTTGCTTACATTGTAAACGAAATTTGTATTTTTTATCAAATGCCATTTAAATGTAAGGAATATATAATATCATAAACTAAATAAGAATCATCAAATTTTAATTTAAAAGCAATTTTGATTTATTTGCATGCATTGCATCAAAATAGATAAAGTTTTAATTTAAGACCATGTGAAAAAATAGTTTTCAGTTATACTAATGCAGTTATGATGATATCTTATATATCCATAACAACTTGAAGAAAAAAAAGAGCTTATTTATTTAAATAGAAAACAAAATTTAAAAAAATTAACCGGATAAATGCTAGCATTTAAAAAATAATAATAATAAAACTAAATATAAATTCATCTAAAACTAAATTTATCTTATAATATATTCCCAAAAAGGCTTCTAAAATAGTTCATAGATGGCAGCACTAAAGTTGTGAGAGACGGTGCTAGAGTGATGAATAAAATACGATCGTACTCAGATAATAAAAAACTTTTCCACTTTCACTGTTATCTCTATATATTATAATTGGGTTTGATATACATGTTTTATATGAAAATATGCTGAACAAACATTATTTTAAGTGGAAGAAATTTTAAAAGCATTATTTTAGCATCTGTTTTCAATTAAGCCTAACGTGGCGTCTAGCAATGGTTGAATCCAGATAGGAGTGGCACAACCTGGAACCGTTCTACACATTTCTTCGAACGCATTTTATTATCTTCCTTCTTTATAAGCTAATTTCTGTTTTCTTTTGGTCATTTTACCAATGTTTAGAAAATCCTTTAAATCTGGTTCTTTTGAAATATATTTAAATTAGAATTTATCTTTACATTCTCATATCTTAGATTAAATAACTGTACAATTGTAGAAAAACGAAAAAATTTGAAAAAAACCCCAAACGGGTTTTTCATGGGTTTTTTCAAGTGAGTCCGTCCGAAAAAACCCGAGCGGGTTTTTTTGGGCTGGGCCTACTTGGGCGAACCCTGAAATTAGGCATAATAACTCACCAATAAAAGGTAAGAATATGCATATTGTGATACTTATCTGAAGAAAATAGTTCTGTAGTTATTATCTAGAAAATTTAATTCTATCTGATATTTATTGTACTTAAAATTTACATAAAATGGGGGGGGGGGAAACGTTGAGATTTGCATAAACTTAAGCATGCAAATTTTTCAAAAATCCCCGATTCCGAATTAAAATAACTAAGGCGTTAATAAAAATAAACGCCCCTTAACCCTTATTTTTACATTGTTAGATTGAAAAAATCTGGGAGTTCTTTTTTTTATATTACTTAGGAAACTTTAATATGAGATCCTCTTTTTCTTTATCTAAGTCTCTTGTCTAATTCTCTTGTCTAAGCGATAATTGATCTCCTACCTGGTTAGCTATAACCCTTTAAGACCCAACCGCACGATCGTGTGGTTAGACATTTTTTTAAATTGTTGCTTCTCAGTTGTATGGAATAAAAACTCAAATCGAATGGTCATTCAGGCTTGCAGAAAGAGTGAAGTATCATTTTTTATCAACAGATAGTGGACGTAGTACATGTTTTGCTTTCAATTAGCATGACTAGCTTTGTTTATAATTTCATCGGGTCTTAAAGGGGTAAAACGTTCGCGCCACCGACGTGCTAGTGCGTCCGACCGGCACCACTGTGTATGCCGGCGACGCTCTATAGAGCGTCGAGTATCTGAAGTAACACTTAAGGTTCTCAGAATCATTCATAATTATCACGAGTTATTTTTTATTGTAAAGTGCACCTTATCCAATTAGAGCATTTTCACTATTACGCTACAGAAAATTTTCTTTTTAAAAAAAGCGGTGATAAAATACATAAAATTAAGCAAAAGGTTCTCGTGGAGAAGACGTTAAAATAATGGGGAGACAAAACGTCGAAGATACTTCCACAAGTAAGAATGAATATAAATTTGCGATTGATTTTGATTGAAATTTTCAATGATCTTTTGGTAGTAATGAACTCCTGTGAGAGCGGTTGGAGTTGAAGCTTTAACATTTTAAGGATATGTCAGCTCCTTTTACTTAATAGTTCTATGGTTGAAACACTGTTTTGCAATCCGGCTTTTCAGGATGGAATTGTTCCACAAGTAAGTATAAATATAAGTTTGTGATTGATTTTGATAGAAATTTTCGATTAATGAGGCGTTTAAATGAGACATTTTCTACTTAAATTTACTTGTGAAAGTTTGCTGCGGTAGTAATGAACTCCTGCAAGAACGGTTGGAGTTGAAGCTTTAACAATTTAACGATATGTCAGCTCATTGTATTTAATAGTTCTATGGTTAAAACACAGTTTTGCAATCCGGCTTTTCAGGATGGAATTGTTCCACAAGTAAGAATGAATATAAGTTTGTGATTGATTTTGATTGAAATTTTCGATTAATGAGGCGTTTAAATGAGACATTTTCTACTTAAATTTATTTGTGAAAGTTTGCTGCGGTAGTAATGAACTCCTGTGAGAACGGTTGGAGTTGTAGCTTTTAACATTTTAAGGATATGTCAGCTCCTTTTATTTAATAGTTCTATGGTTAAAACACACTTTTGCAATCCGGCTTTTCAGGATGGAATTGTTCTTTATCCTCTTCAGATCCAAGGTGCACAGTTGTGTACCCCTGATTTCAACTGAATAGCCCACTTATTATTTGAAATTGTTATATTGAGACGAGAGGGTGTCATTTGTGTACGTTAAGCCTTTTCTAGTTTTCAGCAAGAATTGACGCTAGTAGTCTTAATTCAAATATTTTGGGAGGAAAACGAGCAATGGCGAAAAATATAAGATCTCGAAAAAGTAAGTAATTTTTATAACTAGAAAATTAATATTTATTCACAATAATTTTTAAGAATGCTTATAAACTCTTCAATATTGCATAAATCCTTTAAATTTTTTAACTAGATCATAATATCTATTTAAATTAAATGTAATTTGTAAGATGCACGTGTTGTGCACCTCCGGCTTCAATTCTATGATTTTGGAAAAATATCATCTCACTAAAAAATTTGTACTGAATGATATCTACCGTATCTACTCGTGTATAACGCGCACTTCAAAAAAAATTTGGGAAAAACTCGTAGGTGCGTGTTATACACGATATATTTTTTTTACTACTGGATGTAGTCACACTATATACATATGAATCAAGAAATAATCGCACTTAATTGAAGTATTATTACTTACCCATCCTACGTAGTATAGGGTAAGTCTTGCAATCGTTTTAAAAATCGAAAAATTTTTTTTGACGGATTTACACTTTTTAGACACTGGAGATTTCGAAAAACATATTTTTAGGAAAAAAATTTGCCGTCCGTCTGTCTGTCTGTCTGTCTGTAAACGCGTTATCTCCCAAACAAATTGAGATAGAGGCTTGAAATTTTGTATGTACTTAGTATGTAAGAATGGGACGTAGCCTATTGAATATCAGCAACCTCGATTATCCGGAACTATTTTTTCCGGCTTCTCGAAAAATTCGTTCTGATGAAAGGTATATAAAAATTTTCGAATTTTTTATTTTAAGGAACGCATGTAAAAGGCAATAAAAAAAAATTACATAAAGAACGAAGTCGATCGAATTATTAGTTGTCGAGATATTTGTAATCCTATTTTCCACATTCTTCGATTTTTCATGACCCTGTATTTCATTCAAATTTCAATTCAGAGGTATATTTTAATTGAAAATGAGACGCTTAATCCGACGCAGCAAACTGTTAGTTAATATGAATATTATTTTTGGAGTTATAAGGATGTTTCTTTTACGTAGTTTGGTACTTCTTGAGCAGTTTGGCGTTTTATATAATTTGTTGAAATTGGTGCATCAGCAATTCATTAATAGAGTATTACTATGTGTATTAACAACATTTAAATTTAGTTTTGGAATTGCAATGCATTGTATAAATAGTTTTCACATATTTTATTTTCGTGTGCATATAAATGATGGGTAAGTATTACGGTGGCTTCTAACGACTAGTTTTATCTTTATTTTATTCCTTGCACCTTTTTTATACAACAGAGCTAGTAACATCATTTAAACGCTAATTAGCAATTCTCATTGACGTCTTTCGCTTTCTACACAAAGTCTAAAAATGCATTTTCACCTTGTTATCTGGCCTGATGTAAAGTTTGTTTCGACTTTATTTGCTGAAATTAATTTAGTTATTTATTCATTTGCACATCAAATTTACGGTGCGCGTTATATAGGAGATTTTAAAAAATCGCCATTTTTCCTTGTAAAGTACGTGGTGCACGTTATACACGCATGCGCGGTATACACGAGTAAATATGGTAATTGGTGCAGAACTAAGGTCGTTGAATGATTCAAAAATTATACTTAATTATAAATAAGTATCCATTTTTTGATATTTTAAATTAAACATTAATTTTTAAAAATTATAGTTATTATATCTTTGAAAGAGTAAATAAACTGATGAGGCCAGTGGTGATGGTGAATCTTCTGAGAATAAAAATTTAGATGACACAGATATAATCATTGAGGATATTGCTCCAGTTCCTATCCCGAATCCATGTAGCAATAAAGTTTAATCTAAAAGACCTTTACTATGGAAAGCTGAAAATAAGTACATTTTTAAAACTTGTGTTACGTCAAACTGGAATAATAATTCTGAGACTAAAACCTTATATTTTCGCAAATATTTATTCAATCTTTTTTTCTTTTAATGGTATTTCGAGGACCATTGATTGATGAGGATTATTTAAAAGCAGATTCCAACATCATAAATCTATTTGAATCATTTCTAGATTAGTTAAATGAAGATTTTTGGTAAAAAAGTTTCATTTGAAACTAATTTATATTCCGTTCAAACACAAAACCATCGCTCAATAAATGCATCTAAATAGGAAATTATAAAAGTTGCAGGCGTACACATACCCATGGGAATTTTAAAATATTTCCAAGCAAGGTTCTACTGGCAAAAAGACTTGTGTCAGTATTTCGAATTGCAACTACTATGTCACGTGATCGATTAGAAAATTTCTTCATTTTGCAGATAAATCAATTGATCATTTGGTAAGTGGCAAATTATGGAGAGTTAATCGTATCATGAATGCAGTAAGAATTAAATGTTTGTCCTTGCTCCGGTCAAAACATTTATCACTAGATGAACAGAGATCACGAGATCCCATTGCTGGACGTTGTGGATTTAGACAGTGTGTGTCATTAAAACCTAATCCGTTGGGGTTAAAAGACTCTGTTTTATCCGCCAGGGATGGCCTTACCCTTGACTGCCAATATATCATGGGAAAATAATTGTACCAGCTGATGATTCAGAATAATTATGATTAGATCTAGGTGGAGGCATTTTCATATTGCTTTTTAAATTTAAACCAAAAGACAACACACGGGTGATTTACACGGAGAGTTTTTTTTACTAATGTAAAATGTGCTGATTTTTTATTTAGGAACAATGTCTACCAAACTGGAAGGATTACGAACAAAATATTTGGAGGAGTAGATAAAAAAAATTCCAAAATAATCAAGATTTGTAACACTGAGAGTAGGATGAGAGACTAAGGAAAGGGAAGGATATGTGCATACTAAAATTGAGAGATAACAAATGTGCAACTTTGCTTTCGAATTACATAGATAGTGATCCCGAAAGCAATTGTGTTAGGTGGTCTAAAGATCAAAACTGCAAGTAACACGACCTGCAATTGTGAATACAGACAATACGTGTATGGGTGGTACAAATTTAAATGATAGGTGTTTAGCTTACTACCATTGTGTTATTCTCAAAAAAAAAAAAAAGTAATCAATAAGAGTTTCTGTACATTTTATAGATTTTGGTTATTTCCATTTGTTGGATAATGTATATCAGAAATTGCAAAGCAGGTAAAGTTCCTCGAAAAGACAGATTGTCTCTCTTATGGTATTTTTAGAGATTGCATAAGTACTGATGAAATATGTAGGCAAAGTAAGTGAAGAAAAACGACCAGGAAGAGGACGCAAAATTTTTTCGTCTGAAAATGACTCTGAAGACGTTTCCGAAAATAAACCACAGTGAAAACAACGTAAGGGTATTCAGCAGCCAATTTACTGTATTACATGCGACTAGACTGGGCATTTTCCTCGTTCAATAAATGATAATTTTGCTTCAAAATGAAAGTATGAAGGCTGCAAATCAAGAACAAGAGTTATTTGTACAAAGTGTAATATATATCTCTGCATCAAAAAATAATTGTTTTGAAAATATCACGTAAAACAAGCTTATATGTATTAATTGTTCACCAAATTTCTTGTTTAAATAAATTTAAAAAAAATGAAGTGTTTTTTTTTTTTTTTTTTTTTCAGTATGAACCGGAGGTGCACATATGTATACCTGCTAATAAATAGAAACAAATAATAATTATTTTATTTTTATTACAGAATTATGTTTATATATATATATATGGGTGATTCTCAAAATAGGGGACAATTTATGTCTTTCGACATACAAAAAAAATTTAGATGTTTTCTGTCATGTTTTTATATTTAGATATGTTTGTCTTAATATTATTCATTATTTGCACTCAAGAATTACTCACTTTTTAATTAAAAACACCTTAAAATAACAGAATAAATGTTCAAAATGTCATTAGCATGGATGTCCACAGCAGCTGTGCCTTGTATATACTAGGTTTTTCAAGAGTTAATATCATGTTTATAAAATAAAACAAATGTTAATCTTTCTTTAAATTAATCAAGGAGAGGATTTATCCAATAAATTTCTTTTTAAAAATAAAATTATAGTATAAAAAAAGAATTAAAGTTTGTCCTTCATATTGTATTTTCAAAACAAGGTCATACTATAACAGCTGGTTATTAATCAAAATTTCATTTTCACATATGACAATAGTTTGAAAATATAAAGTTTCTCCATGGCAACAAGTAGCCATTTTATCCCAGCCTGAAAATAGAAGCATGTATTGTATTTTAAGAATAGAAGTTGAATGATAGGGACGTACATCAACTGTATGTCATTAGAATGGATAATAATTTTCATGTTTATTTTATAATTAAAATTTTTATTTTACTTATTTGCATAGACTTTTGTGTTTTAAAAAGCCCCAGAAAGGATTATTGCATTGTGATTATATTATGGCTAATTATCTTATTTAAATTAAAATTTGTCATTAGCATGGACAAATATCAGTGTCATTAGCATGGTTTTTCTGTCCATGCTAAAGACTCCTATGTGCATAAATGTAACCATTGCTTATATTGTATCTTTTATAAAGTTTAATTTTACATATAAATTTAGGTATTACATTTATTATCCCTAAAATATGCATTCAATCTGTCAGAAAATCACTAACTTTACTAGCTTCTTACATTGTTAGTGTCAGAATGTTGCTCATGTAAACAAAGTTTGCTCTTTGGTAATGTTTTTATTCTCCTTATATGTATATATGTAAAAATGGAAACCATTTGCTAAAAAGGAAGGTTAATAAATATAGAAAAAAATATTTAAACAGGAAGAAAATAAAAATTTCTTAATATATTTATTCCATGCAATTTGTTTTGTCATTAGCATGGCTCAAAAAATGCTAATTATTTTTTTTAAGTTAATTTTTAAATATTTAGCTCTGCTGACTACATTTAAAGTATACCTAATACTATATTAACAACACCTATTTTTTTCAGAAATTTTGCTAACAGTAATTTTTTTAAGATTTCACTTTTGAAATTGTCCCCTATTTTGAGAATCACCCATTTATATATATAAATAGATGGAATAAGCTGTGAAATAAATTTTGTGATGGCTTAAAATGGGTCAGGTCTGAAACGGTTAAAGTGGCAGCAAATGTGCTAAACTGGTGAAAATGACAGGTGAATGACTCGGTGAAAATGACATTGTACCATAAGCTTTATATTGTACTCTCATCACTCACTATAATCAAACAGCCAACAGCACAAAAATCTAAGGTATCGAATACAAGAAAAAAAATCTTTATTTTATGGAAGAATAGTAATAGGGTTATCTAATGATCAATCTCTGCCGGAAGGTGAAGTGGTGCTTAAGCTAATTGACTCGTAGGTTTAACATTGTGTTTGCCGTACAATTAAGGGTATGAAATGACTGTACGGCAAACACATTGTTAAATCTATGAGTGAGCCATTAATGGTATTAATTTTTGGCTTATGCACCACTTCACTTCCGGTCAACATTGATCATTAGATTCCCCAATTACTACTCTTCGATAAAATGAAGATTTTTTTTCTTGTGCTCGATACCTTAGGTTTTTGTGCTGTCGGCTCTTCGACTGCATTAATAGCCGTCAACTGACTGACAAATAGCTTTGCATCACGAAGCGGTGTCGGCGCACGAATATAGTCACGTATGATCAAGCACTCATCACTATCAAAAGTTCTTCAGATGTTTTACAATTTCATGTCGGTTTCGTATTGCATCTTTCTCGTGTAATTTTTTATTTTAAATCAAGGACACCTTTCCTAGATGACCATGTACTTGAAGACGTATCTATACTGTTTGACTTTATTTAGGAAGGATGAACGGAATTATTAATAAATTGAAAACAAAAAGAAAACATAAACAAACCTGCCATCTCATTAGGATGAGGACGATGTCCTTGCTGAGGGAAAGCAATGCAATCGACTATGTGATGCAAAGCCGGAACATCAACAGCTTTAAATTTCCTGACATCTCCAGGATACATGCAAGGACTTTTCGTCACTAGTACGTCTCCTAAAAATATTATTAACAAATGAGTTATGAATTATTTGAGAAATTATATTATGCAGTTTTAGAAAATACATATGTATCTTCCAGTCTCTAAGCAACTGAATTGGGAATATTTTTGAATAAACCGGAATGTTTAATTTGGTTTGAAATGCTTGAATCTGTTCACATATTTTTCATTTTTCATCTATATAATAAAAGCCCGAGTCATTTGGCTGTCATCAACACTTGCGAGATGACCGCTTAACTTTTTGTACGCTGGCGATCACTTTGGTACTTTAATGTTAGCCAGGCGCAGATGATAAGTCGTCAAATATTGTTCTATCGCCGTCATTTCACTTATATTATAATAGTGCAAGTCACGTGATTGCGAATTGCATAAGCAATTACGAATTGATTCCATCGCTTTTCATATGCAAGTTTTTCATTTTGATAAAAACATCAATTTACATCAGATTCAGATTCAGTTAGGTGGGGAGGCCTACCATATGTCTTAAGCTCAACAAGCCCCATCTAAATCAATTTACATCATCAATCTACACAAAATTTGCCATGATCACAAAGAATTCCTGATACTTTTAGCTAAGATGCAAATATCGCCAATAGGATTTTTTTTTTTAACTCGCCAGTTAGCATTTTTTAAAAATTACTTTTTGCGTGATAAATTAAAACAATGCCGACAAGTCACGAGTAGGTATGAAACGATAAGGTGAGTATAATTATCAAAAATTAGAATTTATCGACAATTAGTAGCAAAATGGCCAAAAAGCGTCAAAAGCACCCCCCTAGAGACAAGAACATGAACTAGAAGGATTTATAAATGAGATCAATTTTTTTTATTGATTTTTGTACTTTGTTTGAAAAAAGTTCTATAATTTCCCCGTTAATAGAAGACTTTTTATTAGAATATGTAGAACAAATCCCCTGGGGGGCAAAATGGTGGAGCAGCAATCAAAGTGTATAATGTAAATATGGGGTCATAAAGCTTTCCAACCGGTTAGAACCGGTTTCGAAAGTTAAAGTAATTTTTTTTAATTAAAACCAAAATTGAAAAAGTAAAAACTAGCTCGGTTCTAGATCGTCCTCAGCTATCCTAAGCAAAAAAGAAAAAAAATCATGTAAAAATATTAAAATTTGAGCGAGGTATTTGAAAAGAACGCTCCTATAAACTTAACATTATCATTCGGGTGTTTTTCAGTGACTAGTGTGGGGCCTTAAGGCTCATATGTATATAATTTAATATAAAGAAGCCATTAATCTACTTTTATGTAGTAACGGAAGTAATTTGCATACATTATATATAATTTATAAATAAAAAAAATAAGCATAGATATCATATACGCACCAGGGTATATAACTCGCGCCAAAATGGCATTACTTTATTTCATACTGTTACCTGGATAAAGTTGTTTATTTACTTTTATTTATTTTTTTTTTTAAACTATAATTGTTTTGTTCTTAAGTCAATTAATTAAACTTTTTTCATTTAAGGTTTTTTTCCTTTTAAAAACAATCTAGAATAATTAAAAAATATACAGGGTGAGTCATAAATATCGAAACAATAGGATATCTCCTCAAATATTGCCCCTAGACCCATACTTCCAATTGCAAAAATTCATGGGAAAAGGTGAAATTTCTGATAAGATAAGTTGCAACTCCATTGGGGGGGGGGGGTCTATTTGAAAAAATACTAAAATTAAATTTTTATACGGCCCCCGTAGGGCAAAATTCCCAATTAGGAAATTATTCCTTATCCATTCCTAAATTGAACAAAACAAATTTCATCTCCGTATCTAAAAATCCCACAGAGATATTAAATCTCAAAATCCTCAAAAATTCCTGACTTACACCACTTTTCCCTGCCTCTGTGATTTCTTGACTCAATTTCAACGCTTGTTAGGGAACATTCACAAATTGCAATTTAATAAAAATCGGTTTAAGATAGAGCTTTTTCTTTGGACATAAAATAGCAGCGTATAGTTTTTACGCTAAATTGGTATACCAGAAGTCTGCCCGGGTCAAAATATCTAGGTGGGAAAAAAATGTTTCATATGGAGGAGTTCTGACCAAAAAATTATTTTACAACTTTTCGTTTTCTATATTTACACGTTTTATTATTAAAGAAGTGCCAAAGGCTGTAATATATTTATTTTTATCAATAAATCTCTATTTATATGTAAATGTTTCACTTATATTTTAATATCGTTTATCCATATCCCATGCGTTGGAGACTATGAAAAATGTTATTCACTAAAACTTTTTAAGACGGAATCACAAAGGAAAGAAAAAATACGTTATAGACAGATGCTCTCCCTAGAAGATGTAATTGGAGCTAATTTTCTTTTCAGGTACTACTGCATTTATTTTGCATGGATCAACATATTTTCCGCTTAAGACAGAATTCCGTCATAGGCAGATTTTTTTTCACTGGTTTTATTGTATTTAATTTTTTTAGCCTTTGAATAATCTATTTAACAAAAATTAATTTCAAAGTTTTTTTTTTTTTTGTAATAATATTTAATTGAAAATTTTGCAATAATATTTAATTTATATTGTAATAGTATTTAAAATAATTCTTCACAACTTGACTTCTTAAAAAATTCGATTGAGCCGAATTTTATTTATTTTATGCACGCATTAAGTCAGTCAGAGACAGTGATTTTAATACGGGTTTTGTCAAGACCGGGTTTGAAAATTTCATTCAGAGTGCACCTAAGTTGAAGGAAGTAGTCCCCTCCTTTATGAAAAGTACGCTAGGCCCGGCCTGGCATGTCTTCTGAAAAAAGGAACATCTCGGTTCTGGCCCTACCTGCTCCCAGAATACAGATTTTTTAACATCCTCTGGAGGACGATAAAAAAGCTTGAAGTTGTCAGAGGTAAATTTAAAAAGGAAAAAAAAAAGACTGAATCTGCATCTTAGAAAAAGCATTTTTTAAAATAACTGACGGACATTTAAACATTACACTTCAATTTTCTGCATAATGAATTTTTTATCCTCTATTTCTTGTCTTTAAATTATTAAATGTTAAGAATTTTTTAAAGAAAAAAGAACTTGAAACACGTCATTTTTGATTTTTTTACATTAGTTTTGTTTCGGCAAATTTGAAAAAATGTTTACTTTTGAAAAAATGTTTGCTTTTGAAAATATGATTTTTTAAAAGTTATATTATTTTTTCAAGAAACATTTTAAATAGTTTTAAAATTAATATAAAAAAACCTTGGAACAAAACTAAAATCAGATTTTCATCTTTAATTAAATGGAAAGAAATTCAAATCCTATAAATAATGTTACGAGTTATAACGATTTTTGATTGTCCCATTTAAACCAGTACTAACCATATGAAACTTTTATAAATTGTATGAGAAATTTTAGAATGGGATTTTCTTAGCAAATTATAAGGCTAACCATCACAAAATAAGAAAAAAAAAATCAAAATTCTAACTCAAGAAATAGATTTTTTACGCATTTTCTAGAACTGTTAAAGAAACATTGTGTTTTGAATTGCGCGCATTTCAATTTGTGTCTAATCTCTTAAAACCTGATGAATTTTTTAAACGGCTATAACTTTGCGAATTTTAGAGATATGAAGATGCAACTTTTTGCGTCTTATTCAGGACTGATTAAGGAAAGTTTTCCTAATTGAAATTTTTTGTCCTGCGGGGGCCGTATAAAAATTTAATTTTCGTAACTTTTCAACTAGACCCCCCCCCCATGGAGTCGCAATTTATCTTATCAAAAATTTCACATTTTTTTTTGAATTTTTGCAATTGGAAGTATGGGTCTAAGGGCAATATTTAAGGAGATAGCCTATTTTTTCGATATTTATGACTCACCATGTGTATGTAACTGGTATTCGAACTTTATTTTACCTCAGTTACCCGGATAAAGTTGTTTATTTATTTAATTTTATTTTTTTTAAATTATAATTGTTATGTTCTTTAAGCAATTAATTAAACTTTTTTATTTAATAGGTTTTCCCTTTAAAAACAATCTAAAATAATTTTAAAATATATCTGTAAGTGGTATTCGAAAACGAGATTTTCGCATATTGGTGACAGAAGAATTGTGCGCCAAATGTGATGGATATATGATACCTGTGCCAAAAAGTACATAATGTAAACAGAAATAAAGTTCACCAGGTTTGTTTTCGTAGCTATTTATGTATATATTGTCGATTTATTTTTTACTTTCTGAAACCGAAATTGCGCCAAGCTTTTAAAAGAGGAAATGTGAAGTATAATAGAAAAATATCTAAATAAGTAATTAGTAGTAAGAATAATGAGAATAATATGTTAAACAAAATATATCATTTCAATATCATAATAGTGTTTCGAATTTACATCAAATATATATACAGGGGGCCCCAGAACTTCATGTACAAACTTTGAGTGGTGATAGAGAATATAGTTTGGAACCACAATTACATAGGAAAGCATGGGTGGAAACGTCTTCTTAACCCTTTCACAGACAGTGGTTTGTAAATGAAACTACAAAATTGTCAATACAAAATGAATATTGATACTAGAATTTTAATGTGATTTTTCCATTCATTATGTATGTGAAATGTCTGGCTTTCCTTCTTTGCATATACATTTTTCCGCAATTTCTGATGTCATTCATATTTTTATGCATTTTAGCAATGGAAGTGCTTTGTCCATGAAAAGCTCAAAGAAACACAGTTATGACACAATACAGAAAGCAGTGTAGAACGCTTTATTACACAGAAAAAGTACAAGAAATGATTTAATATTAAGGTACCCTGGGGTAATAACGCCAGGCGGGGTAATAACGCCAAGTGCTTATATTTTGCATAATTATGAAGTAATCAGGTAAATGACACCATTGTGCTCTGCGCAAAAGGGTTTTGAGTCATATAAATCGCAAAAAACAGCTTCAAGTTAATTTGTTTCATTTTTAGGTCTTATTGTTTTTACAGGCAACTAAAATTAAAGCTTGATCTAAAATTTGCGAGATAAGGTTTTTGATCTGAAGACTATATTTTTTATCCGGAAATACTTTGTTAATTACATAAATTTGTAGTACATTTCATGGACTTTCAAAATGTTGTTGAAGATTTTGGATATCTTCTCGAGATAATTTGTAGTTTAGGATTTACTGCGCAATAAGTATCCCGGGGTAATAACGCCAATCCTTGGCATTAATACCCCGGTTGATTCCCTACAGTGACCTAGCTACATCCTAAATACTGATTCAAATAAACACAGTTAAAACTGTCCAATGTTTCTAATAATTCTATTTAAGCGGTCCTTTTTAAGCAAAAAGAAGCTCACGGTCTGATATTCTTTTGCCTCATCCTCCCTCCCACACCGCACCTTTATTTTTCTTACACTTTCACAAAAAAATGAACATTTTCAATAGCTTAGAATGCAATTTGTCAATTTCTAAGTTTGTAGAGTTTGTATTTTTAGAATTGGGCAATCTACATGCAATTATTCCATCTTATTTCATAGTTTTGTTTGCATGGCGTTATTACCCATATAGGTGGGTAATAACGCCAAATAGCATTGGTCAAGAAAAAACGCCATTACATTTTATGAATACATATCTGTTAAATTATTTTATTTTATATAGATAGTCAATGAGTTGCTGTATCAGATCCTACATTTGTTTGAAAAATACAATCTAAAACTAAGCCGTGAAAATTGGTAGAACCTTAACGTGGCGTTATTACCCCAGGGTACCTTATATTAAATTTAAAACTATGTTTTTTTAAAATCAAGTACCTTAGTAGCTATTAGAAATTGCTAAAATGTGGAAAAATATGACTGACATCAGAAATCGCAGAAAAATGTATTTGTAAAGAAGAAAAAAAAATACATTTCATATACATAGTAATTGGAAAAATCTTATTAAAATTATGTTGTCAATGGTCATTTTGTATTAAAAAAATTTGTAGTTTCATCGATGTACTATTGTCATTGAAAGGGTTAACAAGTGAGGGTGACGTTTCCGCCCATGCATTCTTATGTAGTTGTGGTTCCAAATGATGTTTTCTACCACTCCTGAAAGTTTGTACACGAAGTTCTGAGACACCCTGTATATATTGCAATAATTTCAATTGTAATTAGATTTCTGTTTCATTTTGTAAAGTAAACAAACAAAGGAGATTCATTCATCGTGAATTCTAAGTGATATTAAAAACATTAAGGCAATCATTCGCAAAGCATGACATCATATAAGACATCATAGAGGGGAAATTGACTTCTAATTTATGGGTTGCATGCACAGGGATTTCAATTTGACATTTCTTGGTTAATTTTGGATTTCTTTATCAAAATCTTCCGATTTGGCTACGCTGTAAAAAATGTCAGATGTTTTTTAATGTATAAAAATGTACTGTAATCGAAAACAAAAATATACAGTAACCTCTTCTAACTCACCTAATGTTTCGAAAACCGTTCCTTTATCTTTAAAAATCCCAGAAAACTATTTGTTTTCGAAATTTAAAGAAGAATTTATAAAAATTAATTTTTATTAGCTGCCCGTTTTTTTCGGAAACTTTTCTAAGTAGCTTTTACAGTACAATAATCACTTGTCTCAAATCAAAATGACACTTTTTCGGATGCTACCAATCTATGCGAAAATACTTTGATATTCAGTAAACGTGTTTAATAGACAAATATACAATATTAACAGTATTAACATTAATATTAAAATTAACATTATTTTGCTACAATTGCATGCACAAAATCAGTTATGCAGCTGAAAATGTTTACTTGAGAATTGATAGAATCCGAAAAGTGTTATTTTGATTTGAGAAAGATGATTATTATACTGTAAATGCTACTTAGAAACGTTTTCGAAATGGACGGGCAGCTAATAAAATTAATTTTTATAAATTCTTCTTTAAATTTCGAAAACAAATAGTTTTCTGGGATTTTCAATGGTAAAGGAACGGTTTTTGAAACATTAGGTGAGTTAGAAGAGGTTACTGTATATTTTAGTTTTCGATTACAGTACATTTTTATACATTCAGAAACATCTGACATTTTTTACAGTGTAAAGATTGAGCAAGTAAACTAAATTATGAATAAAAGCAACATGTTACATTCCCTTGCATACGTTTAAAGGAGACAAGACTGGTCTAATAGGGCGGCTAGTGTATATAATACATACCCACGTGAACAATTGTGTCTCGAGTAGTTTCTCCGAACGCGACATCCTTTGAATATTGAACAAAAACTTCTCCGTAGTTTAAGGTATTCGTCTCGTCCAACACGCCAAGCATATTTCGTCCTTTACTTGGATCAATATCGATCTGTGCTCGAGTTTTTATTTTTTCTACAGTAAAAATGAAAACAAATTTCTGTATATAAGATTAAAAAATATATATAATAGCATTTTTATGATTGAATACTTAATAAGTGATTTAGCACTTGCTAACTAAGCGTAGAAAACAACAGGGTGAAAAATGTCCTAGCCGGGGATAGAACCCAAGATGGAAAAATCTCCAAGAGCACACAATCCTGAGGCGAATGAATGAAAATTAATTAAATTGTATATGAGGACCTCAGAAGCCAAGGGGTACAAGTGACAAAATGTCGATTTGGAGTAAATTGAGTTTAAAGATAATTGTTGTTAAATTGGAACATCAATAACAATGGACTAAGTTGAAATAGGAAACATATGCTTATTGCATTCTAATATTTGAACTCTCATTTCAATAACTGTTAAAAAAATAGAGTACAATTTTCTTTAAATGTATAATTAATCAATATTGTTTGTTTTTCGAAAAAAGTGGTTTATCTCTATAACTCAGCAAATAATAAGAAAATGACCTATATTTCTTTACCTGAAATGAAAAAAGCATATTTCCAGATACCCTGTGCACTTAACTCAATTTTTTCAATTTTGTCACTTATACCCCTTGGCTTCCGGGGTCCTCATATGTGTTCGCCAATGCTGGGTTTGTTTGGATTTATGTTACGTCTCAAGATTGTGTGCTCGTGAAGACTATTCCATCTTGTGCTGCAGTGCAGGCTTGCCAACATATGGGTGTGAAAAATGTCAAGCTGGGCATCGTCCTCATATCTTAAATGGTAGAGTACTTGGAGCTCTATTCCAAGGGTTCCGGCTTCCATCGCCGGCATGGATAATTTTTACCCTGTTCGTTTCTACGCTAGTTAGCAAATGATAAATCTCATAATAATTTCAAACACAATTTCATTGCTGAAAAATAAATGGAAAATTAATTAAATTGTATTTTTATGATTGATACAGTTATTATTTTTGTTTCTTTAAAAATAAATGTAAAATAAAAAATAATTTTAAATAATGCATTCTTTTATAAGTAGTCAATATTTGCCTAGCCCTCTAAGCGTCTGAAACGTATTATTCCGTATACTAAGCTCCAGTTTTCACTGCAATATAAGCAATATTTAAAATTCTATAATTCTATAGAATTAATGCAATTTCAATACATCGAAGGATGCTTCATACTCTGGAGGATTACCTTCATGCTTATAATAAAGTTTTTTTTATAATGTTGAAAAAATCGTTTTTTTTTAACATTTAAAATAAAATGTTGAGAAAACAACATTACAATTTTATCCTTTTGCAAGACGCTTGGAGGGCTAGAAAACCACGACAAATTTCATAATTGAAATACAGGATTTTCTCAAAGTTTTTATTACAATACGACAGCTTCACATGGCCAAGTAGATTGATTACGGAAAATTCATCGTTTGATATAGCGCTCAAACTAGTGAGCTTATTACAAAAATGTAATATTTCTTTTGTAAGACAAGGCTACAGGTGAAGAATAGATGAATTATTATTTATGCCAGCGGTTTCCAAATTATGGGTCGTGACTCACTGGTGGGTCACAGCGGCTATTTTAGTGGGTCGAGAAAACAATCGAGGTTAGTTACAGAAATATATTTTTTCCTTCAACTGTCAAAAAAATTTAACAATTTCAACAATAAATAATATTTTAAGGGAAATTCCTTAAATTTCTTTTTGAAGAAATATACGAGCAGAATATCCAGAAACATCTAAATGAGATTTGAGTTTTTTGATGAAGTTCAACACAACATACTCATGTGAACATGCTTTTTTTACTTGGCTGTTTTTTAAAACAAGTATAGAAAAAACTGTGCGTTGAAAGTTAATTAAGATTGAAGTTAAACCAGTTTTAATCTTGATATAGATGCTTTCATCGGTAAATGCCGGTGCCATCAAACACACATATTATAAAGTTATGTTTTGATAGTAATTAAATGCATTTTTAATTATCTTTCTAGTTTGTGTGTTAATTATTATTCCACTCACACACATTGAAATTACGAATTGTTGTTTTCGATGATAGTGTATCATCCTACGTACGAAAATTTGCCTTTTTCGTAGGGTAGGATAGCCGATAGCTTATAGAGGTCATACAAAAATTGCCATACTGATATACACTCTTATATTACGCGGGTCGCGAAATTTTTTTTTACTTAAAGTTGGGTCGCGCACCAATAAAGTTTGAGAACCTCCGATTTATACTATCTTTTAGGATTTCCAAATTGATTATCAATGTCTATTCATACATCACTCTATATCAAGTGATGCTTAAAAAATTAATCATTGGAGGCCACCGTAATAACTACCCATCATGCTACAAAATATGAAAATAAAATTAAGTAATACCGAATTGCGTAACAGAAGAATCCTCATAACTCCAAAAATGATAATTATATTAACTAACAATTTACTACGTTGGATTATTCGTTTTAATTCCAATTAAAATACAGGGTGATCATAAAAAACTTTGCCGGTATATTTAGCTCTAGCGGCCTGTCCGTTCAACCGAACGAGGTGAAATTTCAGACATAGCTATTCAGAGTTATGAGCTCGAGATTCTCTGAACGACAACAAAATGGCACTCACGGTTACGGTTATAGTTACAGAAACTCGAAATTTTCCAATGGCAACACCCATTTTTTTTCATCGCAAAATGCTCAGCGCATGCGAAAACCCTAAAGAGCGTTTGAACCGTACGTGTATAGAAAGAAACGACACGTTATGCACGCACAAAAAACCGTTCTGCGAATCCCCCCCATAAAAAACACAATTGGGGCGCAAGGAGTAAATTTGCATATGACACAGAGTCAGTACACTAATATCTTATTACAACACAGATCGGAGAAAACTTTTATTTTGATTACACATTTTCCAAATGGGTGCCATCACAGGGAATTACACATTGGATGGTGGCGATTGTGGACAATACAGCTGAACATAACATCGCATGAGAGATGTTTGCAATATCACGTTTGATAGAATCTTTCAAATCCGGAAAAGTTTGCGGATTGTACATGTACACACTAGATTTTAGATATCTCCAGAACTTGAAATCCATTGGAGTGAGGTCAGGGGATCGCGGAAGCCATTGATGTTACCAGTTAAGGTGAAATATGCCTCGTCCGTTCATAATATGCGAAGAGGTCGATCGTTATCTCCATCATATTGGATAAGAAATTCATTAACAAAGTCTATATGTTGTTGATGGTCTCTCAATTCCAACATCTGGGCGTGCTGGTACCGGTAAAGAAACATGCGGATTACAGAGCAAGTAACTTTAAGATCATTGATTTTGGTATATCAAATACATCAGATGCACCTTTTGTAGTTTGCATGCGTCCTCTGGTCACTATGTTATGCACTTCTATAAGAGTATCCTCAGAAAAAGTTGGTCGTCCGGATCGCAGACTATCACAGGTGCAGCCAATTTTTTCGAATTCCATTACTAAATCACGAAGAGTTTGTGAAATGCATAGGCTACGTATTTGACGATGGTTTCGACGGTAAACGCGCCAGGTTTTCGCAGCATTCATCTCATTTTGATAATAGTTTTACCAACTCACCACGAACGAAGTCATTTTGTTCGCATTTGCGAGCTCCGACTGAAGAACTAACATTCGCACCCTACTTTTTATCCGTTTTTTACGTTGACTATCTGGCAAACGATGTTCCGTGATTGGTATTTTGTCTCTATCATATTCCAATTTTCTTCGTGCGCCTTGGTCGTGTTTTTTTTTCTTGGGCCGTTCGTAGAGCTGATTTTGTGCGAGCATAATGCGTCTGTTTATTGCAATAACCATACCGTTCTAACGCTCTTTAAGGTTTTCGCATGAGCTGAGCATTTTGCGATGAAAAAAATGGGTGTTGCTATTGGAAAATTTCGAGTTTCGATAACTATAACTGCAACCGTGAGCGCCATTTTGTTGCCATTCAGAATCTCGAGCTCATACCACTGAATAGCTATATCTGAAATTTCACCTCGATCGGTTGAACAGACTAACCGCTAGAACTCCATATATCGGCAAAGTTTTTTTATGACCACCCTGTATATCTTTGAAATACAGGGTCATGAAAACTCGAATGATGTGGAAAACAGGATTACAAATACCTCAACAACTAATTATCTGATAGAATTAATTCTTTATTCAAAATTTATATTTTCTTTCGTCTTTTATATTCACTCCTTAAAATAAAAAAAAAACCCTAAAATTTTTACATACCTTCGAGAATCTGAAAAAAATTGTTCCGAATTGTCAGGGTTACTGATATTAAATAGGCTTCTTTCCATTCTTATATATTAAGAACATACCAAATCTCAAGTCTCTATCTGAATTTGTTCGGGAGATAGAGCGTCTACAGACACACAGACAGACGCAGACAGATGGACGGCAAAATGTTTTTTTCTAAAAATATGTTTTTCACGTGTTAATTCATTAATTTTTTTTTTCGATTTTCAAAACGATTGCAAGACTTACCCTATACTACGTATGATAGGTAAGAAAAAAAAAATATATATATACCTTTCTTCAGAACGAATATTTCGAGAGTCCGAAAATATAGTTCTGGATTATCGAGGTTATTGATGTTCAATAGGTTTCTTTCCATTCTTATATACCAAGTACATACCAAATTTCAAATCTCTATCTGAATTTTTTCGAAAGGTAGAGCGTTTACAGACACACAGATAGACAGACAGACGGACAAACAGACAGGCAGACACACAGAGAAACGGATGGCAAAGTTATTTTACTAAAAATATTTTTTTCAGAATCTTCAGTGTCTGAGACGTGTAAATGCGTCAATTTTTTTTTTTCGTTTTTCAAAACGATTGCAAGACTTACCCTTTACTACGTATGATGGGTATGTAAAAACGATGAATTATTTAAACTATCTTTTGGGATTTCGAAATTCACTCATCAATGGGTATTCATACATTAGTCTATATCAACTGATATATATATATATATATATATACAGAAATAATAAAATTCTAATCATACCTACCGATCCGATGTCTATGAAAGGCAAGAAGAAGAGATTTAAAAAAAGGTTCCGTTGTTAGGTATATTCCAGATGATGCTATGTCTTTAAAATCACATAAATGTGTTGGTGTTTTCTCTTGCAAAAAGTTCGCGGCTTTCTCTTCATTGAACATCATATCTGTTAAGTTTTGCAGCATAACTTCTTGGAGCCGTTCAAATATTTTATGATTCACACCCAAACCATCCAACAGACTAATCAACGGACGATTCAACCGCAAAGTACCTAAAAATATAATATAAAAAAAGCAATATATTTTAACTGAATTGAATTTAACATATGTTTTCTAAATGTGAGCATTTATTTACACCCAAAACTGCATACATATCAAGAGTTCCAAGATAATGCTGGAATCTGTCGTAAATTAACGTAGCTACGCCAGCTGGTGGCAGGGGTGCTAATGAATGCACGGGTTTTTAGTATGATGTCATAGATGCGCAGATGTCTATTATCTCCGCATCTCTTGCGCATATTTTCTGATTTTTTACTCAATCATGACAGATTAATCAAGTCTACCAGATTTATTGCAAAATATTTTTGTTACAGTTTGTTTCGATAAAATCATGTACAATAAAAAAAAAATCACAACATCATTTTAATTTCGGGAGAAAAAGTACTAATAAGTATCATGTAATGCTACGAAAAATATTGACTTTTACTCTAAAATTAACATAACAGTGCGACTTTTTTTAACTGCGCATATTTTTAATCAAAGAAATCTGTAACAAATATTTTGCAATAAATCTGGTAGACTTGATTAATGTGTCATGATTGAGAGACTAGCTTGAAATTTATGACTGAATTTTTAATATGAATTCTCAAAAGAGCTTTGT
Organism: Maratus speculifer; assembly: GCA_964019185.1. Classification (NCBI taxonomy): domain Eukaryota; kingdom Metazoa; phylum Arthropoda; class Arachnida; order Araneae; family Salticidae; genus Maratus; species Maratus speculifer. The sequence goes on along the minus strand of OZ025303.1, from coordinate 6,787,423 downwards.
CTGTAGAAAAAAAAAAGAGAAAAAGTCTAATCTACGATTTTAGGAAAATTATTGTCTAGAATCGCAAAATATTTAAACAAATAAATTAACAACATTTCTTTGTTTAACAAAACAACATTTTATACACGTATTTAAAATTAAAGTTATTACGAATAATCGTATAATAAATTAGGTTTTAAATTAAAAGAATGAAATAGTTGCAAGTTAAATAATAAAAGTCGATACGACTAAGAAAACATTGGTTTTTTATCATCTGCAGTCGGTAAATGAATAAAAAAGGAGCTAAAGTTGAATATTTTATTTAGTATTAAATTCTATACATATTCTAAACATTGATTAACATTGCATTATCATAAGAAATACAACGGTGTATACCATTTTGTAAAACTTAGCTCATCAAGAATTTAGTAAAATATGACGCTACTACAAAATTCTGCCATTATGTATTAACTACTTATTAAATTTAATGAGTCATCTTTCATTACATTAAAAACATAACTAAAATCGAACATATTTAAATAAGCGATATTTGTATCGCATAGCTAAATGATATTTCATCTTAGTATATTTTATGTTAATATTTAGTCATACTACACTTATTTATTCTATATTTATTTACAATATTTCAAACCTAAAACTTATTATACGCAATATTTTAAAGTAACATTTAATAGAAACAAAAAAGTCTCGTTGCCATTCACACAAAAGAAACTGCAATCTACTTAATAATCCTCTTGTTATGCACCCCTGCCACTAGGAGGCGTAGACCTTCACCCCGCCTTTAAAGTTGCGGACATCTCTTCCATAGGTCTTGGAACGCTTGACTTGAATACTTCTTTGTTTACACCAAGCCATCCAACAGACCAATCAACGATATTGACATCTGTGTTCTAAATGTGAGCATTCATTTACACCCAAACTATGGAACAGACTAATCAACGGACGATTCAACCGCAAAGTACATAAAAAGAAAATATAAAATAAGCAATTTATTTTAACTGAATTGAATTTAATATTTGTGTACTGAATGTGAGCATTCATTTACACCCAAACCATCCAACAGACGATTCAACCGCAAAGTACCCAAGAAGAAAATATAAAATAAGCAATTTATTTTAACTGAATTGAATTTGATATTTGTGTACTGAATGTGAGCATTCATTTACACCCAAACCATCCAACAGATATAAAATAATATAAACAAAAAATAATAAAAAATAATAAAAATAATAAAAATAATAAAAAAAAATAATAAAATAATAAAAATAATAAAAATAATAAAAAATAATAAAAACAATATAAAATAAGCAATTTATTTTAACTGAATTGAAATTGACATATGTGTTCTAAATGTGAGCATTCATTTACACCCAAACCATCCAATAGACGATTCTACCGCAAAGTACCCAAGAAGAAAATATGAAATAAGCAATTTACTTTAACTGAATTGAAATTGACATCTATGTTCTAAATGGAGCATTAATTTACACCCAAACTATGCAACAGACTAATCAACGGACGATTCAACCGCAAAGTACTTAAAAAAAATATATAAAATAAGCAATTTATTTTAACTGAATTGAATTTGATGTTTGTGTTCTGAATGTGAGCATTCATTTACACCCAAATCATCCAACAGACGATTCAACCGCAAAGGACCCAAGAAGAAAATATAAAATAAGCAATTTATTTTAACTGAATTGAAATTGACATCTGTGTTCTAAATGTGAACATATATTTACACCCAAACCATTCAACATACTAATCAACGGACGATTCAACCGCATAGTATCTAAAAAGAAAAAATAAGCAATTTCTTTTAACTGCATTGAGTTTGAAATCTGTGCTCTGAATGGGAGCATTCATTTATATCCTAACCATCCAATAGACTAATCAACGGACGCCACAGTGTAAGATTTTGCTAATCTAGCGGTTCAAAATTCAATTTATGAAAATTACCAATATTAAAGTAAAAAAGTAGATCTTACTAGAGATAAAATGGTTATGTATTATGAGAAAATATATCTTTACACATTTTATTGTACAATTTATATCGTAGTCATTCCATCATCATAATCATAGTAAAAAGTTTTCTTGTCATTTTTATACATTGACATTTGCATAGTGTTATTGTTTAAGTAGTTTAAAAGAGTATTTTTACTTGAACTAAATTTTAGAAAAATACTTTCTTGTATTAAAGGTACTAGGTAAACTACAGGGCTGGACAAAAATATTCAAGTACGATTCCATCTATTAGTACAAGTTGCAAAAAGGAAAATTTCAACCAGTTAGGCGTCTTCTTGCTAAACTAAATTTTCCCATTATATAGTCTATATAACAACCGACAGATCAAATACACAGCTGTTCAAAAGTATTGGAATACGGATTTGGCTAGGACAGTAATACTTTATTTCCCTGGATAACAAAGTTTTGTTAAAGATTACGAGAAATGTTGGAAAGTGTTTCATAATCTATGCTTGACGCATGATTTTTCTTACTTGTTTTCAATATTTTTTACCCCCTCTCCCCATTTGTCACATCATTTGTGACAAAGGGGGAGAGGGTACACACTTCACCGTATTCCCCCTTCTCCCCCCGTTGTCACATGTCAGGCTATATTACGTATACATAAACTTGGTTATATGGTTAACAATGCACTATGTTATAGATCATATTTCATATTTTACATCCAAATTTTTACAGTGTGTTTTATGACTTTTGCGAGAATAACAAAAAAATTGATTTGCGTACTTATTTTGTAAGAAATAAAATTCAAGTTTGTATAGTAATATAGTATAGTAATACAATATTAATATGAAAGAGCAACCGAAAACAGTAGTATTATATGAAATTTCAAATGGAATTTAATAGTACGAGGTGGTACCCGTCGAAATTCGACGAAAGAAAACGTTTAAGAAGGAACTGCTTCATTGATTTATAATAAATCTACAAAATTATTTATAATAATAAAATGCATCTTATATTGGTCAGTCTACCTCTCAAAGAAATACTATTATATGATATTGATCAGTCTAACTCTAAAACAAATATTATTTTAAACTAAGATTATCAAAATACTATAAAACTCAGGTGTCCAAATTTTTAAAATTAAACTTTTGTCGCATATAAAATAGGTAAAATATGATAAAGATCAGCTATTATGATGAATTTATGAATTAACTCTTATGTTTGGTATGAGTGCGAATGAAAAAAACAAAATATATTCCAAATTGACACGATAATAGAATTTCACGTGAAATCTAAACTCGTCATAATTTCCATCTTCTCAAAATTTAAACACGTACTTCTCATATCCGTAATCACCATGTTTTAAAAAATGGTATTTTAATTTGATCATTTTAAAATTACTTTAACTCAAAATTTGAAGTTATTTAACTGATGAATAAAAACGAAATAAAACAGAAATTCACCGGATTTTATAACAAACGCATTTTAATTTCTATTTTTTATTTTTTATTTTAAGAGAAAATGGAATGATTTTGTTGCCACAAAAAAAAAAGAGAGAGAGAGAGAGAGATACAGCTTTTAAACAAATTCCGTTTAAAAGTACATTTTTTTCGCATTACGACGGTGTAATAATCTGAAATATGCGATGTTTAGAAGTATAAAATTTGCAATAACGAAAAATGAAATAAACCGAAATTGTAAGGGAAAGTGTTGCCATTCGCAAAATGACGTATGCGTTACGCACAGGTACGTTTGGCATTTATAATATAGATATTTGGCTTTAAATTTTATCTTTACTTTATGGACACAAAATACTTCAATTTCAAAATAACTTCAAAATAACTTCAAAATTTACTCTTCTGATTTTTAATGTTTTTATTTTAACCAAAGTGTATGATGTCACATTTATTCTTACCCCCTTCCACCCTTTTGTCACAAACCGTCACAATTTCACGATCTCACCCCCCCCCCCCTCAAGGCTTGACATAATTTATGGACGGCCCCTAGAAGAAAATATAAAATAAATAATTTATTTTAGCTGAATTAAATTTGAGATCTGTGTTATAAATGTGAGCATTCATTTACACCCAAGATTCTCTGTAATCTCTCAGAAAAAAATTAAAATTCGGAAAAATATTTTCCACACAGGGCCGTAGCTAAGAGGGCGCTATGGGCGGCTTCAGCCCCCTAAAATATTTTGAGTCCCCCTCCCCCCCTGGAAAAGATTCCAAGGTCACTAAATGAATTTCTGTTCCGAAAATTCAAATGAAATTCTTTTCGAAAACCTAATTTAGTTTTGGAACCCTTTTACAGTTTTGTAGAGTTTTGTAGTGTATCTAAAATAAGTGTTTGGACACATCTTACTTGTACATATGAAGTTAACATAATGTTTTATTTTGCATCAGTTATATACTCAAAATTTTCCTCACAATATACTTTTCTTAGAATAAAATGAAGTCATTTCAACATTTCAACAGTTTAATAAGAAACATAGTACCTACAACATGAAAGTGCACTAATATAACCTTCTGCATCAGAGAGAAATAAATAAATAATGAGCCCCCCTACATACTCTTGAGCCCCCCCCCCCCCATAGTTCTCTTTTAGCTACGGCCCTGTTTCCACACATAATGCGTGCTTTCAATAATTAATTAATCGCATAAAAACAATCAGAACATAGAAATAAAAAAGAAAAAATTACTTGGCTTGCTTGCTTTGACTATTTCTAGGTTTGAGCTATTGGAGCAATCAAACTTCTTCATACTCTTCCGAAATATTATCTGTTCACCTTCTAAAGTTGGATCAATAACAAGTACACCCTTGTATCCTCTGTAGCGAATCTGAAAAGCGCTGCACAACTTGTCATGGCCTAGCCGATCGTACACCTAAAATGTTGCAAGTATATTCAAGAGCTTACTTTTGACAGCATGCGAAATTCACAATATAGTGTTAAACCAATGGAAACATTCTTTAAAATTTTCCCGTTTGAATTTCAATATTTTAAATGATTTTTCTTGCATTAGGATAGCTGTGATTTAATTGCTTTTACTGTAATTCGTGAAAAATTTTGCTGATATGAACATTAAATGGATGTAAAAGAAATAATACCTTGAAAGTATTCTTAGAATAAAACTGCAGCAAAAATCGAAAAAAATAAAAAATAAACACACACACACAAATAAAAACAATGTTTGCCATTCATCACATATATCCTATGTAAAAATAATCATTTAATAATATTAAATTATGAGCTACACCATCTGAAGAGAAAAACAGGGTATTGCGAGTCTGTAACACGGAGCATTTGAATTACCCTTTTAATTACTGCCACCACGGCGCTTGTCGTCTATGCAGAGTTCGCTGGTTGAATCGCAGACAATGCCATATTGATCACATCAGTGACCCAGTATCAAATTCAAAATTTTCATAACAGATGGCAGCACCAACGATCTCTTTCTCAGTATGAGTTTGTTTAAGTATCTTGCTGGGGTGTATGAAACACCTCATCTTTATATACTACCTCTGACAATAAAGTTCGGTGAATGAATTCAGAACGACCGATCTGGAAACACTGGGGAAACAAAGCGCTGCACCTGCCTAGAGGCAAGTGTAGACCAATTTTTCCCTCCGTTGTTTAGTTGAGCGTCGTTTACGTTCTGTGTAAGACGTGCTTTACTAAGTGCTTGTTCAGTGTGTTGGTTCTTAACTGAGAACAGCAAAATGAATAAATAAATGATTAGTTTAAAGTTTGGATTTAAACTTTGCAAGACACTGAAAGAAATTCATGAGGAATGGTGCAAATTGAACAACTACCATACTCGCCAGATCTCAATCCTTTACTTCTTCCTATTTTCACGATTTAAACTCTCTTTGAAAGAGATTTGACCCTATTGCTGACATCCAACAAAACGTGACGAAGCTTTTGAACTTGATCCCAAAAGAAGACTTCTTGTGAATTTTCCAGACATCTATAGCAGATCTCAGTGGTGCATAGTTATAGGAGATGACTATTTTGAAGGATTGTATGGTAACTTTCGTTAATATTTCATTTACATTAATGCTATAGGACAATTCACCGAACTTTATTGTCAGAGGTAGTATATAACTCTTCCGTGCGTGTGTATGTCACTGAACTCCTCCTAAACGACTGGACCGATTTTAATGAAATTTTTTGTGTGTTTTCCAGTGGATTCTAGAATGGTTTAGATTCACATTTCATCGAAATTGATTCAGTACTTTTTTAGTAATTAGGAAAAAACTAATAAAGTTAGTGATTTTTCACTAATTAAAAGGGTCGAATAAATGTTCGCTGTATAGAGTGCGGACAGAATGACTGAGCGGTCTAAGGCACCAGATTTAAGCTCTGGTTCTCGAAGAAAAAGATAGTGCGTTCGAACCCACTCTGGACACTACGTGTCTGATTTACAATAATTTTTCCTGTGTTATAATTTTAACTAACCGACTTCAGAAAATCGTTAACTTTTAACTAAAAAGAGAAAAATAAACTTTTCTATCAAAAATTGAACCGACTTCAAAAACTACTACAAAGTGAAAAATAATTTCCTTACATAATTGTAATAAGAAATTAAATTAAGAGCGTAGTATTTATCATGCGTATTATTATACAGGGTGTCCACTCTCAACAGTGGCCAATGGCTAATTTCTAAACTATTAGCTATAGACATATAGTTCCAGCTGCAAAAATGCTTTAAAAAGGTTAAAGAATTGTTTTTTTAAGCGATTTAGATCAAAAAAAGTTTTTAGTAAAGTATTGCGAAAATTAAATTTTTATACAATCTCCCGGTCCTATAAGTGATATTTAGAAAAAATTTTCGATCACTCTAACAAGAAATACAAAATAGGTCCCATTCATCTAACACTAAGGTTGACCGAGTTATGAAATTTTAAATTTCATGACTTAAACCACTTTTCTGTAGCGGATGAGTTGCACAAAGTTTTAACCTCTTCAGACCTGAGGTACACATATGTGTACCTCCATTCTTTTCCTCATAAAAACTAAACCGTTCGATTTTTCTGCATTTTTACTTTACCTCTATACAGCTGAATGTTTTTTGCTTTAAAACAAAACCAATGAATGTCAGCCTCATAAAATAAATATTATTTTAATTTGAGTTTCGAAAATACCTTCCAGACATCGTGGCCAAGAAAGTAAGAAATATTCATGATTATTCAACTTAAATGCTTTACAATAAGAAATTTTGAAAATTTGCCGATCATTTACTTGTTCCAGACCTTAATTTTGTTATTGCGTAACATATTACTGATAGTTAAACTGATGTTTTAAGGGGATTAGTTTTTTTTATATCCATATTTGTAAACCTAAATTACCACTCCCCTAATGTACTAATTTCATAAAAATGATTCTTTCTGTTATCTATGGTGTCATTTCGATTGTGCAAAAGCAATAAATATGTATTTGTAGAGTTATTTTATGCTCAGGTCTGAAGAGGTTAAAGGAATGTACGCTAAGCGCTTAAAGTATTATAAAGATCTCCCTTTCCAACGCAGTTAAATGGCTAATTGCTAAACCATATGTCACAGACATATAGTTCCAATTACAAAAATGTTTTAAATGAGGTAAAGAAATATTTTTAAAGCGATTTAACTGAAGTGTCAGTTACCATGTAAGTTTTTCGGTAGCGTAAATTTTATTAAATTAACTTCTAGATTGGTTAAAATAATCGAAGACGTGAGTTTCAAAATTCTCTTTATCGAAAAAATCAAATTTTAAGAAATCGCTAAAAACCTTTAAATGCTTCCATTGGTTTTCATTATAAATTTGGATATTGTAATGTTATATTAATGCAGATTGGTATAGACTGAGATTGAGAAAAAAAGCGATAAGGTAAGTCTTGAAATTAACATCCTCAATTGTATTCTTACATGTGTTATATTTTGTAAGGAAATGAAGCTGTTTCTTTTCATAATTTTAAAAATGTGTTTTATTTTGAAAAGCTTTTATTTTACTTGTGAATTTCTTATGTATGTTTACCTAGTTCAAAGTTTGTATTTATATTTTAACTCATTTCCAAATATCTGATTGAGGTCCAATTTGCAAACTTATTTATACTGAATGACAATGTAATATTAATGCTACTTTAGGTGAGCATCATTTATTTATTTTATAGGAGTACACTCAAATTCTATTAGGTTAAATAATCTAACAGAATTTTAAATACGTATCATTTTGTAACGAATCGTGACTGTTGCTTTTCATAATTTAATTTAACAAAATTTCTGTTATATTGTTTTAAATTATATTTTTAGTACAAGTTGTATATTTTACTTTAATATGTAAGCATCAATATTAAACTTAAAAATAATATTGTAAAAAATATTTTACTTTCAATGTTAATGTTAAATTTACATCTGACATGTATTTTTATTTCCAGTAAATTTGTGACTGACCCCTATTTTGCAGCAAAAAAGATGTCTCAACTTTAAACAGCTATTACTCGGTCAGTTTTAATCGCTGAGGAATGGGACTTTTTTTTCTCTAACTTGTTGGAGTAGTGTTAAAAATTTACTAAACATCACTTATAAGACCTGGGAACCGTATAAAAATTTAAATTTCGTAATTAAAAAAAAAATTGACCTAAATCTTTAAAAAAAAACAAAAAAAAAAACAATTTTTTAACCTTTTTTAAAGCATTTTTGCAATTAACAGTTTAGAAATTAGTCATTGGCCACCGTTGAGAGTGGACACTCTGTACGTATGTACATTTATTTGATTTTTTGGAGTCGGCGCCGGAACAACGTCTGTTGGGTCCGCTAGTATTATATAAAAACGTGACTTTATTACCTTAGGCATGACTGGGTGAAAGTTTGGAATTAGGAAAGGTGAACATGAATCTGATATTAAATTTAGTCATACTAACACTGCTTTATCTAAATTATATTTAGATGGGAAAATAAAAATTCTGTTTAATGATGGCAAAATATTTTTCGCATCAAATTGTTGTCGATAAATCCATTACAAGGGAGTCCATTGAAATTTATACGCGTAAAAGTTTTGTTGGCAGTGATACTGTTTCTTCTATTATTCCTAAGTTATGGTTAGAGTTAATGAATAAATTCCTCATGAAAGCTTGAATGGAATAAACCAAGTTGGAGAATAATTTTAGACTATGGTCAATTTTTAATTAAAATTTTTTTACAACAAAACGCGTAGTTTTGTTTACATCTCATTGTCGCGTGTCATTTGCATTGACCGCGAGACGATTTGCATTTTTCTTTTTATTATAGTGAGGGGATTTGGGCGCCGGTTGGTTTTGATCTGAGGACCTCGTGATCAGGAAGCGAGTGCGTTAAACGTTGAGCAAAAGCCCTAGCCAGTTACTCGCAGATAGTAACTCGCTTTACACTGATCGAGATCGTTACAGAGTATGCCCCCAGTGAGAAATACGTATTACTGACGTCTGACGAGCTATATGTACTCGTGATTGAATGCTGTCGTACGCATAGTGTGATGCGAGGACAGGCTTTGCGTTGAGAGATTTTGTTTGGTGCTGCCATCTGTTGATGATGAGGTGAGTTGATTGTTGTGCGCTGGAAGTTGGTGATGAGAGAGAGAGTTGCGTGCATGTCCAGGGTCACCAATGAGGGGATTTGGGCGCCGGTTGGTTTTGATCTGAGGACCTCGTGATCAGGAAGCGAGTGCTTTAACCGTTAAGCAAAAGGCCAAGCCAGTTACTCGCAGGTAGTAACTCGCTTTATACTGATCGAGATCGTTACAATGGTTATATTGATTATGGCTCATATCATTTTCGTGCCAGTTAGGTATCCTGGTGTGTATATGACATCTGTGACTATTTTTTATTTATTTATACAAATAATATTTTTATATGAAAATTACTTCTGTTTTTACATAAAATTGGTTTCTTTAAATTAAATTATATACATGTGGAAAAATTGCTTCTGATATGAAATATTTAATAGATTACCGGAAAATACTACGCCAATTTTTTTTCTTGCCATGGAACTATACTGGAAATTACTTTATTTTTTTCTTTATTGTACTTTAAATGAATCGAATGAAATATGTGCATTTTAAATGTATTTGATACCCGTACAATAAATGAAAGTTATTGTATTTTAAATAAAATCAGTGATATGTGTACATTTAAAGAAATAGCTATGAAAAAATATTTGGCGATTTATAACCTGTGCTCGACTAACAAGAAGCACTGAAATGGCCGTTTGGCATATAAAAAACGAAGCGGTCAGCGCCAAACTGTTGAGGACAGTCATGTGACTTAGGCTTTTATTATAAAGATGGTGATCTTTAAAAATATTGTTGCGAATTCTAAGACGGCACTAATAATATTTCTTTTCAAACAACAAAAGTATTTTTTTGCGTTACTATTTAAAATAAAAAGAAAATATTAGTAAAAATTACATCAGATTTAAAAATACATTAATAATCCTTAACTTAAACGTTCTTCTTATACAGCGATTCAAAAAATACCCGGAGGCAAAGATTTTTCAATGAATGATTTTGAAGGAATTTCACTGTTTAACTGAAATTGTTTAATCAAACATGTAAAAACTCCAATCGTTGTTTAATAGCAACTGATTCGACCTTAAAATTCTTCAATAAAAGGGAAGCGGTCAGCGAAAGGAAACCCGTTTACAGAGAGATCGCCTCTTAAAAAATGCATAGATATATATTAAAAAAACATCAAATCACAGAGATGAACGGACGGTCGGATTTCCTTAGTGAAGCATTATCATTCAACACAAGATGAGGGCCACTTAAATGGACACATTGTCACAGATCAAGTCATTATTACTAGCAGCAAGGCCTGAGAACGACGGCAAAAAGAAGATGCAAAATTGAGGTTTTTCCAGACATGACAACTTATGGAGTTTTAAGAGTTTATTAAGCGTATATTCCAAAGCTACTCCATAATATTCTGATCGGTTAATAATAAGTCCGCCACTGGTAAAATGGTGAATGACGGAAGTAGCTCCGAAACTCAGCATCTTGGAGTCAAATGGCGAATCAAAAGATTCGAATTAATTTCTGCACTTGACGGGAGGTTGTTTGGAAGTGGAGAGGACGGATGAATTCTCGCTTTTAAGCTAGCGTCAGGGCGCTTTACGTGGCGAAAATTGCAAAATAATACAGCCTTAATGCCGAGTGACAATGAGCGACATCAGGAAGTGGAGAAAAGGGCGGAAACAATTGCGTTATTGGCTAGAAATTAGGACGTCATGCCAGAACTATATTCAAGTCGCGAAACTTCTCTAATTGAAAAGAAAGTGCATGGACCGAAAGATTGAAAAGGATTATGGGATGGCAGACGATATTTAATAAAATATCAAAAATGAAACTTCCGAAAGAATATTTTTTATTCTAAAAAGGAGAAAAGAAATAATAAAATAGATTCATAGTTCTGAATAAAAGATTGACATTTTAATAATTCAATTGAGATCTTTATAGGAAAATAAATAGCAGATTATTCCGAATTAAGGAACAGGGGAATTTAGATGGTAATTAAAATTTAGAATATTGCTGACATATAAATAAGAGTAGATTTTTATAAGAATTTGGAACAAAATCGAAACGGGAAAATGGCGAAAAATTTTTATCATTACAAATATATATATATATATAGTTCAATGTATCGCAATCTTCAAAAACCCAATTAAATTAGCATGTTTTTAGAGTTTGTGGTGTCTCAACGAGGGTTGACGAGAATAGCTTGTAGGGGGCAGAGCCTTTTCTAAGTATACATGTATAAATATACTATCGCATAAATATATCCTGAACTCTTACCTTTGAAGCTAATTCTGGTGATATTTTACCAATACCGTCAGAAAAGCAGTAAGGTTTTAAATTCTTGCGATCATATCCTCCTTCGATATCATCTTCCGTTTTTACAAATTGATGATTTAAAGGTATGTATATTGCATCTTCTGTAGAAGAAAAACATTGGCCCATTCTAGCCATGTATTTCGGAATGCAATGGATATGCGAAAAATCACCTATCCAGTCCCGTATGTGGGCAGCTGTCTCTCTCTCGCCATTTTCAGCATACATCCATACACCATGGTCCCGCAATTGAGAACTAGACCATGCAAGGAACTCGTATTTTCGAGATCCAATGCGTAGGCCATTCCTCATAGGGTTCGTGACGCACATTTCGATAACTTCTGAATCTGCTGAAAATAGATTAATAGTCAATTTGGACATATTATCTTCTCGAAAAGACACACGAATGGAATAATCAGGATCGAAGCTTCGCAGAAAACGATTTCCAAACATGATTTCTGCAGGCCAAAATAGTTGTCTGGTCGGAGTTATTACGACTCTCCGAATCATGAAACAATGTGGAGGTATGATATAGTGCTTGAACTTTATTTCGTCTTTATTTTTGATGAAGTACTCGTATTGCAGTTGAACAGCACGCCAAAAATTTAGTATTTTTCCACTATCTATGACCATGAGGACGGATGCTAGAGCTTTCTCAAGACATTCTGGTTCTTGAAGGCTCCACGAGTATAATCGTCTCAACTCCGTATCAATGTCAGAAGTTTGAGAAACTGTAACAAAGTTCCTCTTAAAAATTGCATTTATAAGATAATAGCAGCCAAAATGCATGGCTTTAATAACCGGACCAAGCGGTTTAGATTTCGATTGTCGAATTATATTCGAATAAAATATAGATTTTTCGGCACATTGATAATGTATACTTGCAAGGATTTCGCGAAATATTTGTGAATGCACTAATTTCAAAGATAAAACATTTGCTCTTCCGATTATGTCAGCTTGAATAAGAATCTTTAAATCTGACATTGTTTTTATACAGTTAGACCGATGTCTCTTTCCTTTGTGGATTCGAAATATGATTGGAGGATTGATCAAATCGAAATAAAGATGGGAAGGTTCGTAATCAATGTCTACGAACAAATTTCTGATATTGTCATATGAGAATGTCAGTTCAAATTCATCATAATCACCAACTGAACATTTTACTAACACATTTCTAGTATCATGATAGAATGAGACTTGAATATACCTAAATATGTCATCTGAGTATTTATAGTAGAACCCATTGTAGGGGAGAACGCCAAAAGACATTTCTTCACACATTAATTCATGAGAAGGTTGCGAAGAATTTACAAAACAATCATTTTCAAAAAATTCAACGTATGAACAAATATCTAGGTTACAATTCTTTTTCCACTTAATACAAAATTCTTCGTATAATGTTGCTTTTGTAATTTCATCAGAAACAATAATTTCGGCTTGGACATCAAATGCAAATTCCTTCAGTTGTGGATAACCGTCATCTTCATGTTTTTTAAACTGCGAAAAAGTTATAGAAATATTAGTGAGCCCACAATTTCGAAGTGTAGATTTGACACGAAAAAGAAGTTCTTTTCTTTCATGTACATTTAAGATTTCTTGAGGGACAAGAATTATTTTGAAATTTACCTCTACCATGTTGATTTAAGCTCCTGTAACCTGTGAAAAAAAGGAATTTAAAATTAATTGCAATAAATTTCGAAAATGCAAACGAGTAGAAACTATGTGTGTATTGTTTTAGTTAAATAAAACACAGTTTGTTTAAGGTTACTTAAATTATATAAAACCTTTGGTTAGAATTTAACAAATCAAATTGTTTTCTAATGTATCTTGAGTCGATTTTGCAAATACAAATTAAAAGAAGAATCATGCCAAAGTTTTTCAATAAGTTTTTTAGTAGATATTAATGACTATTATATATATATTTAGTCACATATATACATAAAACTATTGAAAACTAGCAGTTGAATTGTCTTTTTAAAAAACTTATGTTTTGAATTAAAAATAATTTTAAAAATAACATTTTATTGAATATACAAAAGGGACCAAAATTACGTTGAAATCGCGTTAAAGTTAGTAATTCAATTGAATTCGCACACTCCTTTTAGATTTAGAGTCTGGATACTTACTTTGGAGAGTACAGATCAACAATATGCAAAGATAGACATGTGTTTAAACTTAAGTACCAGGTGCGCAACTAAGTTTCTGCGTTGTTTTTTTTTGATCAATGAAAAATGAAAAAAATCAAGAGAAATACAAAAGATGGTTTACTGAAAGTATGGTCTCTGGCTAGCAACTCATTTTTGCCATCTCTCTAATAATGTTTTACCACAACGATAAAACGACGCGACTTTGGACCGAAATCATTTAACCAATCAATTTTGCACGTTTTCGAAATTAGCCAAGTGCATCCCAGCTAAGCCATGCGCCATTTACCAGGACAAGTAATATTCGGAAGGCATCAGTCTGACGAATATAGCGGGTGCGGAAGCATATCCTATTTCAGCGTTTTGGTGTGTCCTGAACGATGAAATCGATAGCATGGAACGCTGTCGTTCTGCAATATCACTCGTTTGTGATTCCTGTCCCCTTCTGGCCGTTATTCAAGCGGTGCATGGTTCAAATTAATCCTTTTTGTCGGTAGCGATGCCTATTATCAGTTTCGTCCAGTTTCAGCAGCTCATAGTATACGATTGCTTTCTGGACCTACCAAACGCAGGGCATTGTCTTATTTTTTAAATGATTTGACCATGCCGTTCGATGTTGATGCTTCGTCGGTGAAAGGCAGAATTTTTTGCATTTGGGATTCTCTTGAAATATATCAACTTTTCATCGCCAATAATAATTTGATGCAGGAAACTTCCTTATGTGAAGATAAAGCAAAATTTCGATAATGGCGCTTTTCTATTTTTCATCTGCCTTTCAGTCAACTGCTGCGGTACCCATTTTCCTTCCTTTAAAATTTTTCCCATGACATGTAAGGATTTGAAACTACTTTGTAACGTTACATGCATACTGGGTGTCATTTGTAACGTTAGGTTGGATGTGGTGGAGGTTAAATGTAGACATACTCAGTGATTAAGATAAAACAACAACGTTTATTGAAACGATAAAGGCTGAAGGGAGGTGGAGCAAGTCTTGATTTTACACAACTGAGAAGACTATGAAAAAACTAAACACATACTCACAAGCTTCGGCCTAACTCAGTCGGGGCACCTACTAATACCTTCCGCTATCTCTTGGCTCATCTGCTAGATAAAGCTTAATTAAACAGCCCGTGGCTGTGGGTAATCCTTTATTCACAAACAATCCAAATGAAACTAAGAGGTTTTTTACCCCGGCCAACTCTCAAGTCAACTGTCGGAACTCCTTTCCACTCACTGGAGGCTTCGTTGCTACTTTTCAATCGGCTAGCACTTCGCTGAACACTAATTCACTTCGCTTGTCTAATGGCAGAGAACCTCACTCGCTGGCTGCTGGCTAATGCCAGAGACACTCCTCATTCACTCAAACCCAAGCTTTTATATGCTGCAAACTGAGATACTTCACATTAACATATTACTAATAACCGCAAGCTAACTGTAAAATCCGAAAGAGCACATACACTCTAGAAAGTTAAAGTAAAAGAGAGGATAGATGTCGCTTTTACGCTTACACATGTTAACTTATTGACGTCACGATCTCAGAAACACTAGAGTGCCTTTATGGAAAGGTCACTCCCTCACAACCCCCCTCGGATTCCACAGAGAAAAAGGACTGGGCCAAATGCATTCCCAGAACTTTTTCTTGTTATAAATTTCGAGCCGTAATAAACACAGTGATGGGTGAAATTTAGCGCCGAAACATAACTTTTAAAATATTAACTTCAACCCATCACAACCAAAAAACCTCAGTTTGCCTCAAAAATTCACATATTCAATCCAATCATTCTTCTATCTTACAAATAGCCTCCGTAAAACTTCCAAAAACTCGTAAAACTCTCAAAACTAATTACTTCTTCTTTCAAAACAGCCCACTCCACTGGGAGTGCTAAAATTTCTCAAAACACTAAACTTCCGAAATTTTCCTCAATATTGCAATACAACTATAACATTACCAAAAATTATCTCTCCATAACTTTCCTAATACTAGAATTCGCACCAAGTCCAAAAAAACCCAATGCGCAAAAATTTTCCTCATCCAAATACCGAACTCATCTAAAATTAAATTTTACTTCATACTCAAAATAACTCTGCTATTACGTAATACCTACATACCCATTAGCCAATGAACTAACTCCCAAATTCTTCAGAACTTAACTCCATTTTAACAATAATTGGGGAACATACGTACAGCGTCATATCGCTGTGCTTATGCAACAATCAAAAAAAAAAAAAAAAAAAAAAAAAAAAAAAAAAAAAAAATCAAAAAAAAAAAAAAAAAAAATCAAAAATTTACAAAATGACGTCATCATGCTCTTCATCTGTATTAACTAAAAGAAAAATAGCAGAATCAATACATAACACAGGTATACTTCCCTGCAAGAAAATCACATTAACATTCAATTTTAATACAATACAATTTCAAATTCAAACGCGGCTTAAAAATTCGCAACTTGCGGAAACCATTCCCAACTAAAGTACAAACGCAACACATAAAACACGAACGATAAGGAGAAAGTTAATTCATTAAATGTTAGTATAAGAGATAGAAATGCGTGTCAAGGACTTCTTGACCGCAAAACACGTGCGCGCCTGAACCGCGGCGCGTGTACAAAATAACCCAAATTACTATCTGTACTTTCTGAAAATTTAAACATATATTAACATACATTTTATAACACATGAACAATATAACAATATAGTAACATTTTTAACAAATAACACAACAATTTAACAATAGATCCAGAATTTTTAAAAGCAGTTAAGACCAAAACCTCAAACATACATAAAACTAGGACTTCCCTCAGAGGGATTAGTCTGAGCGATATTGCTGAGAATACACATTTAATAACTTGCGATAAGTAAAGAAAATGAGATGTTACCTTTAATTGGTCATTCATTGTGATAAAATATAATGATAAAAATAAGCATATCGAATCGAAGAACTACAAAATCTTGTTGCATATTCTATTTTTATAAAAGAAAAGCAAACCATGCATGGATATAAAATTGGAAATATGCAAAATGTTAAAAGTAATACAGAAAATAAAACACCAAATTTTCCTATATTGGAAATATAGCTCTTTGAAATGATGTCATGAGCATAAACAGAAACTTCGCACCGATTTGAGAAACTATAAATAACATAAACTATTATGTTTGTAGAGAAATTGAGTGTATTTTATATGGTGTGAAATCCGTCCGAATAGTTTATAATGTTGAATATCCGTTTTCCACGGATGCAATGAGGTTGTCGATAAGAGTTAAGGAATCCTTTTTTAAAAATTTGTACTAAACGAGCACTTACATCTTATAAGTTACTGTGATGCCAAAGTTATCGTTTCTGACCCCAACAGTATCCTAGAAATTGCAATATCTCAATAAATTGGATTTAAAACTTTTTCTAGAAAAAAAAAAATGTTTAATATGTGAAATTAAATTGTCGAATGTTTTAGAAATCGTTCATAACGAGAATATTATATCTTAAAAGTTGCCACAAAAAAAAAAAAAAAAAAAAAAAAAAAGATTTTAAATTTTTAGTCATATCAACATCAAAGAATTCTCAATTTTAGAACTTTTTTTGCTCGTGCATTGATGGTGATTATTGTTCCTACGCAAAATATAGTATATTTTGCAGCAAAGATGGTTACCAACATTTTTTGCCCACATTATTTTTTAAGTCGGCTAGGTACTCCCAATGCTAACGAAAAACACACAAACGTTAATGCTTTATAGCATAGAAATACAGAATCAAAAGCTATTTATCTTCTATTATATACACATAAGACATAAATTATCTAATTAGTGCTAGCAGATGAATTTTTAAATATACATAGACCAATATAATGCTTCATTTTTCTTTTATTAGTATTTCTTAGTATTCATTTTTCATTTATTTGTATTATTCAGTAAAAAACTCACTTTCTTAAGCCCGAATTACGTCAAACTTTTTATAAAAGCGCCTTAGTCCATATAACAGCGAAGTATTGTGAAGAGTATTAAATACAAGGTAGTAAGACACTTAGCCAAACGCAGGTAATAAATCGCCAAATATTGTCCTTTTCGCCCTCTCTCGAAATGCATTTTTTTTTTCATATATTTAAAAAACACGATTTTGAGTCATCTTATTTAAAATTCAAATAAATAAATGAGAGGAAGCAATAATAGCATAAGTCAAAACATTCATAAGTCAACATCAAGGAATTGTATCGTAGTTACACATGTGGAAAAAAGCTGCTTTCGGCCAAAAAAAGGTGTCTTCACTAAATATGAATCCGATTAAAAAAAAGTACCGTGATTAATTAAAATGTTATGGGCAGAGCTGCCAAGTTTCCGGCATTTTGGGTACCGGTATTTTAATACAGAAAATGTTTTATTAAATTGGAACATTCTGCGGATTTAAAAAATAACTTTTCCTATAAGAAAATTCTGCTATGCAATAAGCGAGGGTTTGGCATCTCTATATAGGAATATTTCGTAATCTACTTTTTAACCTAAAAAAAGCAACGACCATTTTTCGGGTACAAAAAGTATTGCTAATTGTTCCATTTTGCATACAAGGTACTGATTGTAATATTGATACATCTACGGTGATAAATTTCCAATAATTTTTCAAATCCCATTTATTTCATTAAAAATATAAATCTTTTATTCATTTAGTTTAAAATAAATGGTTTTTAACTAATTTCATAATACTTCTGAAATATCACTTTTCATTGAAATATTCATACTTAATCCATAACGTACATAATATATGACTCTGTTATTACATAAGCCACCTTTTTATTATCATAAAAATTATGTTTTTACTGATTTTTATTAACTCAATAGGAGAAATTTTGTGTTTTGAGCAATAGATGTCCGCATTTCCTATTATATATTTATTTTAACAAAATTCTTTGCATTTAGAAGAATTTTTATTTAAATAGGAAATCCAGATGTCGCTGTTAATAAAGAAGAAAGTTACAAAAAAGGGTACAACTGGCAACAAAAGACACATACTATCAAATATGGAAAAACGACGAATCCCAAAAAGACGTCGTATAAAATATCATCTTTAAAAAAAAAAAAAAAAGAAAAAAAAAAAAAAAAAAACGAGGTCTGATTATCGAGCCTATTGATTACAAAATGTGCATTACATTAAAAAAAAAAAAATGCTGCAAATATTGATTATTTTTTCTTTTGTGCAGTTTTGGCTTCGGAAGGTGCGCTATGTTGCAAAAAGATATAAGCGACTATGAAAACACACCTGGTAAACTTTCATGCTCAGTTTTACAAATAAATATGGCACATATATGCCCTATATACACCGAGGTACCTAATTGGTGCCAAAATGGCGTTTAGTTGCCTAACATGCTGGTTATCATATAAATGTTATAATAAATTGTTTGTTCTAAAAATATTATCATTTATTGATTGTTATATCTTTTTTAATAACAGGAAATGTTTCATTTATTCCTTTTTTTTTCATTTTGAAATAAATAAATAACGTGTTGTTATAGCATGCTATATGCATCTGGTAATCAAAACGATGTTTTCGCCTAATTGGCATAAAAAATCTTGCCAAACCCGGTGCTTATATCTCTAGTATATTATCTCAAGTATTTTATTTATGTATACTATAATTGTTTTTACATACCACTTACTTCTTCTGGTATATAGAAATAGGTAAGTGGCTCCTTTATGCAGTATAAATTGTATAAAACTTTAAAAAATAGCCCCGTTGCCCCTTTTTGGATCGAATTAAAAAAAATCAATGTCTAATTCCAGTATTGCTCCAAGGTATGCATACATACTCCATATTTCAAAGTTGTATGCCAACAGGAAACGGATGAAAAATGGGAAAAAATGTCACATATGCACCAGGGTACATAATTGGCGTCAAAATGGCATTATTTTACCTGAGATGGTACCCGGCTTTATTTATTATTTGTTTATTTACTCATAAAATGTTTATTTACTTTCACTTCCTTCTTTTAATTATATAAAATATTTATTTTTATAGTTATTAATTATTATTATTATTTTATTTACTGTAAGTTCTTTTTGAAAATAGAAAATAATTTAAAAATGTGTATGTAAGCGTTATTTGAAAAGGGATTTTTCGCCAAATGGGCTTTGAAAAAATTGCGCCAAATCTGATGCGCTTGTGGTATCCGTGCCGAAAAATTAGTGACCAGAATTGACTTCCATACACAAACAAAATATAAGTTAAAAGAAAACATGCAATGAAAATAAATATAAAAGGAAAATGATGTCATAAAAGAAACTTTTTATTTAAAAACGTAATTGTTTCTAATTTTCACACGCGAAATATGTATAACATTCTTTTAGCGATCAAAAAGTGTTGTTAAGAGATTATCACAAAATCTCAAAATCAAAGTTTTTATGAAATTTTTTAAAATAAAAAAATAACAGTTTTATTTTCCTGCATGATTAAATTTTAAAATGTTTTATTGCATTCAATATTTCTGAGTGCGAAAAGGATTACTATTTACTCCATGTACTGATTCGGTTATCTACGAAAATGTCCAGCCGGTGAAAATCACGCTCACCAAATTTCTGTGACGTATGCACATAAATTGTGCTTTTTTATAAGTTTTTTTATTATAACTTTTTAACTATTTGGAATTAATTTTTAAAAGTAGGTGCATTCACCAGATTACCTCCATAGGTACCTATTGGTACAAACAGAATCAAAATCCGACAAGTACTTTTTGAGATTTACTTGACGAAAGAATTTTTTTGAATTTTAATATCGTTACGTATCTCTGAGTATAAAGACTTCGCTTCGCTCAGACAACTAACAATTTTGCAAACAAATTTTCAACACAATTAAGCACTAATCGTGAGTCCGTCAGAAAATTCCAAAAATGGCCAAAAATACAAAACAGTCTTTCTGCTTTCTATTCCTTCATATTGCTACCACATATATGCACTCTAATAGAAATTTAATAAAGAACATTATCACCCAATCATAGAGATGATTCACTGCTAGCTGGCTTCATACTACAGGATGGTTTTCTCCTCTTGTCCCAGAAACCTTGTACGAAGGATCTTTCGTCATCGGAACTGTATGGTGACGCCACAGTTGACTGTCGTGCCTGCAGCCTGGTTCTGAATTGATGCCTTGGGATACTTGTAGGTTCCGCTCGACGACTCTGCTCTGGCCGGTTCGCTGGGGTCACTCCATGGCGAGATTCACACTGTTGATGCCGGTAATCTGAGAGTTGTCTCCTCTTTCTAGACGCACCCGAAGTTACTGAAGATCCTAGGCCACGTTTCTTTCCGGATCTATGTTGTTTCTTATTAGGCAAAAATTCGGAATTTAAAGTTCGTTTAACAGTTTGCCGAGTGTCCATCTGAAATCTTTTCCGGAGATTAAGTACCGAAGATGGTGAACTATTAGATAATGTATGTTTGTGAGGTTGCTGTCCCATAAGTGGAGGAACGGGACAGTTTATAATCTTTTTCCTTTTATGGCACACAGAATCTGATGTATTTGCATTTTTGTTATCATACTTTGCTCTCGGATTGCTAGACTTTCGACTCTCAATAACAGTTTTTGGAGCTGTTTGACCAACTTTTCTTCTTGAATATTGATGAAAAGAATTAGATGAAGAAGTGCTGGACTCGGGACACTCATTGGATCGGGAATTTCGCGAAACACCACTCGACACATGAGAACCTTCACTACCATTTTCTCTAAACTTATAAACTCTAACCTGATCCAAATTAACCGTCATTCTTTCACCATTGACATCAACAACCAAATTATTATTTCGAACTTCTAAAACCTTGAACGGACCTACAAACTTCGGACCAAACTTAGCTACTCTCTTTTGACGACTTGAACTTAACCAATGCTTTTCTACTAACACAAAATCTCCAACTTTCACTTCTAACTCTCTTCTACGCATATTATAATACTGAGCCTGCTTTTCTTGCGCTTTTCCCATCTGAACTTGAGCTTCCTTAACCAACCTCTGAATATCCTGACACATGTACTGACTTTCCGCATCTGACACCATAACTAGCCTTTGGAATGGAGTAATGACTTTTCTACCCAAAAACAATTCAGCTGGCGTTTTCCCCGTTGACTCATGAATTGCTGTACGAAGTGCGTACGCAAAATGCTGAAGAAACTGGTCCCAATTTGCATGATGAGAACCAACATATGAAGAAATCATTTGAATTAATGTACGATTTACACGTTCAGCCATATTAGACTGAGGAAGTTCCTTACCGTCCCCAGTCTCCAACTTTTCACACAAAGACTTAAAAATATTAGATATAAAATCATAACGAAATGGTTTACTAGCAACTAGTGCGTCAAAACCAATATGAATTTCATTCCTTAAACTCGGTTTATCTGAAAAGACTTTACAAAAATCGACTAAAGACTTATTAAACTCAACTTTCTTAACCTCACTTAAACCCGACTCCTCCAAATTAACTGACCCTGAAACAGGCTCTTTCTTACTCACATTCTCATCATTATTCACGATTAACGACTTTTTAAAGAAATCCAAACTAATTCCTCTATCCTTCATATAATCCACACCAACTATACAATGCACTGTTAATCCATCTAACACACAAAACTCCCAACATGTCTTAACCGAACGAATTTCAACTTCCAATTCTACTGAACCTTTATTATCGCAAGCTACTCCCTGTGCCAACTGAACCACTAGACTTAACCTCTTCAACTTCTTATACGAAAAATATTTCCGATAACAATCAAAAGAAATGAACGACTTATCTGCCCCTGTATCGAAGACACTTTTAACGACAATACCATCTAACACAATTAACACTTCAGGTAACTCAACCGGATTAATAGTAATTTTATTCAAACTCACAGAAGGCTTTTCCGACCTCTGAACACATTTGTTTTGCATTGACCTATTTTCAACATTCTCATCCGAAGTTAATCTCCTTACTTGCGAAGAAACATTCCTGTCCCGTACTCCCCCTCTCTGATCATAACCACTATTCTGTCTATTTTCATACATATTTCTCTCATCACTTCTAAAACTATTAGCACCACCACAATTCCTATTACCATTATTCGTATTCGTCATATTACGACCAAATCCACCATTTCTATTACGCAAATTATTATTCGGAAATCGCTGTCCCCCTCTCACAAAATTACGTTCCCCCTCATTTCTCAAATTACTATCTGTGACCGGTCTCTGACGAGGGTTACGCAAATCCCGTTGATCCGAGCTATGCCGAGTCTCATACTTCGATAATATCTGATGCATTTTTGCAAAATTCTTCGGTGCTCTAACTTCAGTAAAGTCCTGTATACTTGGATTAAAAAGAGGAAAAACAATGTCCAACAATTCCTCAAATGTGATATCTAAATCTAATTTATTTTTTAGTTCAAGCTTACGTAGATAGAATTTTGACGCCGACTCATAAATATTCTGCTTATTACAATAGAACTCTTTTCTCAAAATACTTTTATCTTTAACGGGAGGAAATGCCTTTTTAGCTCAATCACAGTTTGTTCAAATCTTTTCGCTTCATCATTAATCAAAAACTTTCCTATATTTTCCAACCACAAAAGTGCTTCGCCCTTCAACGAGCATTTAAGCACTACGTACCTACTTTTCTCAGGTATATTATTGAACAAAATATAACCATCTAATTTAACTAAAAATTCACTAATATCACCCTCACCGGTGAAATACACACGTGGCACAATCTCACAGTGTCCGATGTTTCGTTGGGCGCCATTTGTAACGGTAAACCCACGGTGGGCGCCATTTGTAACGTTACATGCATACTGGGTGTCATTTGTAACGTTAGGTTGGTCGTGGTGGAGGTTAAATGTAGACATACTCAGTGATTAAGATAAAACAACAACGTTTATTGAAACGATAAAGGCTGAAGGGAGGTGGAGCAAGTCTTGATTTTACACAACTGAGAAGACTATGAAAAAACTAAACACATACTCACAAGCTTCGGCCTAGCTCAGTCGGGGCACCTACTAATACCTTCCGCTATCTCTTGGCTCATCTGCTAGATAAAGCTTAATTAAACAGCCCGTGGCTGTGGGTAATCCTTTATTCACAAACAATCCAAATGAAACTAAGAGGTTTCTTACCCCGGCCAACTCTCAAGTCAACTGTCGGAACTCCTTTCCACTCACTGGAGGCTTCGTTGCTACTTTTCAATCGGCTAGCACTTCGCTGAACACTAATTCACTTCGCTTGTCTAATGGCAGAGAACCTCACTCGCTGGCTGCTGGCTAATGCCAGAGACACTCCTCATTCACTCAAACCCAAGCTTTTATATGCTGCAAACTGAGATACTTCACATTAACATATTACTAATAACCGCAAGCTAACTGTAAAATCCGAAAGAGCACATACACTCTAGAAAGTTAAAGTAAAAGAGAGGATAGATATCGCTTTTACGCTTACACATGTTAACTTATTGACGTCACGATCTCAGAAACACTAGAGTGCCTTTATGGAAAGGTCACTCCCTCACAACTTTGGCGACTCATATTTAATGCTTCCCTAAGTTAATCTTATTCTTTTTTTGTTACCTTCTACCTATAATAACGCGTGGAGATCGGCAGCCTCAATTCTTTTGGTTTTCCGTAGAAATTGCCACTTCTATAAGATTTAAACAAATCTTCACAGGTAATTTTCGATGGCGCATGTTTGCTATAGGTCTCCTTAGCTAATGACGTCTTTCAGCTGAATTTTTTTCAGATGAAATCAGAAAAAAAAAATTCCCCGCAAACGCTGATTATTTGGCGTGAAACTCAACATTTTCGTTGTTAGAAAAAATATTTTTGCTTTGTAATGTATTGGTATTACGACAGTTTATTGTTAACAGATATCCAAGTTATTAAAAAATATATAACGTCAGACATGTATGCCATCAATGTGTTTCGTTAGAGCCATCCATATGTGAACCCCAGAAACTTAGTTGCACACCTAGTAATTTTTAAAATCAACGATCAATTAATTGCAAAGTCAGCAATATATTGCATACATTTAAAAGTGAGAAATTCTTCTGTAAGGATGGCAATATGCGCTATATTAGATTGTCTCAAAAATTACTTTCACAAATCACGAGAATAGTTTTGATAAGCAACAGCACCTGTTTTCTAATGCATCTTAGCCGATTTTGAGAATCCAAAGTAAAAGAAAATTCCTGTGACAGTCATGTAAGTTTTTAGCTCACAGGCTATTAAAGTTTAAGAGCTTTATGTGTCCGTGGGTTTTGCATATACGTACATATGTACGTAACGCGTTAACTCATGATAAAAGTGTCCGCTTTCCTACAAATTTCGAATATAGGTCTATTCTGATAAGACGCTTTCGTGATTATTTTTTGGAGCGCATTGGATAAGTATAACGGGAAGGGGGGAATGGGGGTTAATCCCAACTTATTTTAGATAAATGAATTTTTCACGCAGAATAACCATTCAAATATTAGATATAGGATCATCCTGATGAGGTGCCTCCATGATTACTTTTGAGTGTTCATTGGTTAAGTATAAAAAGGGAATGGGGTAACCCCCATCCCTTTAATTTAGGCTAATGGGTTTTTCACGCAGAATTTATAGATTTATTTGAAATTTTGTATAAAGTTTCATTCTCATAAGGAGCTTCCCTGATTTGTTTTGAGGATTCATTGGTTAAGTATAAACTGAGGGGAGGGGAAAGGACGGAGCTATAGCTCTTAATTTTGGTAAATGGGTAATTCTCCAATAAGTGGGTAATTTACGTCCCTTAGGGTTACATGCTTCTTTTTGTCATTCTTACAGTTTTTTTAGCATAAAATTTATTTTCTAATGTATTTCTACGATTTCAAAAAGTATTTTCACAAAAATAACAATAAATTTTACTGTAATATTATTTTAAAAATTCAATTTGTCACTTCTGACCCTTTTCCTTCACCTCATGTACTGATTTTCTGGAACAATTTTAAGTGTAATGACAAACTATTTTTAACGATTTTACCACCGATTTTACCATTTTTTTAACGATTTTTCTAAGTTCAAAATAACAAAAATATACTCTAAAGTACATAATAAAGTATTTTTATTGTTAATTAAAAATAGTTTTACATTTATTCTGAGTCAGAGAAACACTGTTCCCTAGTTTTTATGTCACTACTGCCCTCTTGTATAAAACTGCTAAAGGGACTACCAGGCGGCCAGATAAAATTTGGTGAACAGGTGCATTTAGTAAAAGAAGCCATCTTAATTGCCCAGAAAAACACGTGGCATAATTCTAAGGATTTCAAAAATAGTTATAAGCTACAAAATGGATAGAAAGGTAAGAATATGTTTATTACTTGTCACTACTGCACTACTGCACCCTACTTAAACTGTCTTTGTTATTGTTTTTATTTATTTATTATTTTGTCGTGATATAACTTACTTTTGCTTAGTACAAAATATCATGTTGCAGTCTTACTGAGCCTAACTTACTATGTACACAGAAGCAATTTGCTTAATTTTGTCACTACTGTCACTGTCACTTCTGTCCCCTTTCAAATTATTTATTTGAGGACTGAATCTCCGAATCAGATGTTAATGCCATAGATGACTTGAAGCCAAAGGATATAGTGATACCATCTATTCCAAATCTATAAAAATTGCATCAGCGGACTTGGAATAAGTTTGAAAATGTAAAACTTCAACTGAGTTATTTAAGCTGTTTCACATGTGACACACATGAAAAATGTCAACATTACTGATCAGAACCATCATTTGTAGACTTATCTCCCTGTTTTAAGAATATGTCCAATGATTATAAACATAGTGGAAGTATCAACTCCTGGTTCTGATAATAAACATACTTGTGTAGGAACTTGTTTTGCAGTTGTACACCTATAACAATAAACAGATATGTTTGTGTGTGTGTGTTCTTTACCAAGGAGACGGCTGCATTTTTCTCTACGACCCTTTGACAAAATTGACATCTTTTTTGTGTTTTTGTGATTGAATTTGCACTTTTTTAGCAGCCTTTTGACTAGATTTGCATTTATTCAGCAACCCTCTGACAAAATTCACATATTTTTTGCGATTATTCTACAAAATTTGTGTATTTTTAGCGGTCTTTTGATTAAATTAACGTTTATTAACGACTCTTTGACGAAATTGTTTTTTCCGCAATGCATTGTTGAAATTTGTCTGTTTTACATGATTCTGTGACAATTCGTATTTATTAATCGTTCGTTTGACAAATTTTGCATTCATTAAGCGATCCAAAGGTGATTCTATTCTGTATTTTCCTAAAATCAAAGGTTTTCAGTTCTGGAAATTTAGAACTAAAACATAATACGGAATTTTCGACAAGTTGTCGCCCAAAAAAATCGATTTTGTAAATCGTTCGCAGGAAAATCGTAATTATCGTCAGAGGTTCACGGGAAAAACACGAATTTTATCAGATAATCGCGAAAAAACTCAAATTTCGTCTGCAGATCGTGTAAAAAAAAAAAAGAATTTTGTGAAAGAAAAACAAATTTCATCAAAGATTTGCCAAAAAATGCAAATTTCGGGTAGGAATCACCAAAAAAAATGAGAATATCGTCAAAAAACGCAAATCATGAAATAAAAATCTCTAATTTCGTCAAAGGATTGCAAAAAATCTGCGAATTTTGTCAAAAAATCACGAAAAATCCACAAATTTCGTCAAAAGACCGTGAAAAATTTGTAAATTTCATCAAAAATCTAAAAAGTCCGATAATTTTGCCCAAAGATTGCAAAAAATCGGCTAATTTCGTCAAAAGGCCGCGGAAAAAACACAGAGTCAAAAGTAAATCCCCTCTCCCCTATCTGCGATAACTTTACAGAAAATTTGCTGCGAATTTCAAAAAGGTTTTTACACAAAAAAAAGATTGTTCACTGTATCTTTAATTGTTTTGAGAAAACTTATCTACAACAATAAATTATTAAATATTGGCGTATGAATTAAGCTTTTGTTTCCTCTTTTTAAGCTTTAAAATTTTTTTTTTGATGCCACACTTTAGTTAAAGTCTAAATACTTTTGAAAAATGTAAAAAAAAAACGCACAATTGCAAATTGGTGTTAATCTAGGAAATAACATTCATGTTACTTTTTGCATAATTCTGTTTTTTCGGCGATGAATTTTATTATCTTGGGATTGGTGAAAATATGCATTAAAATTTGTTGGTATTTTTAGGAGGAGGAGGGGGGGCTTACAGATGAAATAAAACAAACGTAAATACGAACCGCATTAATTTGGTTCCAAAAAATAATAAAAATATGAATTAGTCAAACAATTGCGAACTATTTTCTTCAAAGAATTGCGAGAGATAAAATGATTTCCGTGAAAGAATTCTGGGAAAAGACTATTTAAAAAAAAAAAGAATACGGGGAAAATACAACTTTTCATGAACAGGTTGTGAATTTTGTCGAAAGATGATAGAAAATATACAAGTTTTGTCGAAAATAAGGGAAATTTTACAAAAATCAAGGAAAATAGACATATTTTGTAGAAAGAAAGATCGAAGAAAATATGTGAATTTTGTCAAAAAATTGAACTCATAGGTAAATTTTCTTGAAATATTGCAGAAAGTATGCAAAAGATCAAGGAAAATTTGCAAATTTTGACGAAAATAGAAGAATTTTGACAGAAGTCGATAGAAATAGATGTATTTTCCAGAAAATTCCCAGAAAATTGTCACAAAAATCAGAGAAATATGCAAATTTTCTCAAAATATCGCAGAAAAAATGGAAATTTTTTCAAATATCACAAAATACAAGAATTTTGACAAAAATCAAAGAAAATAGGTGTATTTTGTAAAAAAAATCTGAAATATTTACCAATTTTATTGAAATAGCGCAGAAAATAAGCAAATTTTGTCGAAAAATCGCAGAAAAAACAAGAATTTTAACGAAAGATCGAGAAAAATATGCAAATTTTGTCAAAAATACAAAAATTTGGACAAAAGTCGAGGAAAATAGATGTATTTTGTAGAAAAATCCAAAAAAATTGAGAAAATAAGCATTTTTTCTTGAAATATCGCAGAAAATACACAAATTTTGTCGTAAGATCATGGAAAATATGCTAGTTTTGTCAAAATATCGCAGATAAAAATGCACATTTTGTCATACGATCAGAACATACAAGATATTTGAAAAAATCAAGAAAAATAGATGTATTTTGCAGAAAAATCACATAAAATATGCGAATTTTGTCAAAAAGTCTGAGAAATATGTGAATTTTTTCAAAATGTTACAGAAAATACGCAAATTTTGTCGAACCATTGCAGAAAAATCGAGAATTTTGACTAAATATTGGATGCAACGAGAATTTTGACAAAAATCGAGGAGAATTATGATTTGAGTGCATAAAAAAATTTGTCAGTTGTGAGAAAAAAAATCATTGTATTTACCAGTCAATTGCAGAAAAAAATGAGACATCACCAATTGTCGCTTGGGGAAAAAATTGGTGAAAAAAATTAAATTAGATAGTCAAGTTTAAAATCTAATTTACAAATTGTTTACGTGTAAAAATTTTAAATTACTAGATCTTTTCATTATTTTTAATCTAAACCAGATACACATAAGAGTGATATCTTAGTGAACAAAACATAACAAATCACAATATTACAGAGTTATTGTATTCTTTGTGAATCCTTTTCCACTTTTCCAACTTATTTGATTGTGAGTTTGTTGTAATGCATATGAATATATTTTCCAAGCATATCGCTGTTATTTGTGTACACATTATTCTTGTAGTGTATGTAAACAACAAAAGCACTCATATATGCAGTTTTCACCATAAAAAATGTCTTATATGCCTAATTTTTAGAATTTTATAAATTAGTTTTTAATGGGTTTTTTTTCTTTCTGAAAATGTTTTCGATTTTACATGATGAATTCAGGTGTATTAACTTTTTGTTAAAGTGTGCTAAAGTCAAAGAAAATTAGCTTACATTTCTACAGATTTGAGTATTAAAATACCAAAAAAAATTTTTTATTCATTATTTTTCAATTAAAATAATATGTAACAGAAACGCTGTTATCTCAGTTACATTTATTCTTATGTGTCAGTTAGGAGGAATATTTTTCAACTAGCCGCTAAAGTTGTATAATATAGACGCATGCCGTGTTCAGAAAATTTTATGAAGTTTGCAGAAATTTTAAGAAAGAAACAATTTTTATTTTATTTTATTTATTTTTTATTTTTTTAGTAACAAAAATAAAAAATATTCCCTCAATTTTATGAACAAATTATTTTCTGTTAACGCGAATGTAGTCAAATACCTCGAAAAAAAATCGTGAATTTTAATAAAGTATCGCGTAAAAACATGCATTTAGACAAATAATTGCCTAAAAAACGTGCATCTCAACAAACAATCGTGTAAAATAAACCCAACATTTCGACAAAAAACCGCGCGGAAAACGTGAATTTCGTCCAAAGATCGTGTTAAAAACGTAAATTTCATCAATGAATCGCGTAAAAAACGCGAACTACATCCATGAATCGCTCAAAAAACACGAATTGCGTCCATGAATCACGTAAAAAACGCGAATTACATCCACAAAACGTGAATGACGTCCATGAATCGTGCAAAAAAGCAAGAATTACGTTCATAAATTGTATGAAAAATGCAAATTACGTCTATGAATCGTGTAGTAAAATGCTAATTACATTCATTAATCGCTCAAAAACTTGAATTTCGTTGGCAGAAGGCCGAAACGCAAATTACGTCTATAAGTCGCATAAAAATTGCAAATTGCGTTCATAAATCGCATAATAAATGCGAATAACATTCATGGATTGCATAAAAAATGCGAGTTATGTTGATGAATTGCTCAAAAAACGCAAATTACGTCCATAAATCGCTCAAAAAACGCGAATTACGTCCATGAATGGTGCAAAAAAAACGCGAATTACGTCCATGAATGGTGCAAAAAACGCGAATAACGTTCATAAATTGCAAAAAACACATTACGTCCAAGAATCGTGTAAAAGAAGCGAATTACGTTCATAAATCGCATAAAAACGTGAATTACGACGATTTAAAAACGCGAATTTCGTCGATAGAAAGCTCAAAAAACACAAATTACGGCCATATGAATCGCATAAAAATAGCAAATTACGTCCATAAGTCTTGTAAAATGTGAGTTACATTCATTAATCGCATAAATCACTCTAAAAACGCAAATTACATTCATAAATCGCATAAAAAACGCGAAGCACGACTATGAATTGCGAAAAAAATGCGAAGTACACCCAACATTAAATTGATTTGCAGAAAGTTTTTGACCCAATATTACGTGCACTGAAAGTTTTTGGTTTTATACAAGTCTGCTAGCCGCCTTTGGTGACCCTTACAATACATGTATGCTAAGCAATGTATCATGTTATTTTTATTAATAATTCAATTTTACTTGCTCAATCTTTCGCCAAATTTGAAGATATGAAGAGATCAAGAGCTCTTTTTTGTTAACAGGTAATAAATCACCAGACATTGTTCCATCACATTTTTTCGTATTTCATTAAAAATATAAACCTTTATTTCATTTGAAAATATACTTTTATTTAAAAGTGAAATGTCTAAAAATCAATGCCTCTTCCCATTTTCCTTTCTTTTTTTTAAAAAAAAGAAAAATATTAAGTAATGCCACAAACCATGACATTTAATTTCAAATTCAAAACATTATTTTAATTTACACACGAGGGAAAAAAAATGCTAACTGGCCAATAATGTTATTGCAGAGATTTCCGACTGGCTACCTTAAAGGTATATCAAAAAGCTTTTGTAATCATGATAATTTTTATGTAGTTTCAATCGAAAAAATAATTTTGATTTTTTTAAAATCTAACATAAACTTTGCATAGGAAAAGCAATGGAATCAGCTTGTACACTGTAAAAAAAAACCTGTAAAGGTACTAAACATTTTCTAGGAAACTGGGATTCCAAGAACTTTTCATGTAACGATAACAGGAAAAATCCATGTAACCGATTCTAAAAGTAGAGTTTTTTTTGTTACCGTAACAGGAAAAGTTCTCGGAATCCCAGTTTCCTAGATAAAGTGTAGTACCTTTACAGATTTTTTTTTTTACAGTGTAGTTGTTTATGACAGTTGCACTACTTCGGCTATTATAATTAAATTATTTTCTGGGGGTCTTTAACACTAGTTCTACCAGAGACAACAATCGTTTTTACTTTCTTCTATCTTTACAAGAAGAAAGTATTGGATTCATGAAAATTTTCGACTTCCGGTTTTCGACGGATTTATGCGTTTTAGAAGGTCCTGAACACGTTTTGACTATTTTTAGAAAATGTCTGTCTGTGAGTCTGTCCGTCTGTCTGTCTGTCTGTCTGTCTGTCTGTCTGTCTGTGTGTCTGTCTGTCTGTATGTGACAAAAAATTTGTGGGCGCTCTATCTCAAGAACTAATGCTCGAAATTTAATAAAATTTTATATTCAGTTAGACCTTGATATGAATTAGTGCCTATTGGTTTTTGGTGAATATTGGCCAGCAGGTGGCGCTGCTATACTACGTTTTTCATGATTTTCAAGATTGCTATATCTCAAGAACTAATGCACAGAATTTCACCAAACTTCAGATTCTGTGACCCCTTGATATACATAGATGCTGATTAAGTTTTGGTGTAAATTGGGCAGCAGGTGGCGCTGCTATGCCACGTTTTTCATGATTTCTTTGATAGCTATATCTCAAGAACTAATCCACAGAATTTCACCAAACTTCAGATTCCGCGATACTTTGAGATACATAGCCGCTGATAAGGTTTTGGAGTGAACTGCCCTATAAGTGGCGCTGCTATGCTACATATTGCACGATTTTTGCGATAGCTATATCTCAAGAAGTAATGCAGAGAACTTCATCAAATTTTAGATTCTGTTACACTAGAATATATAACATAATTAGACGCTGATTACATTTTGGTATTAACCTTACAACAGGTGGTGCAGCTATGCTGCATTTTGCACGATTTTTCCGATAGCTATGTCTCAACAACCAACCCACAGAATTTCATCAAACTTCAGATTTTGTTACAAAATGACATATAACATAATTACACGGTGACTACGTTTTGTTATAAATCTTTCAACTGATGGTGCTGCTGTGCTATATTTTACACGGTTTTTTTTTAAACTAGTTATATCTCAAGAACTAATGCACAGAATTTCATCAAACTTCAGATTCTTTTACACCGTAGCCTAATTAGACGCTTTTTTACGTTTTGAAATAAATTGTCCAAGATATGGTGTTGCTGTGTTAAGTTTTGCAATTTTTTTGTTATAACTATATCTCAAGAACTAATGGACGAAATTCCATCAAATTTCAGATTCTGTTAGGTCTTGACATAAATAGATGCTTATTACGTTTTAGTATATATTACCCAACATGAGGCACTACTAAGCTCATTTTCTCAGAATATTAATTAAATTTTGCGTTTTAGACTTTTCGGATACCAGAATCTCATTAGACTTGGTCAAATGTTCGAGGAAATTCGATAGTGGGTAACTTTGGGGTCACCACGTTTTTTTTTTAAATATTAAAATGTACTTATGAGATAGAAGAAAGTTTTGGAATTGACACATCCAACTAGTTATAGTTTTGAACTATGTTTATTTTACTCGTAGTATTTAATATAAATAAGCATAAAAAAGGATGTTTTATGTGTTATAATGGTTTGTAATTGTTAAATCGTTTTAAACTACAAATCGAGATTAAAAAAAAGTCTTTTGACATTAATAGCAGTGTTGAATTCAGGAGATGCCCCGAGGGGCTATTCTCCCTCCCCTCGGTGCAATGAAATCCCCCCCCCCGGAACTCTATAATGTCCCCCCCTGGAGCCAATGAAGTTCGTCCTGGAGAAAAGTGCCTGAATTCAACACTGATTGGTAGAAATAGTGCTAAAAGGATATGTGCAGCATTACGGAATTTGTGTACAACTATTGTAAAATCACCATTAAAACTAATAGACATTGTATGTAGTAAAGTGGGCTTTATTAGTAAAGTTGGGGATATCATGCATGTCTATAAAATCCAGTTTTATAAATCAAAAGTCTCTTTTAAATGCTATGTGGCTATGATGTATAACGAATTAAGTTGCAGAATTTGAAAAAAGAAAAAAAATGGTAGATATCAAATATGATACGACCAAAACTGCATTATTGAATCGAAAATAAACAAACCAATTAAGAATTTTGAAATCCATAAAACTGAAATTGGAAGACTGCGGTGAATTTGCCGATTCCACTGTAGAATTTTTGAGGTTGATGCAACTACAAAATAACTGCAGTATTTTTTAGGTCAATACAACCACTAAATTACTGCGGTATTTTTTATATCAATACAACCACGAAATTACTGCAGTTTACAAACTACAGTAATTTTGTAGTTTTATCAACAGTAAAAATTCTGTAGTGGAAGTGGCCAATTCACCACAGTCTTCCAATTGCAGTTTTTTTTTTTTGTTGTTAAATTTCTGAAGTTTATTTTTAGCTGGGCGTGTATGATGAAAATTGGTTTCCTGATGAGATTTAAATTCTTATTTAGAAATAAATTATTATTTTATCTTTTTATTAATACATTTTATTTTTTCCCATTACACTTATTACGACATTTGTTTTTAACAGTTTTAATTGAAGAAGTAAATTATGACATCCTTATAATAAACTTTATGCTAAGGAATGGAAGCCGATTCTATTGGCCAAATGCACCAAATATCCAGGATGTTCCAAAGAATGAAATTTTGTGTACTATTGATATTCCCCCCGACCAGTTACTTCAAGATATTTTACTATAGACAAAGTACATGATATACATTTTAAAATAAGCAGTATTTGTCGTACTTAAACACTTTTTTTCTAACTTAAACTTTTGTCCAAATAAATTCACTTATTTACTCATTATTTTATGTTGGTTATTTTTTTTTCTAAAAGATTATTAAAATTTTAAAATAGTATAAAAAATAATAGATGTTAAATAATTTATAATTGTTAAAATGCTCAAAACTGAAAAGTTTTGAAAGTATGTCACTTCTGTCCATGTAAATGTCACTCCTGTCCCTTAATTCTTAAAACTTAAAAAATATTCAGATTTATCACTGAAGATATATTAAATATTGTATTTTTTATTATAAAAAGATACACTTTAATAACATACCCATATTTTTATAATAAATTTATTAAAATCTTAGTTTATAAAGTAAAAAACTATCTTGGGGACAGTAGCGACATTTATTACCAAATTAATTGATAAAATAACTTAAAAAAATATACAGGGTGTCCACTCTCAACGGTGGCCAATGACTAATTTCTAAACCGTTAGTCATAGACATACAGTTTCAATTGCAAAAATACTTTAAAAAAGGTAAAGGATTGTTTCTCAAGCGATTTAGGCCAAAAAAACTTTTTATTAAAAAATTACGAAAATTAAATTTTTATACGGTCCCCCGGCCCTAAAAGTGATATTTAGTAAATTTTTACCTGTTCTCTAACAAGTAATACAAAAAAGTCCCATTCCTCTGCTATTAAAACAAACCGAGTAATAGCTATTTAAAGTTGAAGCATATTTTTTGCTGCAAATTAGGGGTCAGTCACAAATTTATTGGAAATAGAAAGAAACGCATATAATAGATATAACATTTAACATTAAACATTGAGAATAAAAGAATTTTTACAATATTATTTTTAAATTTATGTTGATAATTACATATTAAAACAAAATTTTTACTAAAAATATAAGTAAAAAAATAACATAAAGTTTGTTAATTTAAATTATGAAAAGCAACAGTTACAATTGTTACAAAATGACATATATTTAAAATTCTATTAGATTACTTAACCTAACAGAATTTTGCGTAGTCCTATAAAATAAATAAATGGTACGCAGCGAAAATTGTATTAATATTACAATGTCATTGGCTATAAATAAGTGTGTAAATTGAACCTCGATCGGATATTTGGAAGTGAGTTAAAATTTAAAAAGAAATTTTGAACTAGGGTAACTTACATACGAAAGTTTTAAGCAAAAAATAATCTTATCAAAATAACACACCTTTTTAAAATAAAATCGCAATTTCCCAAAATTTTATTTTCTCGATAAAGATAATTTTTAAACTCATCTTCAATTATTTTAACCAATCTAAAAGTTAATTAATAAAAATTAACACTACCGCAAAACTTATACGGTGGTAGCACCTTCAGTTAAATTGCATTAAAAATATTTCTTTATCTTGTTAAAAACATTTTTGTAACTGGAACTAAACGTCTGTGACAAATGGTTTAGGAATTCGCTATTGGACAACGTTGGAAATGGATGCCCCTTATAATAATTTAAGCGCCTAGTATACGTTCCCTGAAAACTAAGTCCAACTCATTCGTTTTCAGCTACAGAAAAGTAGTTTAAGTCATGAAATTTAAAGTTTCATAACTCGGTCAGTTTTAATGTTAGATGAATGGGACCTTTTTCGTATTGCTTGGTAGGATGATGGAAAATATTTGCTAAATATCACTAATAGGACCGGGGGACCGTATAAAATGTTAATTTTCGTAATTTTTTAATAAATTTTTTTTCGACCTAAATCTTTCAAAAAACAATTCTTTACCTTTTTAAAAGCATTTTTGCAATTGGAACTATATGTCTATGACTTAAGAAATTAGCCATTAGCCACCTTTGAGAGTGGCCACCTTGTATAGTACTTAAAATTTATGCCGGAATGTTGTATATTACTCAGTAACCTATGCTGTATCTAATTATTAAAAGATATTGGTTAAAATTTAATTTTTATTTTTAACTAAATCAATGAGTGAAATTACACACTTATTGGAGAATCACCCAAATAGGTTTTTCATGCAGAAATAACCGATTTGCTTCAATTTTTGGATGTAGGTTCATATTTATAAGATGGTTCCTGGCTAGTTTTGTAGTTATTTTGTTAAGAATAATTTTTTTCTATAAAAGCTGTGCAGTGACGCTACAGCAAATGGATCAAATTTTTAACAGCGTAGCATTATCGAAATAATCGCCACGGGTGATTTCCAAGAAACGCTATTCCTGCAAAAGACGAGGAATTTGACGACAAAATTCTAGCCATTCAGGCAAAACCTGGTTGGGAAAACCGAAATATGTATCGATTTAATATGCTCAATTACACCGTGATAAATGAGGATTCGAAATAAACATCAAATACAAAAGTTACGTATTTTTGTCCGTAGAATTCGAATCTGTAATAAAAAATGGGGGTTATAATTTAAGATTTCAAAGTTGGACCCCCTCTGACCCCCAGGGGGTCGGTTGCGAAGGTCAAATTTGGTATCACTGATTAGCTTATTTAAAAATATTTAACACGTATATTTTCGTTTTCCAATATCTTATGTATTTCTCGAGTTATTCGACCATTTCCAGACTTTTCGGACACCCTGTATATTAGTGACTATTATGAAAAAAAAGTATTGGAAATTAACAGAGGAGTTGTCTTTTTAAAAAGCATGTGTGCTGAATTTAAAAAAAATAATGATAAAGAAAATCGTCATAACTACTAAGAATGTATTTATTAAAAATACAAAACATTGCTCAATGGTGAACAAAACAAGAACTTTAATATGAACTTGCACAGTTAAAATAAAATAAAATATCAATGTTTCACGCCGTCTTCTGTGGCCGTCTTCAGGAAAATATGATATTGAAATGATTAAAAGTTTGCTTCCTGATCGAGAGATATTTCTAATAAAATAAAATCGAAATGAATCAAAAGTTTAAAAATGTTGTCACTTACACGTGAGTAAAAATTAAAATATTGCAAAGAGATGCAAATTTAAGATTTTATGATGTTATGCCATATTTTTGGTATACAGGGTGGTCATAAAAAAACTTTGCCGACATAAGGAGCTCTAGCGGCCAATCCGTTACACCGATCGAGGAGATTTCAGATATAGATATTCAGGGGTATGAGCTCGAGATTCTGTGAACGGCAACAAAATGGTGCTCACGATTATTGTTATAGTTACAGAAACTCGAAATCTTCCAATGGCAACACCCATTTTTTCATCGCAAAATGCTCAGCGCATGCGAAAACCCTAAAGAGCGTTGTAACTGTATGTGTATCACAAGAAACGGACGCGTTATGCACGCATAAAAACAGCTCTGCGAATCCCCCCCCATAAAAAATACGATTGGGGCGCACGGGAAAAATTTGTATATGATACAGAGTCAATACATTGATTACAACACAGATCGGAGAAAAGCGAACTTTTATTTTGATTACACATTTTCCACATGGATGCCATCACAGGCAATTACACATTGCATGTGGGTGACTTTAGCCAAAACAGCCGAACTTTACATCACATGAAAGATGTTTAAAATCTCACCTTTGATAGAATCTTTCAAATCACGAGATGAACCTCTTGTAGTTTGCATGTGTCCTGAGTGCATGTTATGCACTTCCATAACAGTATTTTCAGGAACAGTTGGTCGTCCGGGTCGCGGTCTATCACAGGTGCAGCCAGTTTCTTCGAATTTCATTACTAAATCACGAAGAGCTAGTAGGCT
The DNA here is from genome assembly GCA_964019185.1 of Maratus speculifer. Lineage (NCBI taxonomy): Eukaryota > Metazoa > Arthropoda > Arachnida > Araneae > Salticidae > Maratus > Maratus speculifer. The sequence goes on along the minus strand of OZ025303.1, from coordinate 6,748,930 downwards.
GCATGAGTCACGCATTTGGCTATGGTTTCGACGGTAAACACGCCAGGTTTTCGCAGCATTCATCCCATTTTGATAATAGAGTTTAACCAATTCACCACGAACGAAGTCATTTTGTTGGCATCTGCGAACTCCGACTGAAGAACTAACATTCCCACCCCACTTTTTATCCGTTTTCTACGCTGACTATCAAGCAAATGATGTTCCGTGATTGGTATTTTGTCTCTGTCATATTAAAATTTTCTTCCTGTGCCTGGATAGTGTCTTTTTGGGGCCGTTCGTAGAGCTGATTTTGTGCGAGCATAACGCGTCCGTTTATTGCAATAACCATACCGTTCAAAAGATTTTTACAGTTTTCGCATGCGCTGAGCATTTTGCGATGAAAAATATGGGTGTTGCCATTGGAAAATTTCGAGTTTCTGTAACTATAACCGTAACTATGAGCGCTATTTTGTTGCTGTTCACAGAATCTGGAGCTCATACCACTGAATAGCTATATCTGAAATTTCACCTCGATCGGTTGAACGAACTAGCCGCTAGAGCTCCATATATCGGCAAAGTTTTTTTATGACCATCCTGTATTATAGGATAAATTATCATTACAAGGTTTATTTTCTCGTGCAGGGATTTCGACAGATTTTCTTATTTTACCTTGAACTGGGTTAGTGCATGAAACACATAAAGTGCAGCAAAATTACAAAGTCGTTTTAAAATTTGTTCATTTGATTTCGATTCATTTGATGAAAAATAGAGCAGTTAGTGTCGGTTCTGTTTTATTTTTTCACGTTTGAGTGTCTTTCTCTACAAGAGAGTGTGTTTTGTTTTCGTATAAAGCGCTTTTATTATTTTTGAGTGCGTGTTTAAAAATGGATAATCAGAGGAGACATTTCCTTAATGTTACCTTGCAGTGCTACAAAAAAGGCATCGGGGCTGAGAAAACTGCAAGGGAGATTTGCGATGTATATATGAATTATACTGTGACTGTTCAGATCATTTATACGTGGTTCAGAAGATTCAGAACTCGGGCCTTCAAGATCGAGAACACAGCGGGACTATCAATTCTGACTGTGTTTTGCCCAATAAGAGACAGCGAAGGTCTGGACAGAAACGTGGCCTAGCTTCTACAGTAACTTCAGGTGCGTCCAGGAAGAGGAGACAGCGTTCAGAGCATTAGCGTCAGCAGTTTGAGTCTCGCCATGGAGTGACCCCAGCGAACCGATCAGAGCGGAGTCGTCGAGTGGAATCTACATGTGTCCCACGGCATCCATTCCTTACAAGGCTACAGGCACGACAATCAACGGTTGCTTCCCCGTACAGTTCTGATGACGAAAGATCGTTCGTGCAAGGTTTCTGGGAGAAGAGGAGAAAGCCATCCTGTAGTATGAAGCCGGCTAGCAGCGAATCTTCTCTCTAAATGGGTGATCATATTCTTTTATCTTTCTATTAGAGTGCATTTATGTAGTAGCAATGTGAAGGAATGAAAAGCAGATAGACTGTTTTGGATTTGATTTTTGGCCATTTTTGGAATTTTTTTGACGGACTCACGAATGGTGCTTAATTATGTTCAAAAAATTTTTTTGCAAAATTGTTACTTTTATGTATGTTTGAAATTTTTGTCTTAACTGCTTTGAAAAATTCTGGATCTATTGTTAATTGTTATGTTAGTTGTTAAAAATGTTATTATATTGTTATATTGTTGATGTGTTATAATATGTATGTTAATATATGTTTAATTTTCAGAAATTGATAGATAGTACTTTGGGTTACTTTGTACACGCGCCTCGAATTAGGCGTGCACGTGTTTTGCGGTCAAGAAGTCCTTGACACGCGTTTCTATCTCTTATACTAACATTTAATGAATTAACTTACTTCTTATCGTTTCGGGTTTGTGCGTTGCGTTTTTTATTGTAGTTGGGAGTAGTCTCCGCAAGTTGCGAATTTTCATGTTACACTTGAATATGAAATTGGATCGTATTAAAATTGAATTTTAATGAAATTTTCTTGCAGGGAAGTGTACCTGTGTTATGTTTTGATACTGTTATTTCTTTTTTAGTTAAATACAGATGAAGATTGCTGTTTGATGACGTAATTTTGTCTTGTAAATTTGATTTTATAAATTATTATTGCATAAGCACAGCAATGTAAAGTTGTACGTATGTTCCCCAAATATTGTTCAAGTGGAGCTGGTTCTATCGAATTTTCGGGTGTTAGTTTATTGGCTGTTGGGAATTTAGATATTACGTAGTAGTAGTGTTCATTCTAGGCCATTTTGAAGGGTTCAGCACCCTGCCCTTCTTCAAATTTACAAAATGCACCCTGCCCTTTTTAAAAGTAGTAAAATGCACCACTGGTTTTACCCATAGATTTTTAATAAATATTTTTTTTATTCCATAGTGTTTCTAAATTTGTGTGCCCAAAAATGATAGATTTTTTTATTTCTTTAAGAAAAAGAACATAAAACTATTGAATCATGTTTTAATTTAATTGTATTTTTAATTTTTATATCCAAAAATCATTCGAAATTAATGTTACTTGATTTATCATATTTAAAAATTATGTGTTTCATTGCTTTCTCTTTTCCCCTTCTAAAGGCAATAACAATTTTTTTCTGCCAAAAGTGCCCTTTTCTGCTGCAGTAGTGCCTTTTGTAGTAAATAGCACCATGCCCTTTTTATTTCTAGAGTGAACACTAGTAGTAGCATGGAGTTATTGTAGTATGGAATAAATTTGATTTTAGAGGCGTTATGAGTTTTGGTGAGGAAAATTTTTGCGCATGGGGTTTTTTGGACTTTAAGCGGATGATAGGAAAGTTTTTGTGGAGAAATTTTTGGTAGAGATGCAGTTATATTTACGTATTGAGGAAAATTTCGTAACTTTAGTATATTTGTGAATTTTAGCACTCCCAGTGGAGTGGGTTGTTCTTAAAAAGAAAGTAGTTAGTTTTGGAAGTTTTAGGAGTTTTACAAGTGTTATGGAGGTTATTTTTAAGTTAGGAGGATGATTGTGATGGAGTATGTGAATTTCTGATGGAAACTGAGGACTCTTTAATGATGGATTAAAGTTGAGATTTTGAAATTTATTTTTTGGCACCAAATTTCGCCCGTCACTTGGTTTTTCGTACGGTTCAAAATTTATAACAATAAAAAGTCCAGGGCATGCATTTTGCCCAGTTCTTTTTCTTTCTAGGTTCCGAGGGGGGGTTGTGAGGGAGTGTCTTTTGTGATAAAGGCACTCCAGCATTTTTGTGAGATCGTGACATCAATGTTTTAACATGTGTGGCGTGAAAGCGACCTTTATCCTTTATTTTACTTTAACTTTCTAGAGCGTGTGTGTCGCCTCGGTTCTACAGTTATGTCGCGGTTAGAAGTAATATGCAAATTTATAGTATCGACTTCAGTTTGCAGCATATAAAAGCTTTGAGTGAGGAGAAGTGTGTGGTGAAGAGGAGAAGTGAAAAGGTAGTTAGATTATTAGCTTCCAGTGAATTAGCTAAGATTTTCAGAGTGAAATATCCAGCAGAGTTTGCCGACTTAGTTTATCACCAGCGGAGCTATCAAGGAAAAGTGCCGGTGGTAAGAGATAGTTTAATTACGTTGAGTATTTTTTATAATAAAGAATGTTTACAGTCACGGGCTGTCTTATAAAGTTTTAATCTAGTGTTTCGCTGAGTCTGAACGAGAAGTTGGTTTGAAGTGCCTCGACTGAGACTATGCCGAGGGTTGTGAGTATATTTTCCACTTAATCTCTTGGAATTGTGAACAGCTATTGAAATTAGTGAACTGACGATCCACTTTCCATGAGTCCTAGCAGTTTAAATAAACTGTGGTTTCTAACTTCTAACTAGAATTATGTCTTCATTTCCTCCTCACGTTACAAATGACACTCAGGACGTGTACACCCGACCGTTACAGCTGTTTTGATTGAAAGTAATCGAGCAGTGTTTCCTCTTTTTCTATAAAAGCATCGAGTCTGTCTAATATTGGGTCAAATTCTTAATTTAATCTGATTTCCAAGAACTCACCACAACAGATTTTTATGCTGATGTAATCGATCAAAGTTTAAGATATACACCTTTAATAGGAAATAGAAAATATTGTTACTTTCTTCAACATATTAGATTCCATAAATTTCATTCATTTTTTCCTAAAAAATGCATAGTTTCAAACTATACCTTTTTTGTATTAACACTATTCCGAATCATTATACTTACCATTTTTAAACACAGAATTAAAAATAAATCGCAATCAATTAACATTCAAATTAGACAAATATTACTTGGGGTAGGAATGATAACTAGAATTTGGAACAGTTGGCTATAAATATACAGATTGGAGTTGCGGGAGGAGGAGGTTGAGATACGCTATAGTTGTTAATTCTACAGAATATTAGGACTCCGGTACATTTTTGTTAGAAATTAAGTCCTCGACATTCTACAAAAAAAAAATGTCTTTTACGGAGAAATATTAAATATCTTCGAAGCTCATTAACAATATCTAGGGCATTGGTTCTCAATGTCGGGCGTACGGCCCACTGGAGGAAGGGGGGGGGATTTGAGCTTTCAGGGATTCAATTCCAAAATTCTATCCTTTTACTCTATTAGTTTCTTTTGCGTTCGGAACACTTTCCAACAAAGTTGGAAACCGTTTACGTTTTCGGTTTGTTTTGAGCAAATATACTCGGATAGTCATGATATTTTGGGAAGTTATTGACGTTTACCCTAGCATAAACTCTATCTCAAGTGAAGTTTCTAAAATGATTAGTCTATTTACGTGTCTAATTATATTCAAATTTATATGCATCTACGAAGTCACTAAAATATGCCTTCTGTAAAATATGAGGTGAACAATACAAAGTTGGAAACCGTTTATGTTTTCGGTTTGTTTTGAGCAAATATACTCGGATAGTCATGATATTTTGGGACGTTATTGACGTTTACCCTAGCATAAACCCTATTTCAAATGGAGTTTCTAGAATGATTAGTCTATTTACGTGTCTAATATATTCAAATTTATATGCATCTACGAAGTCACTAAAATATGCCTTCTGTAAAATATGCTGTGAAAATAATACTTATTATTCATTTACAAGGCCACACAAAGAATTCAATTACATAATGGTAACGGAAGGAATAACTTCCGATTTATTTTAATAATATTAAATTATTTTAAGTATAATAAAATTGATATACATCGGCAAGGTTTGTTAATTTATTTCACACATAATGCGATGTGTGTAGCATTTACAGAGACACACAAAAGACTTCAAATAGTGTATTCTATTTGAAGTATTATATATTATCGATAATGTCTGATGGATAGATGAAATGCATATTTTTTATTATGATATGAATTTTTAAGTTTCACTAAATGCATGTATATTATATGGAGTATATAAATAAATACTATAGCTGATATAATGAGCTACTCAAAACAATTCGTAAAAATTACTGAATATGAGCGTAATTTACTTAAAGGTGGTTTTCTAAAAGTAAGTTATGCATTTTACGCTGAACTGCATTCATTTTCCTAAGTAATGTTTGCATAATATAGATAAAATTATAGACATAGTCAGGCAAAGAATTGGATACATGGTCGCCTATAAATAATAATTTCTGGAAATAGTATTTCAATAGATTTAAGAGAGTTTTAGTTTACTTAAATTTTAGTTAAATACTGGTGTTGAATAAAAGTACTAGATAAACTACAGGACTAAATAAAAGTATTCAAGTATGCTTCTGTTTGTTAGCATAAATTGGTGAAAGAGAAATTTCAACTTGCTATGCATTTTCTTGCTAAACTAAATTTCCTCACTATACAGTATATATATCGACAGATCAAATGCAGGATTGTTCAAAAAGTATTGGAATACATACTTTTCTATAGACAGTAATGCCTTATTTCTCCCAATAACAAAGTTTTGTTAAATGTTTAAGAACGTGCTGGAAAGTGTTTCATCACCTACATTTAACGCATAATTTTCCTTACTTGTTTATTGTAAGTAATGGTATAAACTAAAAGTAAAAGGAAGAAACAAATTAAAAAATGCACTATTTTTATGAATTTTAAGAGTTTTAAACTATAGTTTAAAGTACAGAATAATTATACAATCTTTAAGGCGAAGGTGGACTCTCAAAAAAATTTTTTTTCTTTTGAACCGATTTGCTTGAAAATGAAATATGTGATTACAATTGTAGTTATTTGAGAAAAGCTAACATTTTTAAGGAAAAATATTAATTACTTAAATAATTATTAATTATTGAAATAATTAATTGAAAATGCTCCATGCGCATTTCTTTTGCATATAAAATAATAATTTTAATTTGTGAGATACCTTTCAGGCCTAACAGTAAATCTTAGTTGAAATATTAAACATAAGCATAAAATAAAAATTAATAATAATAATAATAAGTCGAAAAACCAATTTTTATAGGGAAAAACACTGTAAATCATTCTTCCGATATATAATTTACAGCTTATGAGTTCCAAAGAACAATTATTTTAACTAACATTTCTTCTATGTACTATGAGGTAATGACATAACAAATTTTGAAGAACTCAGAAAATTAGGAATGCGCATGGAACATTTTGAAAATTGACATTATCTCGAAATTTTCATTTTGAGAAAATCCACTTTTAAGTTAGAACGATTAGTATTTCTATAATAAATACCATTAAATATTATATAATGAATGAATGTTACTTATAATACATTCATAATATACATATAATAAATGAGTTGAGAAAAAAAGTATTTTTCATCATTTTGGGGGATTTTTGAAGGTCCACCTTCGCTTTAAAGACGGAACAATATAAATGGTCTCTGGACTCCCAGTTGCGAAGCTATTTTACATCCGGTATACAGGTAAAAATGATTTTCAATGATGTGGGAGCGATAGAAGAATGTTTAGACGCAACTGATGTCTATAAAGAAATAAATTTTAAAAAATAAATAAATAAAAAGAGAAATAAAATAACAAAAAGAAAATGTTATGTTAGTTTAATAGTATAAAAAGAAAATGTCCATTTGATCTAAACAAAATTGAAACAGTCCATAAACAGGTGAGAGAAGCTATTGTATCTGTTTTTATACATAAAATTATCTACACATTTCCTGGTTATTACTATATTTTATATTATTTAGTAAAATTTACATTTATATATTAAAGGAACTATCTATTTCGAAATGCTCTGCTATAAGTCACACGAAGGATCTTTTACAAGTGAAACTCCTTAAATCTACATATGACAATTAATGACCGGACACCTGCGATTTTAGACGTTTTGTTAAATATCTAGAAAAATACATGGGTAATTATTCTGAAATTACAGGTGTGTAAACCAAATAGTATATTTATGTAAAGATTCCCCCCCCCCCAAAAAAAAAAATCCCATAGGAGACCGTCAACAAATTGAAAGTAAACGATGATCTTTTGGATAACTCTGTTAAAACTAATGTAGCAAAAACGTCAAAATATACAGATTATGATTAAGTTACTTATTATAATAAGCAGTATCCATTTTAATGAGTATAACATGTATACTCGCAGAAAAATTAAAGTTTTTATAAAAACAGTCCCAAATTTTGCCAAGTTTTTTTTCTTATAATTTGCGCAGATCTTAATATAAAAAAATGTGCTTTTCAGAAAAAAAGACAAAGAACATGATACAAAATACCTTATAATCAGAATAAAATAAATAATAATTTGTATGAAAAATGTGCAGGTTTATTAAATAATATTTCCCTGCGCATACTTGAACACAATTAAAGTATACATTTAGCTAACACATTATGTAAATTATATTTTTATTGCATTCACGAATACGCAGGGAAACATTATTTAATAAACCTGCTCATTTTCCCGACATTTTTTTTCCTCGGGGTATTATGTAAAAATTTTTTTGTCATATTTTCTGAAAAGAACATTTGTTTATACATTAAAAACTCTGCAAATTATAATTTGGGACTGTTTATATAAAAATCTTAATTTTTCTATTAGTATACAAGCTACTCTCATAAGAATGTACTCAGTATATTACAATAAGCCGACTAAACATAATCTGCAGTTTGAATGGTTTTGATACTTTAATTTTACAGGGTTACCTAAAACATCTTCGTTTTTCAATTTGTTGACGGTCCCTTATGGGATTTCGTAAAAAAAAATCTTCTTTTAAAATGCATGACGCGTTCTAATTTTTTTAGTCCGGGAGCCGACCGTCGATTTTCCTATCTAACAAGTACAAGGACCGGACATACATCAAAATGTAGGTCTCAATGTGCTCATTAAGAATATCACTGGCTGCCAGGTCCAACCATGTAGGAACCCGGTGGCAGCCGCAAATTTATGACGTCAATGTTGAGTGTTTGCCTATGTATCGAGTACAAGGTAAGGACATACATCAAAATGTAGGTCTCAATGTGCACATTAAGAATATCACTGGCTGCCAGGTCCAACCATGTTGGAACCCGATGGCAGCCGCACATTTATGACGTCAATGTAGAGTGTTTGCCTATGTATCGAGTACAAAGACCGGACATACATCAAAATGTAGGTCTCAATGTGCACATTAAGAATATCACTGGCTGCCAGGTCCTATCCTGACGAAACCCGGTGGCAGCCGCACATTTATGACGTCAATGTTGAGTGTTTGCCTATGTATCGAGTACAAGGACCGGACATACATCAAAATGTAGGTTTCAGTGTGCACATTAAGAATATCACTGGCTGCACATACATCAAAATGTAGGTTTCAATGTGCACATTAAGAATATCACTGGCTGCCAGGTCCTATCCTGCCGGAACTTGGTGGCAGCCGCACATTTATAACATCAATTTTGAGTGTTTGTCTATGTATCGAGTACAAGGACCGGACGAACATAAAAATGTAGGTTTCAATGTGCACATTAAGAATATTACTGGCTGCATGGTCCTATCCTGCCGAGACCCGGTGGCAGCCGCACTTTTATGACATCAATTTTGAGTGTTTGCCTTTGTATCGAGTACAAGGACCGGACATACATCAAAATATAGGTCTCAATGTGCACATTAAGAATATCACAGGCTGCCAGGTCTAACCATGTAGGAACCCGGTGGCAGCTGTTCATTTATGACGTCAATTTTGAGTGTTTGCCTATGTATCGAGTACAAGGACCGGACATACATCAAAATGTAGGTCTCAATGTGCACATTAAGAATATCACTGGCTGCCAGGTCTAACCATGTAGGAACCCGGTGGCAGCCGCACTTTTATGATGTCAATTTTGAGTGTTTACCTATGTATCGAGTACAAGGACCGGACATACATCAAAATGTAGGTCTCAATCTGCACATTAAGAATATCACTGGCTGCCAGGACCTATCCTGCCGGAAACCGGTGGCAGCCGCACTTTTATGACGTCATTTTTGAGTGTTTACCTATGTATCGAGTACAAGGACCGGACATACATCAAAATGTAGGTTTCAATGTGCACATTAAGAATATCACTGGCTGAAACATACGTCAAAATGTAGGTTTCAATGTTATGTACAATTATTTCAATGTAGGCTTCATATTAATAATATCACTGTCTCCAGATCCCATACATAGGTAAAAACTCAAAATTGACGAAAACAAATGAGTCTGCCACCTGGTTCCGGCAGAATTGGACATGGCAGACCATGATATTATTAATGTGCACTTTTAAACCTTCATATTTATTTATATATGGTCATCAAATTCGATACATAGGTAGACATTCAAAATTGATGTCATAAAAGTGTTGCTGCCACCTGATTCCGGTAAAATTGGACAAAGTAGACCCTTATATTATTAATATGCATTTTCAAACCTACATTTTGATGTATGTCCGAACCCTGAATTCGATACATAGGTAGACACTCAAAATTGACGTCATAAAAGTGCGGCTGCCTTGGGTTCCGGCAGGATAGGACCTGGCAGCCAGTGATATTCTTAATGTGCACATTGAAACCTACATTTTGATGTATGTGGCAGCCAGTGATATTCTTAATATGCACACTGAAACCTACACTTTGATGTAAGTCCGGTCCTTGTACTCGATACATAGGCAAACACTCAAAATTGACGTCATAAATGTGCGGCTGCCACCGAATTCCTACATGATTGGACCTGACAGTCAGTGACATTCTTAATGAGCACATTGAGACCTACATTTTGATGTATGTCCGGTCCTTGTACACGATACATAAGCAAACACTCAAAATTGACGTCATAAAAGTGCGGCTGCCACCAGGTTCCGACAGGATAGGACCTGGCAGAGAGTGATATTCTTAATGTGCACATTGAAATCTACATTTTGATGTATGTGTCAGCCAGTGATATTCTTAATGTACACATTGAGACCTACATTTTCATGTATGTCTGGTCCTTGTACTCGATATATAGGTAAACATTCAAAATTGACGTCATAAAAGTGCGGCTGCCTTGGGTTCCGGCAGGATAGGACCTGGCAGCCATCGATATTCTTAATGTGCACATTGAAACCTACATTTTGATGTATGTCCGGTTCTTGTACTCGATACATGGGAAAATCGACGGTCGGCTCCCGGACTATTTTACATACCTGGAATTTCATAATAATTCCTGATGTATTTTTTTCGATATTTAATAAACTGTCTAAAATCGCAAGTGTCCGATCATTAATAGCCATATAAGGTATAAATGTTATTGCGTTGAACATATTTAACTTAAAAAAATTAATGTGGTAACCCATGAAGATATTTTAGTAAAATAAATATACAGGTCATATAACATTTTTTTTTAACAATGAGATGTATTATACAGTAGGAGGGATCGGGGAGGGGGGGCATAATGACCTTACAGATATTTTGGTGGAGATTGGCCAATAAAAGATTGGGAACCACTGGTCTATGGCGATTTAACAAATGATGTTTACAGCAATGAAAGTTAGTATGACTTTTATGAAGATCTCAAAGGGGCTATTGAGAAAACATAGTAATCTTTCACTCTTTAAAATTTCCAAAAACTAATAATTTTGATGGATGCGCGTTTATTTGAACTAATTCGGTATCTAGGAAAATACTTTTCTGTGTAACAATTTTGTAAAAAAGTTAGATGTAGTTATTTTTGCCATTGTGCATAAACTTTTAAGACAGTTATGTTTGAACGTATTTTCAATTATGTTTTTTACAAATATGTAATTTATTTTTTGTTTTGTTTTTGATGTCATTTATTTAAATTAAGTTACTAAATACATAAATAAAAAATGGTATTTATTCAAAATGTTTATTATTCGTTAAAAATTCAACATTTTATGCCTGTGCTTAAATTTTTGAGACAAACTATATGTACTTTAAATGTGTGCAATGTATGCATTTTAAATTAAATTTGTGAAAACTTTGTATTTTAAATGCATGTATGTCTGCGTTGTAAATCAAGTGAGTTGTAGGTTTGTAATTTAAAAGAAGTAATTGCAATAAATTGCTAATGGGTTGGTTGTTATGAAGAGGTTTAAAGTTGAATTTTTAAAAAACGTGATCTATTTTGAGTAAGAAATAATTCGTGATCGTAAAATCAATATTCAGAAGCATTGCGAGCAAAAATCCAAGGAATCGTTTCCTGTAAAAGTTCACCAGACAATAATTCAGCACAGATTCCATGGAACAAGTGGGTACGTGTGGTCGAAGATCACACAGAGGGTTTCGTTTAATATCTCCTTTAAAACACGTTTTTTCATTAAATTAACAAATGAAAAACGGTTTCGGTGCTATTTTGGGATTTCTTAGCCAATCGAGACAACCAGGACAGAATATTAAAAGAACCTTCCCCTAAATGAAGTCTTGATCGCATAGACTTGTTGATTTCTCTGTCAGATTCTACAGATTTAGTGAAGGTACGCAAGTAAATAAAATTATGAATAAAAGTAAAATATTGCAAAGCTTAGCATAAATTTAAGGTGACAAAATTAGTCACCAGAGTCTTAATTAGTCTTAATTTAAATGAATAATTGTTTAATAAATACAAAAAAAATTCATTTCGCGTGTCAAAATAGATGATGAATAAGATTTAATATCTATACATATAATAAAACAGTAGGACCCGGTGTGTCTGTACATTGAAGATAATTGACAAAAATGGAGTCAGGGCGATAAAAGAAAACCAATGAAACACAAAAAAAATTTTTTTGAATTTTTTGTCTGTCTGTCTGTCTGTCTGTTTGTTCGAGGTTATCTTCGTAACTACTGAATGGATTTTTATGCGGTTTTCACTAATGAAGAATGCACACTCCCGGGCAGTGTATAGGCTTTGTTTCATCAAAATCGGACAACAGACAAAAAAGTAACAAAAAGAAACAAAAGAAACTATTAGGTGCGCTGCTCACGTTTTTTAGTACATAACGTTTTTTAGTACATATAAAATCCAATAGATGTCACTGTGCGATTTTAAAACGCGCTATCGTTATGTTTTCGCCAGTCTACTTAAGTATGAGAAAGTTTCAAGCTGGCTGTCGTTCCATGTGGTTTAGTCGGTAGAACGTCAGTGCGCCATACTGATGGCCCGGGTTCGATTCCCAGCATGGAATTTTTTTTCACTATGTTGGCATTAACGCCTATAAGCAATTAAAAGAATTTGAAATATTGTATTCAAGGCGAATTTTCTCTCTGGGAAAATTTCCTTGCATTAATATGTCAGTGTAATTTTTTTTTCGATTTAATTTTTTTTTTCGAAACTTTGTTTTTCTTAAAAAATTACAGTAAATATTTGATATTTCCCAACGTTTTTTGAATGATCGACTTGCTTTTTTTTTTTTTTAATGTATGTCTGAACCTTATCTAACTACTTCTTCAAGATTTCTTTAGATAAACCGACCAGCGTAGCGGGCGAAGGCCGCTAGTGATGAAATAAAAAGAAATAAGCACGTTTTTATGTGATCTATTTAATCCATTAATTTATGTTACATACATAATAATTTTATTTAAACTGGCGTGAAAGGAAAGAAAAATTAGAAGAAATAAAATTTCAACTTTGAAATTTACGCTACTGCAAATTTTTAAGCTTCTAAATATCCCATATTTTAAATTTATACACCATTGTATAGGGAAAAAATGTACTTTTAAATATAATTTGTTTAAAACTGCATCACAATTTATTTTTGAGGTATTAATTTTTTTGTAATTGTGACAACAGAAGCACTGTATCTCTTTTAAAAATAAAGGGTAAAAAATGAAATAATTTTGGGTACTACTCCGTTATCCCGTCGACTAATTTCGCCAAATTATACAAATCACCAAACTAATAGCCAAATTACACATATTGACATATTTTCATTTTAAATAACGAAAAAACAAATAATTAGTAGAATATTAATAAAAATACAAATAAAAAGTCGAAATAAAATCATTTAATGACATTTTAAACACGTGAATCGTATTTAATGTCATTGAATGTGACATTCACGATCATCCATTATTGGCATTTAATCTTAAAATTTGGCGATAATTTTTTGACATTAATTATAAATAGAAGTTTTCATATACGTCCATTAAAAACATTTCAAAAATATGCATTAAAATATTTAATTGCTATAAAGGACGTCAAAAACTAATAAAAACATTAAAAGATCTTAATAATTTTTACATGTTTCGATTGAATTTACTCAATCATCATCAGAAAAACAAAATAGAAATAAACACAAAGATTGAAAATGACAATAAACTATATAAACTATATATAGTATGGAAAATGACAATAAACTATATAAACTATATATAGTTTATTGTCATTTTCCATCTTTGTGTTTATTTCTATTTTGTTTTTCTGATGATGATTGAGTAAATTTAATCGAAACATGTAAAAATTATTAAGATCTTTTAATGTTTTTATTAGTATTTGACGTCCTTTTTAGCAATTAAATATTTTAATGCATATTTTTGATAAGATAATTTTTTGGTCGACGGGAAAACCTAGTAGTACCTAATTTTTATATGTATTTAAACTTGCGTGGCAACAATAAGAATAAAAAAAACAAAAACAAAATGAACTGATGATTTAAAAATAATATTTAAATTAAAATGATAGTCTTTTTTTTTTAATTTTATGATTTGTTGTGTGACAAGAGATATTCAGTTGTAAGTACACAAATTTTGTACTCTCTGGATATGTAGTTTTTGTGCACGGACTGTGTGACAGACAGATAGACAGACAGAGACGAATAGGGTTTCGTCCAGGGCCGTAGCTAAGGGGGCGCTATGGGCGGCTCAGCCCCCCCCCCCCTGGAAAAGATTCCAAGGTCACTCAATGAATTTCTATTCCGAAGATTCAAATGAAATTCTGTTCCAAAAATCTAATTTAGCTTGGAGACTCTTTCACAGTTTTGCAGAGTTACTAAATTGTACCTAGAATAAGTAATTCAACACCCCCTCATCCTATTTGTACATATAAAGCTGCAATGATGTTTAATTTTGCACTTGTTATACAGTCAAAATTTTCATCATCATATACTTTTCTTAGTATAAAATGAAATTATTACAACAGTTTAATAAGAAACAGGCTACCTGCAATGTGAATAAGCACTCATTTATCTTTCTGCGTCAGAGAGAGAGAGAAAAAAAATATGAGTCCCCCCCTAGAATTTCTTGAGCCCCCCCCCCCCCCCCCCTATTGATCACTTCTAGCTACTGCCCTGGTTTCGTCAGATGAACAAAACCTTAAAAAAGGAATATTATTTTGCCAAATAGAAGGCATTTAGTGTTAGCTCTCCTCTTACGCAGTAAAAAATTTTGGCTGCTACTCGCAGGAGAAACAGATGCGAAGTGTCTCTCTAAGTAAATTAATATTTTCCGAGCATGCATCCGTGTTAAGCCAAAACGCCAATTTAAAAAATGACCGAATCGGAATAAAAATTTAAACTAGATAAACGCCAAGAAAGTGTGTCACATTTGACTATCAATATCAATTAATAAAGTGAAATAAGAAGGCAAATCATATCTTTGCATATTTTAAACACCAATTGATCATATTATTCTACTAAATGCCAAATATTTATTTGTAGGGAGATGTGAAATGTTATTTATAGATTTCTTAATGACTATTATAGGCGCCAGATACGTTAAATTAATCTCTGAATTTTTTTAATTACCTAAACAGATTTGTAATAAATAATCGTTTGTGTCCAAAATATCATTAAGCTCCAGGCTGCCGCGAATCGATTTTTTTGTTCACTAAGCTACAGGTTTCACTGCAACATTAGCAATATTTAAATTAGTATAATTCTTCAAATAAAAGCCAGTTTTGGAAAATTAAGTTATGATTAATACTCACAAAGTTTATCCACCTATACGTAAAATAAATATTTTGTATAGGACTGAAAAAAAAAATTTTTTTTTAATAATTTTAATTAATTACAGAGAAAACAACATTACAATTTGCCCTTTTGCGTGGTGGTCAGGGGATTAAAGTATATTTATTCGGATATAATAATTGTTCTTAAGGGGGCTCAGGGGTTGAAAACTTTTCAAAAAATCGATCTTTTTAATGATCTATGTTGATTATTCAATTAATTTTTAACTCAATGCAAAAACCGCATAAAAATTTTTGCATTTTTGACGGAGTTATAAGCATTTATGTATCAACTGTTTGATGAAATGGCTTAAATATTTTTTGCATGCATATAACATCATTATCTATAGAATGAATTAATATATTTTAGATAGTTTAATATTTTAAATATTTTTAATGAAAAAAAGTTGTATTTTTAGGGGGGTTTTAAATTTTAAAATTTGTGAGATTTTTTTAATAATTTTTTTTTTTAAGTGATAGTTATATCCTTATTTCATTCTATAGATAATGATATTATATGCATGCAAAAAAAAAAAAAAAAAAAAAAAAAAAAAAAAAAAAAAAATTAAGCCATTTCATCAAATAGTTTTTTTTTTTAAATCTTGGTGTTAGTGGTCAAAAATCAAGTTTTGAGAAAACGCGACTTAAAGTTGAAATTGTATGGGTGCTGCTATGAAAGTGTTGATACATAAATGCTTATAACTCCGTTAAAAATGCAAAAATTTTTATGCGGTTTTTTGCATTGGGTTAAGAATTAATTGAATAATCAAACTAGATCATAAAAAAATCGATTTTTTTTTAAGTTTTCAACCCCTGAGCCCTCTTAAATTAGAAAGAAGAAATATCTTATTTGAATGCATGTATATAACAGAAGAAAAGGAAATAAATTTAAAAAATGGATTAATTTTTAATAAAAATCTAATATGACTATATGGCTTCATCATAATAATCATTAAAACAATATTTGACTACTTATCAACTGTACCCGTCAATAACCATGCCAGCGAATTTCACAACTGGGAAATACTGGTTTTTCTTTTTTTTTTTTTATAATAATAAAAAAACCTCGTTAAATTGAAAATATTGAAGCAGTTTGTGGCGTATAATGTGTTAAACAATCGAAATCATGAAAAAAATGTTGAAAAATTAAACAAGTCGGAAATTGCACGTCAAACGTAGCAAATGAGGTGCGTTCGTACTATAACGAAGTTTTAAAAATATTCACATCTTGGTGCAATACTATATAGTACTTCGGATACAGTATTATATCCGAAATCTTTAGTATGCCTCTGTAAATACTATCTGCTTTTTATTATATAGGAAGTAACTTGTAGTAAACCTCAACAATGTATATGAATTTCATAAAATGTGAAGCAGTTTAATATAATTAAAACGCGCCCCAAACAATGTTTCCACCTATGCCATTATATAATGGAATACTTTTGTAAGACTGTAAACTAATAAAAAATATTCTTTGCACCACATATTGCACAGAATGTATATTTTAGTATATATTTCATAGATGTATATCAACTTTGTTATGTTCGAAAGAGTGTAACATCATTGAAATGCATTTAAAGCTATTTTTTTCACATTGACGGTAATGTAACAGAATACTTTTGATTGCCGCTGTAATTAAACTATACATCCGATTTTCATAACATTATAAGTGACTCGTTGAAATTATGCAACAATTATGTATTTTAAATTTCAAATGATTCGGTTGGGGAGTTTTTGCGTTGTTATATGCGGAAAGACAGACGGACGGACGGATTGAACGACGACTATGGGTGCTACGTATCTATATAATAACGAACGCATCTAAAAATATATTGTATTGTTTTCCTTTGATCCAGAAACAACATATAATGCATAACGTCTAATTAAATTAAGCTTAAGGGGTCAGGTACCTTTCGAACCAACAAAATACGTGAAAAAATGACCTCTGTAAGAACTGCAGTCACTCTGTATCTAATTGACTTTTAACTATAAAATTGAAAACACATATTAGGAAGGATTTATTTTATTAGTTAAAGTTGCTAAAAAAAGTATACACGCATATGTTTTTTTTTTTATTATTTTAAAATATAATACAATTTTTTCGGAAGAATACATCCTGTGTGCCTTGCGCGCACGATTTTTCCAATTTGAATTGCTAAAACAAAGAAAGATTTTTTTTTTTTCTGAGTAGAGATATAAAGTGTTTTCAAGATGACCTACGATAAAAAAATAAAACTTATAGATCCCGAGAAAAAAATTATTTTTTAAAGAAATTCGAATTATCGAGATTTTTTTTTACTAAAAAGTAGTCGTGAATTCTAAACTTCTAATTTGAGGAACATAATAATAGGTCATTTTGTTTCTGTGTACGTTTAATATATTCAGCTCAAAAATTCTACGCAACCGCTTTTAAGAAATCGTGCGCGCAATGATCAAAATCGCTGTTTTGAGAAAATTGACGTCAAAATTTAAATTTAACATTGGTTGTATAAGAAAAGCGCAAAGTGTTTTAGACGTAACTCTTTTTCTAATGCGAATTTTTGAATGCGGTTTGTTTTTAAATGTTTCTAAAGAATCACATTTAATTATAAGCTATTTTTTTAAAAATCGATTTTTGGATTCTTAAAAGGTACCTGACCCCTTAAGATCTTTGTGAATTAAAGTTATTTTAGGGGGACATAACCAAAGGGGGAACCAAAGCAGTGTCGTTCATTATCTGTATTCAGTAGCAGTGACTTCCGTTGAAGAGGAGAAGTGCAATATAGCGTTTGTCTCCATTTTTTTGATTACAGTGAAATCTGTCTAAGGTGGAATCGCTTGGGACTGAAATAATATTCCGCTTTAGACAGATTTCCGGCTTAGACAGAAATACTTAGACATCTCGTTCAAAGAGTATTAAACATTTATTTAGTTAAAAGTTAAAAGTAACGTATCTTTAAAAAAATTTAATTAATTAGAGATGAAATCTTTACATATTTTTATATATTTATAGTGATAGTAATTTAAACTACAAATTGATATTACACATACATACTAGTAAACCCGTTGTGCAACAGTTCCAAGTCATATAAAATAATAAAATCATCCCCAAACTAATGTCAGCAATCAATGACGTCTTTTCTTAACCTTTGGGAATACGACTAAACAATACACTTCAATATGAAAAGAAATAATTTCTTTCCATTTATATTTCGCAGGAAAATTTTCTTCCGTCTTAAACAGTAAATTTGCTACCTGAGACCCAAAATGAATGTCCGGTTCCGCGTTACACAAATTTTTTCCGCCTTATACAGATTTCTCGGAAATCTCTATGTTTATAAATGTGGGACACTGAAATGTTTCCGGCTTAGACAGATTTTACTGTATTTAGTTTACTTTTATTGCACAAAGAGAATAAAAACGTATTTCATGTGCCTCATACAATCCACACAAAGCTCTCATCCCAGTACCCATCCGATATTTACAATGTAAAAATAGACTGTCTCATAAACTGTTACATAAAAAGAAATATTAGTATATACTCATATGTAACTCGCACTTAAACTAGTCGTTCGGGGCCACCGTAATACTTATCCATCATGGATATATGAAAATAAAACACGTGAAAACTATTTATACAATGCATTGCAATTCATAAACAAAATTTAAATACTGTTAATATACCTATGGCAATGCTATATTAATGGATTGCTGATGTATCAATTTCGACAAATTATATAAAACGCCAAACTACTGAATTAGTACCGAACTGCGTAAAAGAAACATCCTTATACCTCCAAAAATAATAATTCTATTAACTAACAATTAACTGCGTCAAATTAAGAGTCTCATTTTCAATTAAAATATACCTCTGAATTGAAATTTGAATGAAATACAGGGTCATGAAAAATCGAAGAATGTGGAAAACAGGATTACAAATATCTTGTCAACTAATAATCCGATCGACTTCGTTTTATATGCAAAATGTGTGTTATTTTATTACCTTTTACGTCCATTCCTTAGAACAAAAAAATTCGAAAATTTTTATATACCTTTCATCAGAACGAAGTTTTCGAGAGTCCGAAAAAAATATTTCCGGATAATCGATACTGCTGATATTAAATAGGCTTCGTTCCATTTTTACATACTATCTACATACAAAATTTCAATTCTCTATCTCAATTTGTTCGTTAGATAGAGCGTTTACAGACAGACAGACGGACGGCAAAAAATTTTTTCTAAAAATATGTTTTTCGGAATCTCCACTATCTGAAACGTGTAAATCCGTCATTTTTTTTTTTTTTTTTTGGATTGCAAGACTTAACCTATACTACGTATGATGGGTAAGTAAAAATAGAGCAAATCTCCTAGTTGCTCGTTATACACGGAATATTTTTTTACTGTTGGATGTAATCACACGATATACATATGAATGAAGAAATGGATTCAAAAAAAGACATACACAGAAAATCTTATTTAATTGAAGTATTACTGCATCTTTATTTCATTCCTTACACTTTTTTATACATTAACAATATATAAATGGTAATTAGCAATGCTCACTGCCGTCTCTCACTCTTACTCCCTGTCATTCATTCCCTACCCGAAGTCTAAAAATGTGTTTTCGCCTTGTTACTTACCCATCATACGTAGTATAGGGTAAATCTTGCAATCGTTTTGAAAATCGAAAAAAATTTTTGACGGATTTACACATTTCAGACAGTGGAGATTCCAAAAAACATACTTTTAGAAAAAAAAATTGCCGTCTGTCTGTCTGTCAGTCTGTCTTTCTCTAAACGCCATATCTCACGAAGAAATTGAGATAAAGACTTGAAATTTTGTATGTACTTAGTATGTAAGAATGGGACGAAGCCTATTGAATATCAGTAACCTCGGTTATCCGGAACTTTTTTTTTTTTTTGGACTCTTGAAAAATTCGTTCTGATGAAAGGTATGTAAAAATTTTCGAAATTTTGTATTTTAAGGAGTGGACGTAAAAGGCAATAAAATAACACAAATTTTGCATAAAGAACAAAGTCGATCGGATTATTAGTAGCCGAGATATTTGTAATCCTGTTTTCCACATTCTTCGATTTTTCGTGACCCTGTATTTCATTCAAATTTCAATTCAGAGGTATATTTTAATTGGAAATGAGACGCTTAATCAGACGCAGTAAATTGATAGTTAATATTATTAATATTTTTGGAGTCATGAGAATGTTTTTTTCACTCAATTCGGTACTACTTGAGTAGTTTGGCGTTTTATATAATTTGTCGAAATTGGTACAGCAGCAGTTCTTTAATAGAGCATTACTATGTACATTAACAATATTTAAATTTTGTTTATGAATTGCAACGCATTGTATAAATAGTTTTCACATGTTTTATTTTCATATACATATCCATGATGGGTAAGTATTACGGTGGCCCCCAACGACTAGTTTTCTTGTAAAGTAGGGGGTACGCGTTATACACGTAAATACGGCATGTCAAATTAAAAAAAAAATTAATAATTTTTTAAATATATAGAGAGAAATATGTGATTGCCCCATACCAAAACGTAATTTTATATGACACTTTAATTAACTTAATGTCATCATCCTGGCGTAGAAACGTCATACATGAAAATTTTGCATAAGATAAATAAAATCTAATAATCACTTAAATATAAATTAATACATGTATACATAGAAAGAGACAGGCTGAAACATAAGTACTGATGTTTGTTTTCCTTTAAAATGAAAAATGTTGTAAGAAAAACCAAAATAAATCAGCCAACCATCCTCCAGTAGCGAAACCTCATATTTTTTGGCATGCTGATGGACCTCGGTTTTTCCGGCATGCCAGCTAATTTAGGGGAATACGGTATTTTTGAACTTGAATACATAATAACTTCAATACCATCAGACGTAAATACTTGAAATTTTAATTGAGCGTTAATTATATCTTTTTCTTTAAATTGATCTAAAATTTAACAAGGAAGGTCTCCATACTTGGCAGACTCAGATTTTTTTTTTGAAAAAAAAATGCTAATTAAACTATTCATGTAGGTAATAAAGGATCAATCAAATTTAGTGGCGGAATTACAATAGGAAATATGTAAAAAAAAAAAAAATACTTTCGGAAATTTGGCGTGAAAAGACCAAGTGGCGCGCGATTTGGCGAACAGCACTTTTCCCCACTGGGAGCAAACGATTTTAATGTAACTGAAAATTGTTTCTTAATAGATCTTTTAAATGTATTTAAATTGTATTTAATGAATTTAACCATAAACAATGAGAGAATTTAATATATTCTATAAATATATATATATTGTATTCCATATGTATATTGTTTATTGCTGTAATTATTTAATTTACCTCTGGAATTTTTTTTTTCATAAATAAAAAATTGATATTGAGAAACAACAATTTCATGTATTCAAGCGTAT
Organism: Maratus speculifer; assembly: GCA_964019185.1. Taxonomy (NCBI): domain Eukaryota; kingdom Metazoa; phylum Arthropoda; class Arachnida; order Araneae; family Salticidae; genus Maratus; species Maratus speculifer. The sequence goes on along the minus strand of OZ025303.1, from coordinate 6,727,210 downwards.
TCAAAAATAAAAGTCAACTGTTTCTATGGCAACAAAATCGAGTCGACAATGTTCAATTGGACTTTGAGTTTGAAACAATTTTAGTTAATTTAAATTATGAATTTCGTTTTAAATCGCAAATTTTGATGATTAAATTTGAATATAAATACATATAAATATCGATATAACAAAATTGTTCTTAAATCAAACTAAAACTGTCAAAACTAAAATTATTTGAATTAATTTTATCGAAACAAGTTCAGCATGACACTTTTTCCACTTTGAATGTATTTGATGTAAAAAAGTATTTTTTGAAATAGCATTCTGTCGCCAACCGAGGATAAATCGCCAAATAACGAAATTTTTATTAATTTTTTACGGGCACTGCTATAAGGTTCCGCCGAAAAATTTTTTATAAACATGTATAGCCTCATGAGAAGAACATTCTGTATTTTTTTCAGATTTTTCGGAGTATGCCCGTATGGAGACCTTCCTTGTAAGAGATTAAGTAAAAAATTTACGAAGTTTTGGTCATTGAAAATTCCAAAAATGTTTTGAATACAATACCGACAGTTTTAAAACAACCAAAAACAAATGTTTTATATCTTTCATTAGATTTTAATCCATTTTAAGTATGATATTTTCATAAAACTATACCAACAATTTTGAAGCCACGGCATGTACACATTTTTAACACTTTCCAACAAAGTTAGAAAGGGTTTATGCTTTCGGTTTGTCTGTCCGCGCTCTAACTCTCGTAAATATACTCAGACTGCCATGAAATTTTGAGAAGTTATGACGTTTACCCAAGCACGCACCCTATTGTGACTTTACAGATGGAGTTTCAAGCTTTCTTAGTTTATCTACAAGGACAGTCGAAAGTTTTTCGCCACATTATGGCTTATGGGAAAAAATCGTTTCAAATACATTTTAAAGAAATTCAAATAAAATGAATTCAAATTTCGAATGAATTTTGAAATTTACACGCTGTCAAATATATTCAAATTTATATGTGCACTAAAATATGCCTTCTAGAAAATATGCGGCGACAAGAATAGCTATTATTCATTTACAGTGCCATACAAAAGAATTCAATTACATAATGGTAAAGAGGAGAGCTGTTTGCGACATATTTCAATTATATTAAACTGTTTCATGTATTATAAAATTGGTATAAGTCGATATACGTGATACAATATTTTCAATATCCCATATACTTACTTCCCAACTGATATACGTGAGACTAAATATAAGCATAATACAAAGTGCACAATATTTACAGGGACGCACAAAATATTTCAAATAGCATGTTCTATCCGAAGAACTAAATATAATCGCTGAACTAAATATAATCGCTGGATGAAATGCATTTTTAATTATAATATTTTTAAGTTTCACTAAATGTATGCATATTATATGGTGTGTATATAAATGCTATAGTTGATATATAGAGCTGCACAAAAGAGTTCGAAAAAGTTACTGAATATGAGCGTAATTTATTTAAAAGTGGTTTTAAAATAAGTTATGAATTTATACGCTGAATTGCATTCAGTTTATTTTGAAATGTTTGTAGAATATAGATAAAATCATATACAGGGTAATGCAAAATATTGGGTAGTCGTATATGGATGATATTTTCTGGAAATTTGATTTAAGTAGTTTTAAAAGTATTTTAGTTTGAATTAAATTTTATCTAAATAGTGGTGTGCAATAAAAGTACTAGAAAAACTACAGGGCTGAACAAAAATATTAAAGTGTTTTTCTATCTATTAGTATAAATTGCTGAAAGAAAATTTTCAATCTGTTAGGTGCTTTCTTGCTAAATTTCCTCGTTATTCAGTATGTATCAATGGACAGATCAAATACAAGCTGTTCAAAAGTTTCGGCATACATATTTGGCTATAAACAAAAATCCCTTATTTCCCTAAATAACGAAATTTTGTTAAAGATCACAGGAAATGTTGGAAAGTGTTTCCACGCATGATTTTTCTCCCCCCCCCCCCTTTTTATAATTTTGCTCGTAGCAGTTACATATATTGATTTCTTTAAAAAGTATATTATTTTAAAATATTTTTTTTTATATTTATATAAATGTGAATGAAAATTTATTATGTAATTCTATAAAGAGAATATTGAGTTATAAAATTATAAGTTTTTTTTTTTTAAAGTAAAAGTATTTGAAAAAAAAATGTTTTTTAAATAACAATAAACATTAGCGTCAAATATCACGTTTTTCGTCATTTTAAGAATATAACTCTCCTTAATTATAAAAAGAGAATTAAATTATCATAAAACTTTTTTGTATGAGAAACTCTGCAATAAAGATATTATTTTATTTAAAATAATAATAATAATAAATAGTATTTACTTACACATTAGCAAAAAAAAAAAAAAAAAAAATCACTCGATTTTCTTCTCTTTTCTTTCTTCAATCACAGTCTTCGCAAAAATATTGAGCATCATTATAAATAGAACACGGAGCAAAATTTTTCAAAAGAATAAAAAAAGGACGAAATGAAAAAAAAAAAAAAAAAAAAAAAGATAAAGATAATCGAACACAAAACTGCCACGTTATAAAACGCAATGTCACGAGAAAGGCTTTTATCAGGAAACATTTTGTAGTATGTTTTCCTCTAAAAGTTTTGGTTTAAGATTCTTGAAAAAGTATGTGATAACTTTCGAATATCAAAATGATAAAAGTGAAACCTGAACTTTGTTTACACATTTGATTCATATATTTTTTTTATTATTATTTACCCATCATACGTAAAACCTTGTAATCGCTTTAAATTTTGGGGGGAAAAAAAGATGGATTTACATGTTTGAAACATAAGAGATTCCGAAAAACATATTATTTAGGGAGAAAAAAATATCCGTCTCTTTGTGTGTGTGTTAGTAAATACTCTATCTTCAGAACAAATCGAGAAACATTTGAAATTATGAATGTACTTAGTATGTAATAATGAAAAAAAGCCTATTGAATATCAGTAAATTTGATTATCCGGAACTATTATTTTCGGACTCTCAAAATATTTGTTCTAATAAAAGTTACATAAAAATTTTCGAAATTGTTCCTTTGAAGGAGTGATTATGTATGTATATATATATAAACATAAAGTTTGTATAAAGAAGGAAGTCGCTCGAATAATTGGTTTCCTATATTTGTATTCATATTTTCTACACTTTTCGATTTTTCAGGACACTGTATTTCATTCAAAGGAGGTGGGCTAATAAGGGACATTTTTCGTCCATCAGCAGCTAGACGTGACACACATTTTTTTCATTAGTATACCTCATAACAAGTAAGAAAATAATAATATCTTAAATGAAAGCTTAATAATTGATGGAAAAATAAAATACAGGTCATATATTTTCGAGAAGATTTTTTTCCAAAATCCAATAGGGGACCGTCAACAAATCGAAAAAGAACGAATATCTTTTGAATAACCCTGTCAAAACTAATGTAGTAAAAACGCTCAAACTGTAGATTATGATTAAGTAGCTTGTGGTAATAAATTCTGTTCATTTTTATGGGGATAGCATCTATACTTGTAGAAAAACTAAGATTTTTATAAAAACGGTACCAAATTTTGCCAAGTTTTTTACCTATAATTTACAGAATTCTTAATAAAAAACAATGTTCTTTTCCGAAAATATGAGAAACGACATTGTAGATAATACTCTGTAATCAAAATTTAAAAAATATTAATAATTGTATGAGAAATGAGTAGGTTTACTAAATAAATTATTACTGCGCATGCGTCAACTCTATTGAAATTTAATTTGTATATTGTGTTAGCTAAATGTATAGAGCCACTTAAAGTTTCAAAATCATAGCTTGAAAATTGTGAAAGTTATAGTCGATAGAAGAAGATCAAAATCCGTTATTCCCAAAATTAAGCAAAAAGATAAGGAGCTGTATCCAAATATAGCAGTACGTGCAATACTGTGTAGACACTAATCTTAAAAATATCAAAAGTAAGATTTAAAAAAAAAAACTGTCGCACTTGACAAATTTAAATGTACGCCGTGCGAAAAACTTAAAAATAGCTAGAATACCGTACAAGTAGCGAGAAAAACGTACACTCAGGTAACCCTGTTTGATAACCACTTTTACTAGTTATAATTTCAGAAATAATTTGAATTTTGAAATGGTTAAACGCTTAAAGTATTCTTAAAAGTATAAAAAATTTATCCAGCCCAATATATATATACAGTGGAGCATCGTTTATACGACGCCGATGTGACTATCGAAAAACGTCGTATAAACGATAATGATGTATAAACGATTTTCACTTCCAAAACTAGAATTAATTTCGTTTTCACTTAATTTTAATGTTTAACTTGATGATTTGCATGAATTTGTAAATTAAACAAACCAAAATAAAGAAATAACAAAAAAAAGGGGGGGGGGATTAGCATGCTATTTAAATATACGTAGGAGGAACATAACATAACATAACAGGAAATTATGTTTTCTTATAATTAAAGGTTCCTCATTTGCAGTACATCATTTCCTTTCCATTTAAAGTCAAAGATCAAAAACCCCGCGTGGCCAACTAAAAGTCGCCAATATTGATAACAGTTAGAAGGATAGTATATTTGCAACTTAAAATAGGTCGGGAAAGCTAACTATCCCCGAAAAACGAATGACCCTTCCCAGTGTAATCTGTTACACGTAAGCTGATTTTTCAGACTAATCGAACACATCCCACATTTTTATAAAATGAAGTGCATTTAAACACGCTCTTTGGTGTTATTCATAGCTGCCAACTTCCGCTCGTTCGTAAAATGCACAAGAAAAATAAACAAAAATAAACCTATACAAAGTCGAAAAATCGACGTATAAACGATTTCGGGAGTCGTATAAAAGATATATTTTTATATTAAAATGTATAGGAATGAATCGGGACCACATGAAAATGTCGTATAAATGTAAATGTCGTATAAGTGATCGTCGTATAAACGATGCTTTACTGTATGTTACATGAGATGGTGTGGAAGAAACAAAAAATATGCCCCCCACCCAGGGGGGCAAGGTAAATTCCAAACAGACAGAAGGGCGACCCCGCCCAAATGTATCATTTGTTGAGGTTTCAAAACATGGATTTAAAACAAAATAGAACGAGGATTAGGCTTTTTTAAAATCGCAGTCATAATTTGAACGATCCTGTAAGTTACGATTGGTGTGGAAGGAGGGGAGGGGGGGGCGTGTAAGGACGGACGAACATGGAAAAAAAATAGTGGCACTCCGAGAGTGCCAACAGAAGTGAAACCTTGAACAATTACGTGTGTATTTTTTGAATCGTTAGGATATATAATTGAATCGTCAGGAAATACTTTTAAATGAATTTTTAAAAAGTTCTATAATATTAAAGAACATATGAATATGAATAAAAAAAACCGCGCGATACCATATGTCCAGCAATTGTAGTTAACTCATTATAACTACTTTCTTACATTTTAAAAAGTGCTGAATACACCAACCAAAATTAGACCATACGATCGATACCTTAATCCTTATCCAAATAAGTCATTTTGTATTAATGCCTGTTACAATATCTGTAGATTACTTTTTGAATTATTCAAATCGGACATTCCATTCAAAAGATATTACGAATTTAAAGATGACAATCTAAAGAAATAATAGCGCTGCTGAGCACTCGGTGGCTAATAAGTTTAGGGATTATATGTGCAATTCAAAGATTGCGGGTTCGAAACACAGTTTCGCTGATATGTATCAATGTTTTTTTTTTCCAAAGAAGTTTGAAAAATTAAAATTTTAACACATTATGGGTCCGTAATGTGACCTAAAATGATGGGAGAAAATTTCTTATGCTAGGTTTGTAATGTATGAAGCACAAGCTTTCAATAGACACATTGTATCAAGAAATGAGAAAAAACCCCTCTGCCCCCCCCCCCAAAAAAAAGGTCCGATAAGGAAAACCGGGAAACTGGAATAGCAAAAAGAACGGTGAGAAATGGTTAGCTATACTAGAATTTTTCTCCCCACTGTAACTCCTATAGAAGCAAAGTTATAACTTTTTAAAGATTGAAATGAAGTGAAGAAATAAGCAATATTAGGTGAGTGATCGACAGGGGGGGAGGGGTCCTCAACTCTGGGGGTGCCATATAGCTTAAACTTTTAAGTTAAAAATTGTAGAGAATTAAATAAGCGAAATTTTAAGGAGTATATTGGGGGAGGGTGCAAGTCCCCTCTTAACATTTTTACTTTCTTCTATCTTTACAAGAAGAAAGTATTGGATTCATGAAAATTTTCGACTTCCGGTTTTCGACGGATTTATACGTTTTAGAAGGTCCTGAACACGTTTTGACTATTTTTAGAAAATGTCTGTCTGTGAGTCTCTCCGTCTGTCTGTCTGTCTGTCTGTCTGTCTGTGTGTCTGTCTGTCTGTATGTGACAAAAAATTTGTGGGCGCTCTATCTCAAGAACTAATGCTCGAAATTTAATAAAATTTTATATTCAGTTAAACCTTGATATGAATTAGTGCCTATTGGTTTTTGGTGAAAATTGGCCTGCAGGTGGCGCTGCTATACTACGTTTTTCATGATTTTCAAGATTGCTATATCTCAAGAACTAATGCACAGAATTTCACCAAACTTCAGATTCTGTGACCCCTTGATATACATATACGCTGATTACGTTTTGGTGTAAATTGGGCAGCAGGTGGCGCTGCTATGCCACGTTTTTCATGATTTTTATGATAGCTATATCTCAAGAACTAATGCACAGAATTTCACCAAACTTCAGAATCCGCGATACCTTGAGATACATAGCTGCTGATAAGGTTTTGGTGTGAACTGCCCTGTAGGTGGCGCTGCTATGCTACATTTTGCACGATTTTTGCGATAGCTATATCTCAAGAACTAATCCAGAGAATTTCATCAAATTTTAGATTCTGTTACACTAGAATATATAACATAATAAGACGCTAATTGCATTTTGGTATTAACCTTGCAACAGGGGGTGCAGCTATGCTGTATTTTGCACGATTTTTCCGATAGCTATATCTCAACAACCAACCCACAGTATTTCATCAAACTTCAGATTTTGTTACAAAATGACACATAACATAATTACACGATGATCACGTTTTGTTATAAATCCTTCAACTGATGGTGCTGCTGTGCTATATTTTGCACGGTTTGTTTTTAACTAGCTATATCTCAAGAACTAATGCAAAGAATTTCATCAAACTGCAGGTTCTTTTACACCATAACATAATTAGACGCTTTTTTACGTTTTGGAATAAATTGTCCAAGATATGGTGTTGCTGTGCTACGTTTTGCAAATTTTTTGTTATAACTATATCTCAAGAACTAATGGACGAAATTCCATCAAATTTCAGATTCTGTTAGGTCTTGACATAAATAGATGCTTATTAGGTTTTAGTATAAATTACCCAACATGAGGCACTATTAAGCTCATTTTCTCAGAATATTAATTAAATTTTGCGTTTTAGGCTTTTCGGATACCAGAATCTCATTAGGCTAGGTCAAATGTTCGAGGAAATTCGATAGTGGATAACTTTGGGGTCACCACGTTTTTTTTTTTTTTTTTTTTAATATTAAAATGTACTTATGAGATAGAAGAAAGTTTTGGGATTGACACATCCAACTAGTTTTCTTCTATCTTTACAAGAAGAAAGTATTGGATTCATGAAAATTTTCGACTTCCGGTTTTCAACGGATTTATACGTTTTAGAAGGTCCTGAACACGTTTTGACTATTTTTAGAAAATGTCTGTCTGTCAGTCTCTGTGTCTGTCTGTGAGTCTGTCTGTCTGTATGTGACAAAAAATTTGTGGGCGCTCTATCTCAAGAACTAATGCTCAAAATTTCATAAAATTTTATATTCAATTAGACCTTGATATGAATTAGTGCCTATTGGTTTTTGGTGAAAATTGGCCTGCAGGTGGCGCTGCTATACTACGTTTTTCATGATTTTCAAGATTGCTATATCTCAAGAACTAATGCACAGAATTTCACCAAACTTCAGATTCTATGACCCCTTGATATACATAGACGCTGATTAAGTTTTGGTGTAAATTGGCTAGCAGGTGGCGCTGCTATGCCACGTTTTTCATGATTTTCATGATAGCTATATCTCAAGAACTAATGCACAGAATTTCACCAAACTTCAGATTCTGTGTCCCCTTGATATACATAGACGCTGATTAAGTTTTGGTGTAAATTGGCTAGCAGGTGGCGCTGCTATGTCACGTTTTTCATGATTTTTATGATAGCTATATCTCAAGAACTAATGCACAGAATTTCACCAAACTTAAGATACCGCGATACCTTAAGATACATAGCCGCTGATAAGGTTTTGGTGTGAACAGCCCTATAGGTGGCGCTGCTATGCTACATTTTGCACGATTTTTGCGATAGCTATATCTCAAGAACTAAAGCAAAGAACTTCATCAAATTTTAGTTTCTTTTACACTAGAATATATAACATAATTAGACGCTGATTACATTTTGGTATTAACCTTGCAACAGGAGATGCAGCTATGCTGCATTTTGCACGATTTTTCCTATAGCTATATCTCAACAACCAACGCACAGAATTTCATCAAACTTCAGATTTTGTTACAAAATGACATATAACATAATTACACGATGATTACGTTTTGTTATAAATCCTTCAACTGATGGTGCTGCTGTGCTATATTTTACACACTTTTTTTTAACTAGCTATATCTCAAGAACTAATGCACAGAATTTCATCAAACTTCAGATTCTTTTACACCATAACATAATTAGACGCTTTTTTTGCGTTTTGACATAAATTGTCCAAGATATGGCGTTGCTGTGCTATGTTTTGGAAAATTTTTGTTATAACTATATCTCAAGAACTAATGGACGAAATTCCATGAAATTTCAGATTCTGTTAGGTATTGACATCAATAGATGCTTATTAGGTTTTAGTATAAATTACCCAGCATGAGGCACTATTAAGCTAATTTTCTCAGAATATTAATTAAATTTTGCGTTTTAGGCTCTTCAGATACCAGAATCTCATTAGGCTTGGTCAAATGTTCGAGGAAATTCGATAGTGGGTAACTTTGGGGTCACCACGTTTTTTTTTTTTTTTTTTTTTTTTTTTTTTTTTTTTTTTAATATATTAAAATGTACTTATGAGATAGAAGAAAGTTTCGGGATTGACACATCCAACTAGTTTTTGTTGCTTTTGAAGATACAAAAAAATACGCCCCCGGTGGGGCGCAGATAAACCCGAAACCAGCGGCAGGGCGATCCCTTATTTATCTTTTGTCAAGGATTTAAAATGTGGATCGAAAATAAAATAGATCAAAAATTGTACATTTTAAAAACTGTATGCATATTTCGAACGGCCCTTATAAGTTAAAACTGACTCAGAAGGGGGGGGGGGGGTTAGAAGAGACGAGTGTGAAAAGTAAAACATAATAACATAAATACTTCAAATTACTGGACTTCTAAACAAAAATATAACGATTTAATTAAATTACGATTTAATTAAATTAACGATTTTTTAAATTAATGGGGGTGGGCCGCAGGGGATACCCCCCCCCCCCAGAAGTTATGAGATTTTATACTTTTTAATGCACAAATTGCGATTCCCCCTCTCTTGCAGAGCTGTAAAACATGATGCCTTTCTCCGGAGTCGCAGAAAAAATACTTGCATTCAATACTGATTTAGCTTAGGAAAAAAAAAAAAAAAAAAAAAAAATCCATTCTTATACATAATTTTACACCAATATTACCATTAAAACGATAAAATTGGTAAATTTTAGTAGATTAAAATGAAATCGGTTTCAAAGATCGAAATCGAATCTAAAGATCGAAATCGAATCTAAAGATCGACATCGAATCTAAAGATCGACATCGAATCTAAAGATCGAAATCGAATCTAAAAATCGACATCGAATCTAAAAATCGATCTTACGGGCAGAATCGATTTTACATTTTTACTTTCTTTTGTAACTTTACAAGAAGAGAGTATTAGATTCGTGAAAAATTTCGACTTCCCGTTTTTGATGGATTTATATACTTTAGAAGGTCTTTAACATGACTTCATGATTTTTAAGAAATATCTGTCTGTGTGTGTGTCTGTCACTCTGTGAGTCTGTATATGACAAAAATTTCTGACCGTTCTATCTCAAGAACAAATGTACGGTATTCCACAAAACTTTAGATTTAATTTAACCTTGATATAAACTGAATCTAATTAATTTTTGGTGTATATAGCCTAACAGGTGGCGCTGTTATGCTGCATTTTTTGCGATTTGCACAACAGCTATATCTGAATAACGAATGCACGGATTTTCATCAAATTTCAGATCCAGTTAGCCCTTGACATGAATTGATGTTTTTTGCATTTTGATGTATATCGCTTCTCATATGGTGCTGCTATGCTGAATTTTTCACAATTTCCACTCAGAGCCATGTGAAAGGGAGGGAGGCGAAAGGAGGCGGTCGTCCCGAGCGCGGAAATTTAGGGGGCGCCAAATTTTTACTCCTAACATCACTTATAGCCTATCACAAGAAAAAGTTAATAGGGGGGGGGGGGGGGCTAAATTGGAACTTTGAACCGGGCGCAGTTCTCTTTTCGCACGCCCCTGTTTCCATTTTAGCTTTATCTCAAGAAGTAATGCACGGACTTTCATAAAAATTTAGATTCAATTAGTCCTTGATATTATTTGATGCTAATTACATTTTGGTGGAAATCGCTTAAGAAATGGCGCTGTTATACTGCATTATTAATGATTAACGCAATAGCGCTATCTCAAGAACGAATTTTCATCAAAATTCAGATTCAGTAAATCCCTGACATAGATTAGTGTTGTTTAGTTCTTGGTGTAAATTGCCCTAGTGGCGCTGATATGCTGTGGCGCTGATATGCTGGTGGCGCTGATATGGGCGCTGAAACAGATGGCGCTGATATGCTGCATTTTTTATGATTTCGCAATAGCTGTTTCTCGCGCTTTCATGGATTTTCATCAAAATTCAGATTCAGCTGGTACCCGATAAAAATTGATCCTGATCAATTTTTGGTGTACATCACTCAACAAAAAACGCTATTTTGCAGGGGGGGGGGGGGTGTTCTGAGGTTTCTTTAATTCTTCTATCTTAGAAACTAATACACTGAAATTTTGGAATTGGCACATCCGACTATTTTATCTTCGACTTTTGAAGGAAAGTGAAAATTATATTACCTTCAGAGAAATCGATTTAAAATTTTAAAGTATCGATTAAATCGATTTGGCCGTAGTATCGATTAAATCGATTTAAAAAATCGAAATCGCCCATCACTAAGCCAGATGTAAAACGAAGCAAAGGTATCATTGCTGATAATCTCTACTGCAATTTTTAAAACTTCTAAGCACTTCACATTTTCAAATTTTACATCTTCATGTAGCGGAAAAAAAGTACTTTTAATTGCAATTTGACTGAAAAATGCATCAATTTAATTTTGAGATATTAATATTTTTATACTTTTTAATCTCATATTTTTAATGTTAGTAACTAAAGTACTTCATTTCTGTAGAAAGTAAAAGGAAAATATTCGATAACTATATTTTTGTAGCCATTTTCTCATTAACAGAAGAAAAACAGTGATTAAAATATATGCTATTTTGTAAAAATATAAATGAATTATTTCTGGTATAACATGGAACTTAAAAAACATATGTTTAATTTTAATTCTTCAAACAAATGAAGACAGACTATTTTGTCATTACATTGCTTTCTGCTAGATTTGTGTATTATTCTGTGATAATGACATACACACAGATCATATGTATATTTTTCAATGTTGTTCAAAATTGCATTGTAAACATGGAATTCTTAAGTGGATGCAAATGATGTCATTTTATATAAAAGCATATATTTTAAGTCTTAAAACTGAAATACGTTTTGTAGAAGTGCACCATTTTCACTCAAGTGGCTTTGAAATTCATCACAAGTGGAAACGCTTCATTTTAAAAATAACAATTCAAATCACACACTGATAAACAGGGTTGGGTTTTTGCCGGCAGAAAGTGGTTTCTGCCGTGCCAGTGGCAGAAAGTGGTTATAACTGGCAGAAACTGGCATAAAGACATTCTGTGACATAATCTCTGATTTTTTTTTTAGTAATATTAAATTTATTAAGTAGTTCATCCTTAAATAATTAGTACTTAAATAATTCAGAATAAATATATGCACACAAATAAAATATTGTGGATAGTTTTAATTAAAAAAAAATTTGATTTTTGAAAAATTGAGTAATGCAACAGATTTTTTTTTTTTTTTTTTGTTACATATGCATATGTAATTTATGTTTAAACAATTATTTTATACAATTCAATATTTTATACTCAACAAATTAAGAAATAATCTGGGGGCAGAAAGATTAGCAAAATTAGTCCTATGTTATGGAATGCTTCGTGGAAAAAATACTAATAGTATATTTGAGTGGTAATTTGTTTCTTCAATATTGTAAAATAATTGTACAAGATATTTCATTAAATTTTCTTTGTCTATGTTATTTTTTGTGCTTCAATTATTTACTTATATATTTTCACAAGAAATTGCATTATGTTATTTATTTAAAAATAATCTGAAAAGTAATTTGTTATTAAATCAGAATTTTTTGTAAATTTATTTTTAAAAGAAATAGAAATTCCACTGTAAACAATAATATTAATAATTAAACTTGTACAGTATCAGGTTATTGTTGTGAAAGTTTCTGTTTTTCAAGTGAATGAAAATTAGTGTTTTAAATAAGCAAGGTATGTATTTATATGATCATTTTTAAACGTTTTGATACTTTGAATAACATTCATAATCTTATGTTTTAATTTTTAGCTCAATGGTTTACATATCAAATGTAAGTGTGAATTATGAATCATTGCTGAGTAAAGTTCTTATTTAGTACTGTTTCTTAGTTTCTGCCAGTTTTTGCCATTTACTGGCAGAAACCAGTTTCTGCCATGCCGGTTTTAACCGGTTTCTACCGCTGGTTTTAACCACCCCGGCAGAAACTTGCCAACCCTGCTGATAAAACACAAAATTTTACAAAAAATTTGAGTTTCTTTAAAGAAGAGAATTTACCTTCAGGTTAAAATAACATGTTTACATTAACCAATATAAGATTCATTTTTTATTGTAAATAATTTTATAGATGTATTACAAGTTAATGAAAACAGTTCCTTCTTAAACATTTTCTTTCATTAAAATTTGACAGGTTCCACCTCATAATAGTTTTTTCTTTTCATTGACATCTGCGACACTAAATTAAAACACAGACTTTCTGCTTGTTCTCCTTTTCTGTTAACAGAGAAGTTTAATATTAAAACATTCAACATTGCTCATATTTATGTTATGTTTAAAAAACTATTTCAACTAGATTAAAATTTCAAAAATTAAAAACTCCAATAATGTCTGTAAATTTGTAATCTGTAAATTTTTAACACCTATCTGACATAATGGTCCCACTCTGGACACACCTAATTTTAATTCTAAACTTGCAAATGGCACCAATAAAATTTTAATAAAATTTTACTTTTACAATGACAGCTTAAATTAAGCAGCTCTTAATTTTTAAAAAATCTTTTGTAAATTCTGGTTCAGTTGATTTCTTATTTTACATATAAAATTTGTGCCGGAAAGGGTAAATCTGCAAGGTCTAAAATAATTTTCAGCAATGGTGCCATGCTGGACATTTTCTGCTATGGGGCAAATTTGGAGATAAATCTTTGAATCTGTCAAAGTTGCACTATTGAATAAAAAAAAAACTAAAATATTTAAAACCCATGAAAGATATCAAATTGCACTTCATTTACAAAATTTGATGACAGTTAAGGTTACACCAGCAATGAATTTTTTTCAAGTTGAACTTTTAAGGGCTTTTCCAACTGAAGAAATTACTTTACAATGCTAAAATAGATAATTGTATCCATTAAAAAAATATTATATATATATATATATATAGATATATATATAGATAGATAGATAGATAGATAATAAGTATTGCACTGTAATTATATAACGGAAAACTTTAAACTTATTTTTCTTAAAAGTATATTTTTCAAATTGATGAGAATAATTAGTTAAAAACTACTCAATCAATTCACTTTTAAGTATGTTTACTCCTTTCTTATATAATTACGTACAGATTGGAAGTATGCCCTCCCCCCCCTCATTGTCACCAAAGTGCGATTGTTTAAGACTAAAATTAATATTCTCTTAAAAAAAAAAAAAAAAAAAAAAAAAAAAGAGGGGAGAAAATCCAGTTTTTAAATAAATTCTTTTTTTAGTGCCAATTTATGTACACACATTTGTTAAAATAAATATAATACTTTTTAAAATCAAAAGACAACAGGAATCAAAATTATAAAATAAAGTAAAAAATTGCTTACAAAAAAATTTACTGAATGACTAGGTGATTCTTGAGAACTATGTATAACATGCATAGAGCTAATTTTATATTGATTTTTCTTTTGACTTTGCTGCTTAAGTAAAAACAAATGATGGCATTTTATGAACAACTGAATAAAAACTCATTTTCTAGTAATAACACTAAATTACAAAGTTAAATAAAATTTATTCAAATTATGGCAACTGAGAAAGAATAATATTTCAGCTCCTTTTTATTTTCCAAAGAATATTTCTAAATGAAAACAGTCAGATGTTTTTGAATGAGTGGTCATTTTTAGAGGTTGAAAACATACGCTTCTAAAATTTCTGAAGACGTTTTCAGAAGAAGTAATCTAGTCAAGAAAAGTATTTTTTGTACAGGAAATGAGTGCCATCCATTTATTCTATCAAAAATTCAACACATTCAGTTAAAACTACAAGGTATCCCACTGCACTCTAAACCCAAACTTGTATTCATCTATATTAATAAAATAACAAATCGCTCTGTGTGTGTGTCTGCGATAGTTAGCAAAAACTATGGTACGTACGAAGCTCAAAATTTTTCTGAGAGTAGCCCAATATCTCTCCTGATGCACCTGATGCTCAGAATTTCAAAATTATATTTTATAACTCAGTAATTAATTAAATTCCAAACCTCACTCTCATAAAAAATCGCTTTTTTTTAGCTTTTTTCCCTTTCATTCTCTTATGGTTGATTGGTTGCATAAAATTTTCACAGAAATAATTTAAAAAACTGGGACTGACCTTTAAAATTCATAGACTGGCAAACTGTCAGTTTAAATGAGGATTTTTTTTTTCTTATCACAGCTGCTGTACGCCATGGAGGAAAAAAATAGGTGGTGGTGAAGTAAACCGAAAAAAAGAGGTTTGCAATATGAAACCATTTATCGCTGAAATTTTAATGTCTCAAAATAAAGCACGAGGAAGGAATTTTGTATTAATAAGACGGATTGGAAGAAATAATCTAGATATATAGCTGATACATATTTTACGAAGAAATAGTAATTTTTTAAATGGTTTTTTCTATTACATTATTTATTAAAATAAATGTTTGCTTTTAAAATAATTAAAATTGGAAAATTAAAAATAATCAAATGTCAAAATAAAATTAAATAAAATATTGAAAACATATGATTTGAAGTAAAAAGTTGTATTATTAAAAGTTCTCTTTTTTTCAGAAATTTTTAATACTTTATAACGTAGATGAAAAATGTTTATGATTTAACAACATATTAATAATTCCATGTCAATATATAAAATATAGTGATGAAAAGATTCTTTTAAAATCATGCATTAACACTTAAATAATAATATTAATCTAAAATCTAGATTTCAGAGTGCAGACGATTTTAAGATATTAACGAAAGAATGTTGATTTTTCAAGCAAAGTCTTAATGCTTCTATAGTGATATTTCAAAGTCATGTGATAAAAATAATCAAATAATTCTTGCCTATGATAGATCTAATTGTATCTTTCATGCATTCTGATCGTGTATTACAGGCAATAATGGCACAAAATGTTATTTTTTAAACGAAATTTTAGTCATCTATTCAATAACAGTTTAAAAGATAAAAAACAAAAACAAAGAAATACTGGTTTAAACCAGTTTGAATTGATCGGAGTTTCAAAGCACATGGTTTTGTTGGTGCTTATTTGGACTAAATGTACCGGATTTTAGAATTACATTTTTTGCGTCACCCGAAGACATTATGCTACCACTCTAATAATTTCTTTTTACTATATGGTTGTACGCATATTTTTGGCATTTCGAACATTAGAATGTATGAGTCATTAGCTGTGTTGCAGTAAAAAACATTATACAACACTTTTGTATGAGTTTATTTTTTTAATCATTGATTAAATTTAAATGTGTTCTATTCAATTTAAAATTGTAATATGGCTTTAATTTGAATCAAAAATAAAATAGCTGTTTGGCGTACAATTGTTTGTATCCACAAACGATTCATTCACCATAATAAATTATCAAATAGCAAAGTAAATTATCTATCAGAAATAGCCATAAAAAATAGTAGCAAAACTGATTATAACCCTAATGTTTAAACTAATTTAAACATAACCCGATCCCAACCAGAAAAAAAAAAAAAAACAGACCACACTCCGATCCGTGATATACAAAATTTCCGTGAGTATAAACCCGATCCTGACCTAAAAATTCTGTTTGGAAAAAACTATGGATTTGATTACTGACCCAAACCAAATCTGAAACCCACAAAAATGTTCAAGTGAAGCATAACCCGATTCAAACAAGGAAAAATAATTTTCGTGGGCATGAAACCTGACCCGAACCTAAATATTTTCTTTAAAAAATCCGAAATATGACTCGAACGAAATCTGAAACCGATAAAAATATTCCAGAGAACTATAACCCGATCCCAGCAAGACAAAATACTTTCCATGGTCATAAACCCTACTCAAACCTAAAAAACTCCGTTTGAAAAATCCTCAACTTTGACCCAAACCACATCTAAATCTGACCAAAGTATTCGAAAGAACCATAACCGGATTCGAGTAAGACAAAATGATTTCCGTGGACCTGAACCTGATACGAACCTAAAACTCCGATTCAAAAAAATACCTGAAATTTGAATCGAACTAAATCTGAATCTGACAAAACTATTTCAAAGAAACGCAACCGGACCCAAACAAGACAAAATATTTCCATGGACATGAAGACAATCCGAACCCAAAAAATTTCTTTGAAAAAATCGTGAACTGAACGAAATCTGAACTTGGCAAAAATATTCCAGTGAAGCATGTCCTTATTCGAACAAGACAGAATTATTTCCGTGAACATGCAAGAAAACTCGAACCCAACAGTTATATTTGAAAAAAAACCCGAAATCTGAATTGAACCAAATCTGGACCTGACAAAAATATTCCAAAGAACTATAATCCAATCCAAGCAAGACGAAATAATTTCTATGGACATAAACCCGACACGAACCTAAAAAATTCGATTTGAAAAAAACAAATTTGACCCAAACCACATCTAAATTCGACTAAAATATTCGAAAGAATCATAACTGGATTCGAGTATGACAAAATAATTTCCGTGGACATGAACCAGATCCTAACCTAAAAATTATATTTGAAAAAATACCTGAAATTTGAATCGAACCAAATCGGAACGTGATAAAAAATATTCCAAAGAATCGTAACCGGATCTTAATAAGACAAAAAATTTCCATTCACATGAACCGAATCTGAACCTAAAAAATTTCTGTGAAAAAAATCACGAAATCTGTACTGAACCAAATCTGAACTTGAAAAAAAAAAATTCCAGTGAAGCATGTTCTTATTCGAACAAGACAGCATAATTTCCGTAAACATGCAAGAAAATCCGAACCCTAAAATTCCATTTGAAGAAAAAGCCGAAATCTGAATTGAAACAAATCTGTTCCCGACAAAAATATTCAAAAGAACCATAACTGTATCCGAGCAAGGCAAAATAATTTCCATGGACATGAATACGACCCGAACATTAAAACTCAATATCAAAAAATACCTAAAATCTGAACCGAACGAAATCTGAACCCGACAAAAATGTTCTAATAAATCATAACCAGATCCGAACAAGACAAAATAATTTCCATGGACATGAAACCAATATATGGTTTGGTAACATTTAGGTTGCAATTAGATTACGGTAAGTCTTTGATTATATTTAATTTCCCGTTAGGTTACAGTTAGGTCACGGTTAAGTTAAAGTTAGGTTAAAATTAAATTACATTTATGTTATGGTTAGAATAAGGATATGTTACAATAAAGTGAAGGCTGGGTTACATTTATGTTATATTTAATTTATGGTAAAGTACTGTTAAGTCAAAGTTAGGTTACAGGCAGGTTATGGTTACGATACAAAAGTTTACGATTAGGAATTTATCCATAGAGTGAAAATTACGCATGATTGGATTAAAAATAACACTTAGTTTTGTTAAATGGCTCTGAAATTATAATACTACATACCAGCATTTTAGCTACCAGCGAATATCGATTTCATTCATAGTATAGTCGGATTTAAGAGTGATATACGTGACTTAACAGTGAATTTTTATAAATATCAACACTTTAACTCGAAAATCACGCAGTTGTTGGATACATATTCCCTCCCGCGTTTCTCATCGCTCATTTTGAGTATTTTTAGAGCTTAACATTAGCTGTTTTTTAAACCGATTTTTCACACAGTCAGTGGCCACGTATTTCAGACAATGCATTTCTGCGTGTTTTGAGTTAATTATAAAATCATACAAATTTCAAGTTCGTTTAATATTGTTAATACGGACCCGGGCAACGCCGGGCGGGTCAGCTAGTCTCTAATAATAATGAAGACATTTTAACAAGATTTTCAACGTTATTTTGTATAAAATATAATGACAACATTGGAAGTGATTGGATTTTGCTCAGTAACACCAACTTTTGAAAAATATTGGGTTGGCTGAAAGATATTTTGGTAAAATGGTACAACCATTTTGTTTTTCTGGAAAGGGTAGACAGCTATATTTCGTTTCACCTTAACTTGGCAGCACTGATTATACTACAAGAGCTGAATTGCAGTCGTTGCCATAGAAACCAAGGATTGCCTGAACAGCACAGGATTGCTAATAAACAAGGCAAATCACCATTTTGGCAGAAGACTATATGATGAATGTGCAAAAATTGGTACTTTAAGTTCTTATGAAATTAATTTTATTACATAATTATTTATTAAAATAACAAATAGTATTGTTCTTTTCTTAGTTTTACCATTTTTTAAATTGATTTCAACAATATTTCACATTATATTCTTGATTTGTATTCGTCTAACATTGTCCAGCCCACAAAATGTGAAAAATATTTAAAAATCTCGAAAAGTTTAAAAAAATTTGCAGAAATTCCAGAAAAACTTTAATGAAAACAGTGTTGAATTCAGAAGGTGTCCCGCGGAGACATTCCCCCCCCCCCTCCCATCCCCGGAGAAATAAAAATAAATTTTATTGAAAAGAGAAAAGCATTAACTACATTGGGTTAAAAGATGAAAGCCAAATTCTTTGAAAATCTATTTAAAACTGAAAATTTGCTATTTATATCCAACCACTGGCAGAAATTTGGAAAAGACTAGTTCCCACACCATCAGACTGAGCACCTCTCAACTTTAAAGCATATAAAATTATAGATATTAGGGTGTAAAAATATCCTGATTTCTTAAAATTTAAATTCTGATTTTTTATCATCGCCACCCCCCTGTTTTAAAATACACCATTTTCCTAAAAAAAGTTGGTTTCCAAATTAATTACATCTAATTGCTAATATAATCAATGTTTTTATGCTTTAATTAATAAAAATATAATTATTAATTTAGTTAGAAACTTCAAAAATTATGTAAACTGCAGATTAGTCATTTCATTAGTTAGTAATATCAAGTAACATTATGTCGTAAAAAATTATAATAATTATGGAAAACTACATTAAATACAACAGATATTTACATTTATTAAAATAGTTAAAATTTTTCTTTAACACTAAATTGCTAAAACTGCTTAAAATTAAAGTACTTTACTTTTGGAAAAACACCATAATTTAATTCTACAGATTTTTTTTTAATATCTTGTTTGCATTTTGATATATATTTTTTCTTTTAACGATGGATACCTGAGCTCTATCTCTACAAAAAATTGTTTTGTTTTTTTGATTTTCTCAGCAGGTTTTTTTTCATGGAAGGGGCGGGAGGGGGGGGAACAGGCAATTCTTCAAATTTCAGACCTGTTTCGAAAGTTAAATTATCCTAATAAAAAAAAAAGCCCACAAAATCGAAAAAGTGAAAAAGGGTCTTTGTTAAGAAGTGTTATGTGTCCACTAGTGTTGAAATCAGGGGATGGAACGTGGGGGACATTCCCCTCCGGTGCAATGAGAATCTTCATTTCTCCTCAGAAGATCAGCGATTTTGTGTTTTCAATGGCCGAAAAGTACAATTTCTCCCCCGGAACTCTATAATGTCTTCCCTCCTCAGAACCACAAAATCCCCCCCCCCCCAAATCAAATGCAAAGCTAATGATTAAAAAATATTAAAATGAACATGAGATATTTTTTAAAATATCCTCCACAGTAGTAAGATTTACGAGCGTGTGTTTTCATGTGTGAAATAGCATCATAATTATTTATTAAAGGACTGATTTTGATTATCTAATTAGGATCATAATATTAATCCGCAGTTTTATGTTTCTGATTTTTTTTTAAGAACAATAAGCATGCAAGGAGTAACAGAGCATTGGAATTGACAGAAGCTTAAAAAGCATGCCAGATATTTAACCTTGAACATTGATTCCTTGCCTAAGGAAAGTTTTTTACGCCAAGATTTTTACTTTATATATTCGCTTAAAATAGAAATTACTTTTGAATTAAATATGTTTAACGTAGGAATTACTTTAAATATATGTTATAAAATCTCGAATTTTGTAATTTATACACATAACCATATAAATTTTTAAGACTTTTCACCATAAGATTAAGAAATAAAGCAGAACTATTTTTCAAGGCAGAATGTTACTGCTTCTACCTTTCACAGTGCTGCCAAGTTAAGGTGGAATAGAGGATAGTGAAAGATGAGACTTTTCGTCAAGCTATCATGTTTTAAGATAGCTGCAATTTTTTAAAATTATATTCTCATACTTTTTTTTCTTACAAAGACACTGATATTTATAGTAAAATCATCATATCATGAAAATGACTACAAATTGAAACAGCAAAAAATTAAACATTTACATTTCAGTCATTTTGGATTTATGGGTGTCAGTTGGAGAATTAAAGGCATGGTCATTGGCAAAATGAATTTTGTTCTAGGTAGAAAAATGAATAGAATAATGAAAATTGGGCACACTAAAATAAAAAAATTTTGGGCGAGCTCAGGCTCTACGGACCCATAAAAATTGGCACCAGTGGATGCAGTATATATACAGTCAACTGCATTCTGAATAATGGAATGTCAAGCTCAGCACTGTTTGGCTGATAATGGTAATGTTTTCCAGAGTTTCTCATTAGGGGCTGTGCATATATAATGTTATTATAAAAGGAAGAGAGGGGGGAGTTAACACATGATATTGTAAGATATCTCCAAGGGGAGAGGGGGTTTGTGTTTTGATATCAATATCATTTTTGATCCAATCATAATTTCCTCTTTTATTTGTAATTTGTCTTTGTTTCAAAATAGTATGCTATTTTTACTTACCCATCATACGTAGTATAGGGTAAGTCTTGCAATCGTTTTGAAAATCGAAATTTTTTTTTTTTTTTTTTTGACAGATTTACACGTTTTAGATAGTGGAGATTTCGAAAAACATATTTTTAGAAAAAAAAATTTGCCGTCTGTCTGTCTGTCTGTAAACGCTCTATCTCCCGAACAAATTGAGATAGAGACTTGAAATTTTGTATGTAGTTAGTATGTAAGAATGGGACGAACTCTATTTAATATCAGCAACCTCGATTATCCGGAACTATTTTTTTTGGACTCTCGAAAAATTCATTCTGATGAAAGGTACATAAACATTTTTGAATTTTTTTGTTCTAAGGAATGGACGTAAAAGGCAATAAAATAACACACATTTTGCATATAGAACGAAGTCAATCGGATTATTAGTTGTCGAGATATTTGTAATCCTGTTTTGTACATTCTTCGATTTTTCATGACCCTGTATTTCATTCAAATTTCAATTCAGAAGTATATTTTAATTGGACATGAGACGCTTAATCCGACGCAGTTGATTGTTAGTTAATAGAATAATTATTTTTGGAGTTATAAGGATGTTTCTTTTACGCAGTTCGGTACTACTTGAGTAGTTTGGCGTTTTATATAATTTGTCGAAATGGGTACATCAGCAGTTCTTTAATATAACATTACTATGTATATTAACAAAATTTTGTTTCTGAATTGCAATGCATTGTATAAATAGTTTTCACATGTTTTATTTTCATATACATATCCATGATGGGTAAGTATTACGGTGGCCCCCAACGACTAGTTTTTAGGTGCGTTCGTAATTATGTAAATACGTAGCACCTATAGTCGTCATTCAGTCTGGCCGTCTGTCTTCCCATAACAGAGCAAAAACTACACAACGGAATCGATTGGAATTTAAAACATATAATTTTTGCATCATTTTGTCGAGTCTTTTCAAATTTTATGAAAATCGGATGTACAATTCAATTACAGGGGCAATCAAAAGTATTCCGTTACATTACAGCCAATCGGAAAAATAGTTTAAAGTGCATTTTAAGGGTGTTACAGTCTTTGGAACATAATAAAAGTGATATGCATCTATGAGGTATATACTAAAATATACATTCGGTACAATCTGTGTTGCAAATAATATCTTTTATTAATTTACAGGATCACACAAATGTATTCCATTACATAATTGTATAGGGGGAAACATTGTTTGGGACTTTTTAAATACTATTAAATTATTTCGCATTTTATGAAATAGATATGTAGTGCTGAGGTTTACTACTGTCTTATAGATAGAAGATTGTATTTACAGGGCGCAAAATATTTCGGTCATTATACTGTATCCGTTGTACTGTATATTGTTACACCAAGATCCGAATATTTTTAGAACTTTGTTATAGTACGTATTTGCTACATTGACGTGCAATTTCCAACTTTTTTCTTTTAGTGAGTCTTTAAGTTACTTCCTGTGTAACAGAAAGCAGATAGTATTTACAGGGAAGCACAGAAAATTTCGGTCACTAACTGTATACGAAGTAGTGTATACTATTGTACCAATATCTGAATACTTTTAAAACTTCCTTAGAGTACGAACGCATCTGATTTGCTACGCTTGACGTGCAATTTCAAACTCCTTTACATTTTGATTTCTAAACCTCTTTGAATTCTTTCCATCGTAAATACAGGATGTTATTTCTATTTCCTCCCCCCTCACACACAGACAGATATTCAGATATTCCATCGATTCATACAAATGTATTCCGTCAATGTGCATATCAGTCAATGTGCAACAACGGTTTTTTATCGCCTCAGCCTTTCGGATTTCATAACACTCCCATTTCAATGTTGCGCTTTACAGGGATGTAGTGGAGGGTATACGACGGTATACGCCGTATTCCTTCTGTACTTTTTAAAGAACACCGTATACTCTCTGCTCAGAGCGTATATCCTCTGTTATTTTAACGACTACACCCCTGAGCGCTTATCACTCTTTATAAGTGTACCGTCATTACAATGCAAGTTTTGAGCCGGATTTCTGATACAGCCAATATCTTCGTGTCGAATACTATCAGTCTTCAAAAGCATGTTTTTGTCATTTTACTTACCCATCATACGAAGTATACGGTAAGTATTGCAATCGTTTTGAAAATCGAAAAAAAAAGTATGACGGGTTTACAAGTTTCAGATACTGGCGATTTCGAAAAACATATTTTTAGAAAAAAAAATTGTCGTCCGTCCGTCTGTCTGTCTGTAACCGCTCTATCTCCCGAACAAATTGTTTTAGAGACTTGAAACTTTCTATGTGCTTAATATGTAAGAATTGGACGAAGCCTATTTAATATCTATAACCTCAATTATACGGAACTAATTTTTTCGGACTCTCAAAAAGTTCATTCTGATGAAAGGTATACAAAAATTTTCGAAATGTTTTATTTTAAGGAGGGGACGTAAAAAGCAATAAAATGACACAAATTTTGCATAAATGACAAAGTCAATCGGATTATGAGTTGCCGAGATATGTGTAACCGTGTTTTCCACATTCTTCGATTTTTCATGACCCTGTATTTCATTCAAATTTCATTTCAAATGTATATTTCAATTGAAAATGAGACGCTTAATCCGACGGAGTAAATTGTTAGTTAATATGATTATTATTTTTGGAGTTATATGGATGTTTCTTTTACGCAATCCGGTACTACTTGCGTATTTTGGAGTTTTATATAATTTTTTCGAAATCGGCTCATCAGCAATTCATTGATAGAGCATTACTATGTATATTAAAACTATTTAAATATGCGTTTAAACTTCATTTTGGAATTGCGAAGCATTTTATAAATAGTTTACCTGCGTTTTATTTTCATATTTTATATTATGCGTATCCATGATGGGTAGTATTACGGTGGTCCCCCAACGACTAGTTTTAGGTGCGTTCGTAATCATGTAAATACGTAGCACCTATAGTTGTCGTTCAGTCCGTCTGTCTGTCCGCATATAACAAAGCAAAAACTACCCAACCGAATCGCTTGAAATTTAAAATGTATGAATTTTTTCGAGTCATTTCAAATTTTGTGAAAATCGGATGCATAGATCAATTACAGGGACAATCAAAATTATTCCATTATATTACGGTCAATGGGGGGCGGGAGAAAAAGTTTCAAATGCATTATAATCGTTTGAAATTTAAAATACATAATTATTACATAATTTTTTCGAATTATTTAAAATTTTATCAAAATGGGATGGATAGATCAATTACAGGGACAATCAAAAGTATTCCGTTACATTACGGTCAATGGGGAGAAATGTTTCAAATGTAATTTTAATGGTGTTACACTAATTCTAACATAAAAAAATGATATGCAAATATAAAGTACTTATTATAATATACATTTTGCATAATCTGTGGTGCAAAGAACATTTGTTATTCATTTACAAGGCAAAAGAAAAAAATTCCGTTGCAAAATGGCATAGGGAGAACATTGTTTGGTGCGCATTTTAATTGTAATTATCTATTTACAATTTTATGAGATTGATGTATGAGAGTGATATTTTTAAAACAATGTTATCCTACGAACGCACCTCATTTGCTACGCTTCACGTGCAGTTTCCAACTTGTTTCTTTTGTAGAGAGATACTATTCTCAAAATGAAATATCAAAAATAAAGAAGAGAAATAATCAACTTCTGTTACTCCAAACAAAAAGTCAAACCAAAAGAAACAAGAAAGAAAAAAAATCACGCGTCTTCCCTATATTAGGAAACACTTTCCGACACATTCAGAATAACGTAACGAAACGACGCCGTTTAAAAATTTAAAACATTCTGTCCAATTCAACTCTGTGGGAACGCATGATACATTTGAAAACTCAATTTCAGCTTTTCTCATCTACATCTGAAAAAATATTCAAAATTTTTGCAGCACACTGTATATGTTATATAAATTTGTATCTATTAACAACATGCATGCCAAAATTTAGTTTACTTAAGATATGCAATATATTTCAGTTGAAAACAACCCACCAGTCACTGAGATGTTCCGCTTTCGAAGTTAGTAGACAGGAGTCGCCGTTCGTCGCCCTAATCGTTCGGTGTTTTCCGTGTTTTTCTTCAAATCTTGAATTTCCTTGCGCAAATACGGGTAAGGTTCCCTTAGAAATATTCCCATGGAAGGCACCCCCCCCCCCATTAGGGTCTATATCCTTCATGTTGATAATTGCATAAACACATAAACATTGTTATAAACACATCTAACTCTGCTGAAAATTCTCTTTTACTAATTTCCTCTAGAAAGGAGAATTATATGTGAATACTTTTGTACTTCCCTGCATATGAGGTACAGAATTTATATCTATACAATGAACAACATGCAAAATAGCAGTTAAATTTCAAAGCGCATACAAAATCTTTAAACGCACATTCCAGCCATTGTTACTCGGAGACAGTAGTGTAATCGATTTCCTTTGTCTGTCCCTGTAAACAATAGAAAATATTATGAATGCCTTGTCATAACGTAATCGTAGTGAAATTTAGTGGTTTATATCAGTTTCAATATATTTGAAGCAGTGTAATCTCATTAAAATTCTCTTCGAACGATTTTTCTCCATATACCTTATAATGTAATGCAATTCTTTTGGGCGCGCCTGTAAATGAATAAGAATGATGAATGCTTTGTTAAAATGTAATCGTACTGAAACTCAGTGATTTATGTTAATTTTAATATCTTTGAAATAGCACAATCACATTAAAATACTCTTCAAACGATTTTTTCCCGTATACTATAACGTAATGGAGTTATTTTGAGTACCGCTGTAAATGAAGTGTTAATTCTACATGATTGGTGCACAATATCAAACATACGTTGGGGACCCTAAATAGATTTAATCAATTGCGTGAATTGGAGTTTATTTACAGAAGTTAGAGCGTGGACAGACAGACAAACTGAATGCATAAACACGTTTCAATTTTTTTGGAAAGTGTTAAAAAATGACTACTTTACAGCTTTTGTAAGTTGCAAGGATTATTAAATAATCATAATTAAATAATAATCCTATTAACTAACAGTTTACTGTGTCGGATGAAGCGTGTCATTTCCAATTAAAATATATCTTTGAATTGAAATTTGAATGAAATACAGGGTCACGGAAAATCGAAGAGTGTAAAAAAATAATACAAATGTCTCAGCAATTCATCATCTGTTTGACTTTGTTCTTTATACGAAATTTGTGTTATTTTATTGTCTTTAAAGTCCACTCCTTAAAATAAAAAATTTCGAAAAAATTTTTAGACCTTTCATCATAACGAATTTTTCGAGAGTCCGAAAAGAATAATTCCGGATCATCGAGGTTACTGATATTAAACAGTCTTCGTCCCATTCTTACATACAAAGTACATACAAAATTTCAAGTCTGTATCTCAATTTGTTCGGGAGATAGAGCGTTTACATACACACAGAGAGACAGACAGACGTAAGGCAATTTTTTTTTTCTAAAAGTACGTTTTTCGGAATCTCCAGTGTCTGAAATGTGTAAATTCATCAAAAATTTTTTTTTCGTTTTTCAAAACGATTGCAAGATTTACCCTATACTGCGTAAGATTGGTAAGTAAAAATGATTGATGATACATTTTGAAGCTGGTTTATAACGTTCATATTTGAAAGTAATAAAAATTGAAGGGAGGAGAGATGGGGGAGGGGGCAATAGACACAGTTCAATCTCGTCTATCAAATTTGTCAAGTTATGATTTTTTTTAACTTATCATATGAAGTATACGATAAGTCTTGCAAACGTTTTGAAAATCGAAAAAATTTTAACGGATTTACACGTTTCAGACACTGGAAATTTTGGAAAACATATTTTTAGATAAAAAATTACCAGTCGTGTGTCTATGTGTCTGTCTGTATGTTTTTCTGTCAGTTTGTCTGTAAATGCTCTATCTCTTGAAAAAATTGAGATTGGGATTTGAAATTTTGTGTGTACATAGTATGTAAGAATGGTACGAAGCCAAATGAATATCAGTAACCATGAATTTTCGGACTCTTGAAATATTTGTTCTGATGAAAGACATATAAAAAATTTCTACATTTTTATATTTTAAGGAGTGAATATTAAAACAAATAAAAAACATAAATTTTGCATAAAAAGGAAGTTGAACAGATAATGAGTTTCCGCGATATTTGTAATTCTATTTTCCATATTCTTCCATTTTTTATGGTCCTGTATTTCTTTCAAACACATATTTTGATTGGAAATGAGACAGTTCATCTGAATTAGTAAACTGTTTTTAAAAGGTTTATCTTTTTTGGAGGTGTAAGGATGTTTCTTTTACTATTTGATTAGTGCATAGACCAAAAAACTATCGCCAAACTATAAGATTAAAAGCTAATAACGGCTTATCACTGCGTTTTTGGCATTAAATACGTTACATGAGTATGTATATCATAAGTGATTTTTAATTTAAGGTTTTATTTGTATTTTTAATAATCTTTTACTAATTTATTTGTTCTTTCGTTATTTAAAATAAGTCTGTCCGTCCGCACATAACAGAGCATAAATTACCCAGCCAAATCGTCTGAGATTTAAAATATATAATTAATGCATAATTTCGTCGAATCACTTCAAATTTCTGAAAATTGGATGTATAGTTTAATTACAGGTGCAATCAAAAGTATTCTATTACATTACGGTCAATAAGAAAAAATAGTTTCAAGTACATTTTAATGGTGTTACACTCTTTCGAATAAAATAGAATTGACATGAATTTATGAAGTATATACTAAAATATCCATTCTGTTTACTTTGTGATGCAAAGAATATTTTTTATTTATTTAAAGGGCCGCACAAAATTAGTTTACTGCATAATGGTGTACGGGTGAACATTGTTTGGGACGCGCTTTAATAATATTAAACTATTTCACATTTTATGAAATTGTTATACGTTGATGAGGTTTAACACAAGTTACTTTCTTTATATTAGAATGTAGAAAGTATTTACAGGAACATACAAAAGATTTCAAACACTGTACTGTGTCTGAAGTACAGTATACTATAACATCAAGATCTGAATATAGTTAAAACTTTGTTATAGTAAAAACGCACCTTATTTGCAACGCTTCACGTGCAATTTCCAACTTTTTTTTCTGAAAACTCTAAAAAGTAGATTTGACTTACACTCTATTTTATAGAGTATGAAGGTCATAATCAGTGGTGTACTCGTAAAAAAGCAGAGGATATACGCTCTAAGCAGAGGGTATACACTCAAGGCAGAGAGTACATTCAAGAGCGTGTATAGTATAGCTTTTTTGAGAAACAGAGGGTATGCGATGCTCCTTAAAATATCCAGATGGTATACGGCGTTTACCACCCGTATACTTTACACTACGTCCCTGGTCATAATTGTTTTCATGTGATATGTTATTATATCGACAAAGTTGCTGTTCTTTATAAAATTTTGAGCATTTTGATGTATTCCTAAAATATTTAAATGTATTCATATGTTGCCATGAATTTATATGTAAATAAATAAATACATGAGATGTGTCTTACAATATAAACGCCTTAAAATAGCTGTAGTTATTATCATATTACAATTTTGTCTTTCAAAAAACAACCTTTTTTTAATATAAGAGCTTATCATTCTTTGCTGCATTATTTATTTTCGTAATACAAATAAAAATTTTCGAAACTTACGTCAATTGTTATCTTATTCGCAGGTATTATAGATAACGCAATTTTCTTTTCACCGAGTGTTGTATATTAGATTCATCGATCATTTTAAAGGAGATAAAAAATTTTAACCCTTTTGGGCCTGGTGTACTATTAATAATACATGTTGTTTAATGGAGTATTATTTTGTTTTAAGAGATGCTTTTGCTACTATTAAAATGTAGCAATGGTAGTATATGCCTATGCATTTAATATGTGACTTCATTTATTTTTAAACATTTAGTAATAATAATAATTATTATAATCTGCTTAATTCTCTTCGCGCCGTTTGCGATTCTTTTATTTTAAACATGCATTTCACTCGTTGAATTTAAAACTAAAGTTACTATCCTGAAAAAATCATGTGTAATAAAGTGCAAAAAGCATTAGAAAGTTGTAATATAAATTAAATCTTGTTGTAATATAATATTTTCTAAACATCTCCAAAAATTCTTCCTTGGTTTATTGTCATCTGAATATGAATTGAATAGTGCAAAAATGTACAGCCTTTAGTTAAGATTCCGACAATGAAAAAATCGTAAACATTAATTAACCTATTTGGATGGCTAGTGTTGATGCTATCAACGTAGAAGTAATTTTTTCTAAAAACTGAAAAAAAAAAAAATAGGATCCGAAAGAGTTAAATTTTTTTGAAATGTGTTACATGTTAAATAATTTTAAGTTAAACTCATATGTGTTACACATTTATATTTTGAATGTTTCAGATAAAACGAAATAATTAGTCATTGATGTCTAGTAAGGAAATATTTTCTTTATTTTGAGAACGCTTTCGATTCTAAACAGGATTTCATTTGAAAGAGTGCATTTAATCTAGATGAAGGAGCCTTTTTCTAAAGCTACCTTTATTACAGCTTTTTAATAATGTCGAAATCAAAACTCACTATCATTTTTTAAGCAATTTTCAACGCAGTTAAAATATTTTTTATAAAATTCGAGTCTCACCAGTGGTTAATATATTTTGCTCTGAAAGATGATCGACCGAAGGTGCTGGGTTCGAACCCAGCGTCCTAAATGTTCGGAGTTTTCCGTAATTTCCTACAAACCATGCGTGAATACGATTAGGATCCCTTAGAAAGATGTTGTTGAAATAGCTTAAATACTAATTGTAACATCCACTAAAAGCATAATAGAATGCGTGCAATATGTAAACAACAAAGCATAATATAATGCGTGCATACTTGACGTATTTTAACTTTTTACAGGATCGCGCAAAAGAAATCTGATGCATGGCCATCCATGAGAAAATCTTGCGGGAATTGCGTTTTCAGTTGTATGGTGCATTTTAAAGTTTAACAAAATTTTAATCTATATCGTTTGGTGCGTGTAAATTCTATTGATCATTTTTAGGGATGGCGAAAATGGAGACAATGGTCAAAAATAGGTAAATATGCATTTTCAACCATCCTTTTCAGATGAATTCATTTTTTATACTACTATGGGGTATGAGTACAACATAAATAAATTCATATACTGGTCGATCCAAAAAGATATTAATACATTGCTGTCTATGCACAACAATGAACAGCAAAGCGTTTTCAGTTATGCCAGAAGTTTGGTTTTCCAGAAGAAATTTTTTTGTACGTATGTAAAAACTGAATTTGAATTGCGGTATTGCAAATCATTCAAGATTTTGTCCTACAGTATCCAAGTCCCGGTTTCTTGACTGTAAATATTAATGTCTCATACAGTATATGTCCCAGTTAGGTCGTCAGACTAATGCGGAGCCCTCAATGTTTAGTTTCCAAGCAAGTCTGGAACACATTTTATTGAGACCGAAAGGATGTAAAGTTAAGTGAAGCTTGATCAGTCCGCCGCCTGAAATCGAACTAGGGACTTGAAGCCTGTAAACTCGGGCACTTAGCACCATGCTAATGAGTTTTATTCTTATATAAAGAATATAAAAATGAATTGATCATATACATGGTTGCAAATATGAGCTCGATATATTGCCATCTACACGTGTTTCTAAAAATAGAATTTTAACTGTGTTATACATTTTAACAGTTTAGCTATTTCCTTTTATAAGAATGAAAAAGCAATAATGAAAATTTATGAAATATTTTTATGTGTTTAAAAGTTTGACTCCTTCACGAAATATTAGAGCAGAATTTAATTAAAAGTCGAACTACTAAATTCACTAATTGCTATTCATTGCTATAATATAAAAACGCACACACACCTCATTTAATTATGTTCAGGATTTGATTGAAAACTTCGATGACCAAGTTATCATTACGTTTCTGTGCATTACTTCTAAAGCTGATTAATTGGCTTATTACTATAGAACCCCACTAAAAGAAACAAGTTGGAAATTGCACGCCAAACGTAACTAATGAGATGTGTTTGTACTATAACAAAGTTTTAAAAATATACAGATCTTGGTTATTAGATATGTATTATTATTACGATATAGTTATTAATGGACGTAAACAAGACTTACTGCTTTTATATTTCCAATTTATATCCTACAATGGGTTTCACGTTTCTTTCCTTTAAGGCATGTTTCAGATTATAGCAATTCCCACATATCCAAACTGACTACTTTCTAATGTATGCTTGGATTCATTGTTGTTTTTAAACGCATAGTTGTTCTTTAAAAATAAAGTATGCAATCGAACAGTTTTCCATTTTTGGATAAAGGTAGAAAATTGTTCAAAACACGTCTTTAAAGTTAGCGTTTTGAGCTTAACTCCTGAATACGACAGCACGGTAAAAGGAAGAAAAGATGCCGTCACGAGAATAAAGTGTCTTAAATCTCAGGATATAATTCATGTATCAGAAAGTGAAAAAAAATTAGATAATATATAATTTGAATAATTATGCCTGCAAATTTCTTTTTTAGAGTTTCGTTCATCAGACGATATAAGTGAGAGAGTTCAAATTTTGTGTACTTATAGCTGAATACCTCTTGTCATACAACAAATCATAAAATTTTGAAAAAGACTTTTGTTTTAATTAAAAATATTAATTTTAATATCATCAGTTTATTATTTTTTGGGGTTGTTTTCTAATTACTCCATTTCTTTTACTTTTAAAAGAAATGCAGTACTTCTGTTGACAGAATTACAAAATTGGTATTAAAAACTACAAAATAATAATAATAATAATAATATCTCAAAAATAAATTGAAGTACAGTTTTCAAACAAACTGCATTTAAAAGTACATTTTTCCCTATACGATGGTGTAAAAATTGGAAATGTGAGCTATTTATAAGTTTTAAAATTTGCAGTAGCGTAAATTTCAAAACTGAATTTACATTTCTTCTAATTGTTGCAAGCAAGTTTAAATAAAGTTATTATGTTTGCAACATAAATTAATGGATTAAATGAATCACGTGAAAATGTGCTTGTTTGTTTTTATTTCATCCTATTTATGATATTTTTTGACTTGCGAAGTGAAATATTTTATTTATTTGTTAAATTAGTAGCCGCCTCTGATGACCAGTTTTGTGTCCCTTAAATTTATGCTAAACTTTGCAATATTTTGCGATCTTTTGCAATCTAGGCGATAAAGGCAGCAATTACAGGAAACATTATATATTCTGTTCTGGTTGACGCGATTGGCAAAGAAATCCCGAAATAGTGTCTAAAAACTGTTTTTCTTTTCTTAATTTAATGATAGAGTATTCGGAAGGAGATATTAAACGAAAACCTCTGTGCGATCTGCGATCACACTTACCCACTTGTGTTTTTTTCTTTTTCTATATTTTCAAATGAGTCCGTAAATCTGCCAGAAAAGCTTGATCTTGTAAAACAGAGATTTCTTTTCTTTTTCTTTTTCTTTCTTTTTTTTTTGGGGGGGGGGGGGGAGGAGGTATTTTAATAACAGTCGAAAAAAATTCTCCAAAGCTATAATTTCCTGTAATTCAAAGTCTTATAATAAATACGTAGAATGCTGATCACCATTTCAGAAACCAATTGAGAATTTTGAAAAAAAAAATGTCCCACACATAGCTCACATCTACACGCCCCTCTCTCCTCCCCAGACACGCACACAGAGAGGAGTAATAATGCTGAAATAAAAATATCTTTATCTGGTGTTACTTTTAGAGTATCTGCATCTTCTAAAATTGCATTAACAAGGCTTTTGTAGACTCTATATTACCTTCATGCAGAATAGAGGGAGGGGGGAGAGCAAATGACAAAACCCACAAAATTAAAATAAATATATAATAATCCTTATAAAAATGAAATAGAAAATATCTATTACATGACTGGTGATTTCTGATTTTCATAAGCAGAGGGAGGGAGGGAGAGGATCGGTGGAATACGTGAAGAATTCTGTTATGAAAATCATATTATCGAAGCTTGAATTAAGTTTGAAAGACTGTTTAAATGTTTAAGGTTACTTTCTGTAAAATAAATTTTGTCAAAAGTGACCACTTGTTCAACATAACGGATCTTTTGTCCTGTAAGGCTTTTGACTGGTGGGAATTTTGTCTACGGGAATTGTATCTGCATCTCATCATAATTTCACAAAAATAGAATATATTTTAGCGATGTAACATATTTAGTAGCAATGAATAATTTCGACAAGTAGTATTAAAAAATTAAAGTTTATAAAAATAATCTAAATGGTCTTTATGACTTTCCCAAGCTCATTTCAAAATTTAATATGTGCTTAACCCTTCACTGCACGGTGTTCAATATATAGCACATACCTAAAAACACTATAAATCTCATTATGTGCCAAGAATTTAGCCAATATGGTCACTGCAACTGATTAAGAAGAGTCCAAAAAATAGAGACAGACTTTTTGTCCATGTAAGGTGGTTGCATTTGACAAAACATTTTAAAATGTTCTTCGGGAAAAAAAAATCATTCAAGCTATTAAGGCGAAATTTATTTTCTGTTATTGTTACTGAGTACTTAAAAATACTAATATAAAGGAAATTGCATAGTTTTAAGCAGATGTAATTTAATTGCATTTTTAACACAATCAAACTGATTGGTAAAGTTATCATACGAATTAAATATTTCCAACTGAGCGAAAAAATTACCCAGGCCGGGAATCGAACCCAGATACTTGGATTACAAGGTCAATGCTTTACCGTTCAAGCCAACTGTGCACGACAACCAGTAAGAATTTTTCGCTCAGATAACCTTGTAGGTCATAACATCTGATCTGACATTTAGGCAGCTCAAGAGAATAGACCGCAGCTAAAGGCACTCCATAGAACGATGGGTACGTAGGTAAATTGCATTTTTAACACAATCAAACTTATTGGTAAAGTTCCCATACGGATTAAATATCCCCAACTGAGCGAAAAAATTGCCCAGGCCGGGAATCGAACCCAGATACTTGGCTTACAAGGCCAATGGTTTACCGTTTAAGCTAACTGGACATATTGTGTTTAAAATGCAATTTATCCACGTACCCATCGTTCTATGGAGTTCCTTTACCTGCAGTCTATTCTGCTGATCTGCCTAAACGACAGACCAAATGTTATGACCTACAAGATTATCTGAGCGAAAAATGCTCAAAGGTTGCCGTGCCCAGTTAGCTTAAACGGCAATGCAATGGCCTTGTAAGCCAAGTATCTGGGTTCAATTCCCGGCCTGGGCAATTTTTCACTCAGTTGGAAAGATTTATTTCAGATGAAACTAGTTAATTTAAGCCCATTTAATTGAAAATTATAGCATAACAATATTTAAAAATCCAAATTGTGTATATAGGGTACACTCTCTAAAATATAAACATTTAGCTGCAAATTTGAAATTTAATGTTTTTTTTACTACTTTTCCCATTATTAGGCCAATATATACATTTCAAGTAATTTTTTTCATAAAAATAGAAAAAAAAATCGTGCTCTGAAGAGTTAAAAGTCTTGATATGATTGTAGAAAAAATTTATTACGGTACATGGAAAAAAAGGGAGAGGCATCCATAATTTGACGAATGGAGTAGTTGAATGAAAACTAAAGTGCTAACATTTTTTTCTTTAGATTTTGTATTCTCATTTATTTAATTTTATAAATGTTTTAAATGATATTAAAAACAAATTTACCACTCATTCGTACAGTCTCTAATGATGTTAATCCTTCAATTTGGGTCTGGTGTACTATTAATTGTACACATCTTTTAATTGAGCATTGTTTTGTTTTAGCAAATATTTTTGTTACTGCTTACATGTAGTAATGTTAGTATGTGTCTATGCATTTGCTATACGACTTGATAAACGTTTACGAATTTAGTAATAACAATAATTATTATTTGATCCAGTCTCTTCGCACTGTTCCCGATTCCTTTATTTAAACCCGTTCGGGTCTGGGAAATTATTGATAGTACATGACTTTTCATCGAGTATTATTTTGTCTTAACAATTACATAATTACTTTAGACATACAAAAAGTTGGAAATTGCACGTGAAGCGTAGCAAATGAGGTGCGTTCGTACGATAAAGAAGTTTTAAAAACATCACTCTCATATATCAATCTCATAAAATTGTAAATAGAGTATTACATTTAAAGAGCGCACCAAACAATGTTCTTCCTATACCATTATGTAATGGAATAATTTTCTGTGGCTTTGTAAATCAATAACAAATGTTCTTTGCACCACAGATTATGCAAAATGTATTTTATAATATGTACTTTATAGATGCATATCAATTTTATTATGTTTGAATGAGTGTAACATTAAAATGCATTTGAAACATTTTTCCCCATTGGCCATAATGTAACGGAATACTTTTGATTGTCCCTGTAATTGATCTATGCATCCGATTTTCATAAATTTGAAATGACTCGACAAAATTATGTAATAATTATGTATTTTAAATTTCAAACGTGTAAAATGCACTTGAAACTTTTTACCCCATTGACCGTAATGTAATTGAATAGTTTTGATTGCCCCTGTGATTGATCTATGCATCCGATTGTCATAAAATTTGAAATGACTCGACAAAATTATGTAATACTTGTATATTTCAAAATTCAAACGATTCGGTTGGGTAGTTTTTGCGTTGTTATATGCGGACGGACGGACTGAACGACAACTATAGGTGCTACATATTTACATAATTGCGAATGCACCTAAAAATTATAGTATACGGCTATGCCTTGCTTACTATGACTTCATTTATGATTTTAAATTTGGTTATAATAACAATAATAAAAGTTTACTTAATTCTTTTTGCAATGTTGGCGATTCCTCTATTTAATGCACATATTTCACTCTTTAAATTTCAAATATAATTTACTTTTCTGAAACAATTATGTGGCATAAAATGCAAAAAGCATTAAAAATTTGTAGTATTCTCTCAAATCCTGTTGTAATACTTCATTTTCCAAACGTCTTCAAAAACTCTTCCTTAGTCTATTATCCTATAAATATGGATTGAATCGTTTACACAAAATAAGTACATTCGTGTCATTTCGGACAATGTGATAATTTTTAAACTTCAGTTAGTCTATTTGGATAGCGAAAATTAACGTTATTTAAAAAAAAAATCTAATTTTGGTTCTCTAAAAAGAAAAAAACTCTGACCCGAAAGGTTTAAACATATATTTCACTGTTTAAATTTAAACCAAAGGCGACTTTCCTGAAAGAATCAGGTGTAATAAAACGCAAAAAGTATTAGAATGTTGTAATATCAGTTAAATCTTGTTGCAATGTAATATTTTCTTAACATCTCTCTTCCCCAGCTCTTTCCCTTATGAATATGAATTGATTAGTAGGCAAAAGAGCAATATTCGTTGTTTTAGACGGTGTAATATTTCTTAAATTCTAATTAATGTATTTGTATAGCTAGTGTTAATGTTATGAATGTAAAAATATTTTTTTTTTAAAGTGGAAAAAGAAATCGGACTCGAAAGGGTTAAAATATTTTTAATTTCTGTTTACATGTTTCTTTCAGTGGTTAAAAGGGCTCCTACCTCCTTTGAGTTTACCCCTCCCCCCTCGCAAATTCCCCTCTGAATAATATTAAAAACAAGGTAACATGAAATCAACGCCCCAATTGATAAATAGTTATTATCATTTAACTTTTTTTCTTTTAACAAAGCGCCCCTTGAATGTACCTCTTATCTACTCATTTTTTGAGCACCGCTATCTGAACTTGCGATGACGAAGTGCAATTTTTCGAGTCGCATGCCTGATAAAATAAATTATTATCTTCATTTCAAGTATTAAAAGCTGTAAGTCATTCTTTTACAATCAGTTATTTCTGAATATTTTGCGTAGCAAATAACCATTTTTTTCACGGTTCAAAGTTTTTGTAAACTCTTTTATTTTTGCGGTTTAAGAGCATTTTTGTAGAATACACTTTTTCCTGAATATTACCATCTGAAGTAAAATTTGAGACTAATACAGATAACGGAAAGTGTTAACCTATTATAAATTGAATTACAGGTATGAATTATGTTACTGTTTTTTCTCTTAAATGCTTTAGCTTAAACGTTTCACTCATTATAGTCCATGAGTCGACAGCACAAATACCTAAGGCATCGAGCACAAGAAAAAAAAAATCTTTATTTTATGAAAGATAAAGTAATGTGTCAATTTAACGAGCCATGCCTGTCGCAAGTGAAGTATGGCCATAAGTCAAAAATTAATACCATTCGTTGGGCTATCATTGTGTTTGCCGTACAATCATTTTATACACCGAGAAAAAAATATAGTTCCAGCATCTAGAATCTAAATTGTGTCTTTTGAAAAAATAGTTCCATGTCATCCTTATAAATTCTAGTTCCCTATGCCACAGAGTTCTGGAGTTCCCTATTAGAATTCAGGAGCGTTTTCTTACATTCTAGCTGTCAAATCTATTTAAAAATCTCTGCAAATAGATGCGAACACAAGAGGTTTAATTTAGTAACTAGAATTCTAGTATATGAAACCATTCCCAAAATCAAGCGATAATTTCTCGTTACTGAAACGATTCAATATCGTTTCGTCACCTAGAAAACACTAGACTAGAAATTTCAGGTCATTGCGTCTATTCAACATAGTTGTTTAATCTATTCGCATAGTTCGGTCATCTGTAGTTCTAGTTTCAATATTCAGAAAGTGACTGACTATTCATTCTAGGTGAAGGAGGTATATTTTTTTTTTCTCAGTGTATCCTTGGTTGTTCGGCAAACACAATGTTAAAACTTGCTAGTTAACCACTAGTGGTATTAATTTTTGGCTTATGCTCCACTTCACTTACCTCAGGCATGGATCGTTAGATTCCCCTATTCTTCTATAATATAAAGATTTTTTTCTTCTTCCGATTACCTTAAGAGCCTACATCACTCAAACCGGAACTCAAAATCCTCTCACGAAGCTATGCCAGTTGCCACCGCAAGGCGTATCCCAAACACAAAGATTGACACTTTAAAAGACCAATGATATTTCTGAAGCTTATAATTGACAAGAAAAATGGTCATCTCATGTCACCCTTTCCCTCCAGGCGAAAAATAAAGGGGATTTGATACCCCATCTGGAAAAAAGTCATTAGCAAATACTAAACGAAGACAACATTCTCGCACCTTTTCAGTCCTGATGGCCCGAGGCTATTTAAACATTTGGATAGCTTCTTCGGGCTTGTTTCTGAACAAAACAATCGGATCCGTTTTAAAACAAGTCGACTCCGACCTAATATATTAGACAGTTTGAAATGAAATTAAACCATTTACATATAATTTTAAATCCATAAAATTATTATTATTATTATTATTATTGGATTTTTTTTACTGACTCCGCAGCTTTGTTTTATGTAGCAAAAAAAAAAAAAAAAAAAAGAAACCTACAAAATTTTTGGACTTTTTAATTATTATTCCTAAATATCTCGAGACATGTAGCCATAGCTTGCTATTTGTCAAATAGAATATTAAAGAGGATAAAATTCTACATAAAGGCCGTTTTTTACTTTTCTATTTTTTACCTATTCGATTTTGATTCCAGAATATTTTTATGGAAATTCATTTTTAAAACCGTATCGAAAAATGAAGGTCTCCAATCCAATGAGGAAAAAAAGATATATATTGAAATGCAACTGCGATATCTTTATAATTTTCGTCCATAAAATTAGTATTAAAAATGGGTTCTTTCACTTGACTGAAGCAGCCACTTCTCAGTTACATTTCAAAATTTTTAAATGATTGTTTTCATTGAATAGCTGAAATCGATCTGTTAGCCATTTATTGCTCATTTGACATTCATTTACAGATATTTTTATTCGAGCTATTTTCTTTTTCGGTTCCCGTTTCGAAAGTAAAAACATCCCCATAAAAAAAATTCTTAAATGAATATCGGAACAGTAGAAAATGGCTTTTGTACAGATCTATCTCAGCTATCATACGAAAAAAAAAAATGCAATGGAACCGACGTATCTGTATAAATTTCTCCCATGAGATTAGCATTAGCGAATGGGCTTTTTCGCTTTACTGAAGTAGCCTCTTCTCGATTGCATTTCAATTCTTTATTTACTTATTTGTTTGTTTGTTTATTTATTTTGCATTGGATGTTTGAGATCAATCAGCACAAAGGCTGTTTTCTACAATTTGGATTTTTTGTTTAGATATTGGCTTATTTAGTCAAGCAAAACCAGGGCCGAAACTAGAGGGGGGCAGAGGGGGCACGTGCCCCGGGTGCCACCAGAACAGAAGCTGAAGAGGGCGTCAAATTAAGATTTTGTTTGGTGTGTTTGATATAAAGAACGCATAAATGTCGGGGGTGGGGGTGGGGGTCGCCAAAATCCATATTTGCCCCGGGCGCAAAAAAGGCTAGTTTCGGCGCTGAGCAAAACAACCTACTCGCAAGTGGTAGTCTTACAATAGAAATTTATAAACGTATATAGTCGACATTTTAATATTTTTAAATAAATAAATATATATTAACTTACACATATATATACACACTTATGAATATGTATATATATTTGCATTGGATAGATGAAATCGATCTGTATAAAGGCAGTTTTCTATTTTTCTTCTGTTTTTTTTTTTTTTTTTTTTTTTTTTTTTTTTTTTTTGTGTGTGTGTGTGTGTGTGTGTGTGTTTACAGCTATTTAACAGGCTACTTTAGTTAAGCGAAACAACACACTTGATAATCTTAATCGTATGAAAGAAATTTATAAAGATATCTCGTCTGCATTTTAATATTTTTAAATGTTATTTCAGCAGAGGGTAGATGCGGTCTCTTGCTAGTGATAGTCTTATGACAAAAATTTACATACATATATCGTCAACATTTTATTATTATTATTATTATTATTATTATTATTATTATTATTATTATTATTATTATTATTATTATTATTATTATTATTTCAC
This sequence comes from Maratus speculifer, assembly GCA_964019185.1. NCBI lineage: Eukaryota > Metazoa > Arthropoda > Arachnida > Araneae > Salticidae > Maratus > Maratus speculifer. The sequence continues at coordinate 6,686,613 of OZ025303.1, read as the reverse complement.
ATTAGATAGCTGAGGTCGATTCGCACAAAGGCCATTTTTTTCATTTTCGATTTATTTTACAGATATTTTAAAAAGGATACTTCAATCAAGCGAAACAATTCACTAGCTTATGATAATCCTAAGGTAGAAGTTTATAAATATATCTGGTCTGCGTTTTAATATTTTTACTTTTTTTTGCGCCGTTTTCCACTTTTTTTAAAAAAACTTGTATTTTAAAGAGGCTGATTCATTAAACTGAAGCAACCCAATCGTTCATAATCTTATGATTTAAATTTATAAAGATATCTCATCAGCATTTCAAACCAAACAACACCTTCTCTATAATTTTAGTGCTAAGAAAGAAATAATTTAAAAGTTTTTCGTCTGCGGGTTTTTTTTTTAATTATATTTTAAAGAGGCTAATTCATTCAACTGAAGCAACCCAATCGTTCATAATCTTATGATTTAGATTTATAAAGATATCTCATCTGCATTTCAATGTTTTTAAATCATTTTTTTGCATTCGCTATCTGACGTTGGTCTGTACAGATACCGTTTTCTGTTTTTTCAATTTTGTTTATTTTAAAGAGGTTACTGCATTCAAACCAAACAACACCTTCTCTATAATTTCAGTGCTAAGAAAGATATAATTTAAATGTTTTTCGTCTGCGTTTTTTTTAACTTATATTTTAAAGAGGCTAATGCATTCAACTGAAGCAACCCAATCGTTCATAATCTTATGATTTAAATTTATAAAGATATCTCATCTGCATTTCAATGTTTTTAAATCATTTTTCTTGCATTGGCTATCTGACGTTGATCTGGAAAGATACCGTTTTCTGCTTTTTCAATTTTGTTTATTTTAGAGAGGTAACTGCATTCAGGCCAAACAATGATTTTTTGGCATTGGATATCTCAGATCATTCGGCCCAAAGACCGTTTTGTACTTTTTAGACTTTGTTCAGGGGAATTTTAAAAAAGCTTCTTCAGTCATGTTAAATCCAATGGTAGAAATTTATAAAAATATCTCTTCTACATTTTCATATTTTTAAATGATTTTTTTTATCATTGCATAGCTGGTATCTTTCGATACAAAGATTGTTTTGTACTTTTTCGACTTTGTTTAGGGAAATTTTAAAAAAGCTACTAAAGTCAAGTAAAATCCAATGGTAGAAATTTATAAAAATATCTCTCCTACATTTTAATATTTTTAAATGATTTTTTTGTCATGGAATATCTGAGATCTTTCGATACAAAGATCGTTTTGTATTTTTTCGAGTATGTTTAGGGAAATTTTAAAAAAGCTACTTGAGTCAAGAGAAATCCAGTGGTAGAAAATTATAAAAATATCTCTCCTACATTTTAATATTTTTAAATGATTTTTAGTCATGGAATAGCTGAGATCTTTCGGTGCAAAGAACGTTTTGTACTTTTTTGATTTTGGTTACAGGTGTTTTGATGAGGCTACTTTAGTCAAGTGAAATCCATTGGTAGAAATTTATAAAAATATCTCTCCTACATTTTAATATTTTTAAATGATTTTTTGTCATGGAATAGCTGAGATCTTTCGGTGCAAAGAACGTTTTGTACTTTTTTGATTTTGGTTACAGGTGTTTTGATGAGGCTACTTTAGTCAAGTGAAATCCATTGGTAGAAATTTATAAAAATATCTCTTCTACATTTTAATATTTTTTAATGTATTTTTGTGTGTGTGTGTGTGTGTGTCATGGGATAGCTGAGATCTTTTGGTACAAAGACCGTTTTGTACTTTTTCGAGTTTGTTTAGGGGAATTTTAAAAAAGCTACTTCAGTCAAGTGAAATCCAATGGGAGAAATTTATAAAAATATCTCTCCTACATTTTAATGTTTTTAAATGATTTTTTTTTTGTCATGGGATATCTGAGATCTTTTGGTACAAAGACCATTTTGTACTTTTTCGAGTTTGTTTAGGGGAATTTTAAAAAAGCTACTTCAGACAAGTGAAATCCATTGGTAGAAATTTATAAAAATATCTCTCCTGCATTTTCATATTTTTAAATGATTTTTTGGCATTGGATAGGTGAGATCTTTTGGTACAAAGATCATTTGTACTTTTTCGAGTTTGTTTAGGGGATTTTTAAAAAAGCTACTTTAGTCAAGTGAAATCCATTGGTAGAAATTTATAAAAATATCTCTCCTAAATTTTAATATTTTTAAATGATTTTTTGTCATGGAATAGCTGACATCTTTCGATAAAAAGATCGTTTTGTACTTTTTCGACTTTGTTTAGGGAAATTTTAAAAAAGCTGCTTCAGTCAAGTGAAATCCATTGGTAGAAATTTATAAAAATATCTCTTCTACATTTTAATATTTTTTAATGTATTTTTTTGTGTGTGTGTGTGTGTGTCATGGGATAGCTGAGATCTTTTGGTACAAAGACCGTTTTGTACTTTTTCGAGTTTGTTTAGGGGAATTTTAAAAAAGCTACTTCAGTCAAGTGAAATCCAATGGGAGAAATTTATAAAAATATCTCTCCTACATTTTAATGTTTTTAAATGATTTTTTGTCATGGGATAGCTGAGATCTTTTGGTACAAAGACCGTTTTGTACTTTTTCGAGTTTGTTTGAGGGAATTTTAAAAAAGCTACTTCAGTCAAGTGAAATCCATTGGTAGAAATTTATAAAAATATCTCTCCTACATTTTAATATTTTTAAATGATTTTTTTTGTCATGGGATATCTGAGATCTTTTGGTACAAAGACCGTTTTGTACTTTTTCGAGTTTGTTTAGGGGAATTTTAAAAAAGCTACTTCAGTCAAGTGAAATCCATTGGTAGAAATTTATAAAAATATCTCTCCTGCATTTTCATATTTTTAAATGATTTTTTGGCATTCGATAGGTGAGATCTTTTGGTACAAAGATCATTTGTACTTTTTCGAGTTTGTTTAGGGGATTTTTAAAAAAGCTACTTCAGTCAAGTGAAATCCATTGGTAGAAATTTATAAAAATATCTCTCCTACATTTTAATATTTTTAAATGATTTTTTGTCATGGCATAGCTGACATCCTTTGGTACAAATACCGTTTTGTACTTTTTCGAGTTTTTTTAAGGGAATTTAAAAAAAACTACTTCAGTCAAGTGAAATCAATTGGTAGAAATTTATAAAAATATCTCTCCTACATTTTAATATTTTTAAATGATTTTTTTTGTCATGGAATATCTGAGATCTTTCGATACAAAGATCGTTTTGTACTTCTTCGAGTATGTTAAGGAAATTTTAAAAAAGCTACTTTAGTTAATTGAAATCCATTGGTAGAAATTTATAAAAATATCTCTCCTACATTTTAATATTTTTAAATGATTTTTTTTTTGTCATGGGATATCTGAGATCTTTTGGTACAAAGACCATTTTGTACTTTTTCGAGTTTGTTTAGGGGAATTTTAAAAAAGCTACTTCAGACAAGTGAAATCCATTGGTAGAAATTTATAAAAATATCTCTCCTGCATTTTCATATTTTTAAATGATTTTTTGGCATTGGATAGGTGAGATCTTTTGGTACAAAGATCATTTGTACTTTTTCGAGTTTGTTTAGGGGATTTTTAAAAAAGCTACTTTAGTCAAGTGAAATCCATTGGTAGAAATTTATAAAAATATCTCTCCTACATTTTAATATTTTTAAATGATTTTTTGTCATGGAATAGCTGACATCTTTCGATAAAAAGATCGTTTTGTACTTTTTCGACTTTGTTTAGGGAAATTTTAAAAAAGCTGCTTCAGTCAAGTGAAATCCATTGGTAGAAATTTATAAAAATATCTCTCCTACATTTTAATGTTTTTAAATGATTTTTTGGCATTGGATAGCTGAGATCTTTTGGTACAAAGACCGTTTTGTACTTTTTCGAGTTTGTTTGAGGGAATTTTAAAAAAGCTACTTCAGTCAAGTGAAATCCATTGGTAGAAATTTATAAAAATATCTCTCCTGCATTTTCATATTTTTAAATGATTTTTTGGCATTGGATATCTGAGATCTTTTGGTACAAAGACCGTTTTGTACTTTTTCGAGTTTTTTTAAGGGAATTTTAAAAAAACTACTTCAGTCAAGTGAAATCAATTGGTAGAAATTTATAAAAATATCTCTCCTACATTTTAATATTTTTAAATGATTTTTTTTGTCATGGAATATCTGAGATCTTTCGATACAAAGATCGTTTTGTACTTTTTCGAGTTTGTTAAGGAAATTTTAAAAAAGCTACTTTAGTTAATTGAAATCCATTGGTAGAAATTTATAAAAATATCTCTCCTAAAGTTTAATATTTTTAAATGATTTTTTGTCATGGGATAGCTGAGATCTTTTGGTACAAAGACCGTTTTATGCTTTTTCGAGTTTGTCTAGGGGAATTTTAAAAAATCTACTTCCGTCAAGTAAAATCCATTGGTAGAAATTTATAAAAATATCTCTCCTACATTTTAATATTTTTAAATGATTTTTTGTCATGGGATATCTGAGATCTTGTGGTACAAAGACTGTTTTGTACTTTTTCGAGTTTGTTTAGGGGAATTTTAAAAAAGCTACTTCAGTCAAGTGAAATCCATTAGTAGAAATTTATAAAAATATCTCTCCTACATTTTAATATTTTTAAATGATTTTTTGGCATGGGATAGCTGAGATCTTTTGGTACAAAGACCGTTTTATGCTTTTTCGAGTTTGTCTAGGGGAATTTTAAAAAATCTACTTCCGTCAAGTAAAATCCATTGGTAGAAATTTATAAAAATATCTCTCCTACATTTTAATATTTTTAAATGATTTTTTGTCATAGGATATCTGAGATCTTTTGGTACAAAGACCGTTTTGTACTTTTTCGAGTTTGTTTAGGGGAATTTTAAAAAAGCTACTTCAGTCAAGTGAAATCCATTGGTAGAAATTTATAAAAATATCTCTCCTGCATTTTCATATTTTTAAATGATTTTTTGGCATTGGATAGGTGAGATCTTTTGGTACAAAGATCATTTGTACTTTTTCGAGTTTGTTTAGGGGATTTTTAAAAAAGCTAGTTCAGTCAAGTGAAATCCATTGGTAGAAATTTATAAAAATATCTCTCCTACATTTTAATATTTTTAAATGATTTTTTGTCATGGCATAGCTGACATCCTTTGGTACAAAGACCGTTTTGTACTTTTTCGAGTTTCTTTAAGGGAATTTTAAAAAAACTACTTCAGTCAAGTGAAATCCAATGGTAGAAATTTATAAAAATATCTCTCCTACATTTTAATATTTTTAAATGATTTTTTTTGTCATGGAATATCTGAGATCTTTCGATACAAAGATCGTTTTGTACTTTTTCGAGTTTGTTTAGGGAAATTTTAAAAAAGCTACTTCAGTTAATTGAAATCCATTGGTAGAAATTTATAAAAATATCTCTCCTAAATTTTAATATTTTTAAATGTTTTTTTGTCATGGGATAGCTGAGATCTTTTGGTACAAAGACCGTTTTATGCTTTTTCGAGATTGTTTAGGGGAATTTTAAAAAATCTACTTCCGTCAAGTGAAATCCATTGGTAGAAATTTATAAAAATATTTCTCCTACATTTTAATATTTTTAAATGATTTTTTGTCATGGGATATCTGAGATCTTTTGGTACAAAGACCGTTTTGTACTTTTTCGAGTTTGTTTAGGGGAATTTTAAAAAAGCTACTTCAGTCAAGTGAAATCCATTGGTAGAAATTTATAAAAATATCTCTCCTGCATTTTCATATTTTTAAATGATTTTTTGGCATTGGATAGCTGACATCCTTTGTTACAAAGACCGTTTTGTACTTTTTCAAGTTTCTTTAAGGGAATTTTAAAAAACTACTTCAGTCAAGTGAAATCCAATGGTAGAAATTTATAAAAATATCTCTCCTACATTTTAATATTTTTAAATGATTTTTTTTGTCATGGAATATCTGAGATCTTTCGATACAAAGATCGTTTTGTACTTTTTCGAGTTTGTTTAGGGAAATTTTAAAAAAAGCTACTTCAGTTAATTGAAATCCATTGGTAGAAATTTATAAAAATATCTCCCCTAAATGTTAATATTTTTAAATGATTTTTTGTCATGGGATATCTGAGATCTTTTGGTACAAAGACCGTTTTGTACTTTTTCGAGTTTTTTTAAGGGAATTTTAAAAAAACTACTTCAGTCAAGTGAAATCAATTGGTAGAAATTTATAAAAATATCTCTCCTACATTTTAATATTTTTAAATGATTTTTTTTGTCATGGAATATCTGAGATCTTTCGATACAAAGATCGTTTTGTACTTTTTCGAGTTTGTTAAGGAAATTTTAAAAAAGCTACTTTAGTTAATTGAAATCCATTGGTAGAAATTTATAAAAATATCTCTCCTAAAGTTTAATATTTTTAAATGATTTTTTGTCATGGGATAGCTGAGATCTTTTGGTACAAAGACCGTTTTATGCTTTTTCGAGTTTGTCTAGGGGAATTTTAAAAAATCTACTTCCGTCAAGTAAAATCCATTGGTAGAAATTTATAAAAATATCTCTCCTACATTTTAATATTTTTAAATGATTTTTTGTCATGGGATATCTGAGATCTTGTGGTACAAAGACTGTTTTGTACTTTTTCGAGTTTGTTTAGGGGAATTTTAAAAAAGCTACTTCAGTCAAGTGAAATCCATTAGTAGAAATTTATAAAAATATCTCTCCTACATTTTAATATTTTTAAATGATTTTTTGGCATGGGATAGCTGAGATCTTTTGGTACAAAGACCGTTTTATGCTTTTTCGAGTTTGTCTAGGGGAATTTTAAAAAATCTACTTCCGTCAAGTAAAATCCATTGGTAGAAATTTATAAAAATATCTCTCCTACATTTTAATATTTTTAAATGATTTTTTGTCATAGGATATCTGAGATCTTTTGGTACAAAGACCGTTTTGTACTTTTTCGAGTTTGTTTAGGGGAATTTTAAAAAAGCTACTTCAGTCAAGTGAAATCCATTGGTAGAAATTTATAAAAATATCTCTCCTGCATTTTCATATTTTTAAATGATTTTTTGGCATTGGATAGGTGAGATCTTTTGGTACAAAGATCATTTGTACTTTTTCGAGTTTGTTTAGGGGATTTTTAAAAAAGCTAGTTCAGTCAAGTGAAATCCATTGGTAGAAATTTATAAAAATATCTCTCCTACATTTTAATATTTTTAAATGATTTTTTGTCATGGCATAGCTGACATCCTTTGGTACAAAGACCGTTTTGTACTTTTTCGAGTTTCTTTAAGGGAATTTTAAAAAAACTACTTCAGTCAAGTGAAATCCAATGGTAGAAATTTATAAAAATATCTCTCCTACATTTTAATATTTTTAAATGATTTTTTTTGTCATGGAATATCTGAGATCTTTCGATACAAAGATCGTTTTGTACTTTTTCGAGTTTGTTTAGGGAAATTTTAAAAAAGCTACTTCAGTTAATTGAAATCCATTGGTAGAAATTTATAAAAATATCTCTCCTAAATTTTAATATTTTTAAATGTTTTTTTGTCATGGGATAGCTGAGATCTTTTGGTACAAAGACCGTTTTATGCTTTTTCGAGATTGTTTAGGGGAATTTTAAAAAATCTACTTCCGTCAAGTGAAATCCATTGGTAGAAATTTATAAAAATATTTCTCCTACATTTTAATATTTTTAAATGATTTTTTGTCATGGGATATCTGAGATCTTTTGGTACAAAGACCGTTTTGTACTTTTTCGAGTTTGTTTAGGGGAATTTTAAAAAAGCTACTTCAGTCAAGTGAAATCCATTGGTAGAAATTTATAAAAATATCTCTCCTGCATTTTCATATTTTTAAATGATTTTTTGGCATTGGATAGCTGACATCCTTTGTTACAAAGACCGTTTTGTACTTTTTCAAGTTTCTTTAAGGGAATTTTAAAAAACTACTTCAGTCAAGTGAAATCCAATGGTAGAAATTTATAAAAATATCTCTCCTACATTTTAATATTTTTAAATGATTTTTTTTGTCATGGAATATCTGAGATCTTTCGATACAAAGATCGTTTTGTACTTTTTCGAGTTTGTTTAGGGAAATTTTAAAAAAAGCTACTTCAGTTAATTGAAATCCATTGGTAGAAATTTATAAAAATATCTCCCCTAAATGTTAATATTTTTAAATGATTTTTTGTCATGGGATATCTGAGATCTTTTGGTACAAAGACCGTTTTGTACTTTTTCGAGTTTTTTTAAGGGAATTTTAAAAAAACTACTTCAGTCAAGTGAAATCAATTGGTAGAAATTTATAAAAATATCTCTCCTACATTTTAATATTTTTAAATGATTTTTTTTGTCATGGAATATCTGAGATCTTTCGATACAAAGATCGTTTTGTACTTTTTCGAGTTTGTTAAGGAAATTTTAAAAAAGCTACTTTAGTTAATTGAAATCCATTGGTAGAAATTTATAAAAATATCTCTCCTAAAGTTTAATATTTTTAAATGATTTTTTGTCATGGGATAGCTGAGATCTTTTGGTACAAAGACCGTTTTATGCTTTTTCGAGTTTGTCTAGGGGAATTTTAAAAAATCTACTTCCGTCAAGTGAAATCCATTGGTAGAAATTTATAAAAATATCTCTCCTACATTTTAATATTTTTAAATGATTTTTTTTTTGTCATGGGATATCTGAGATCTTTTGGTACAAAGACCATTTTGTACTTTTTCGAGTTTGTTTAGGGGAATTTTAAAAAAGCTACTTCAGACAAGTGAAATCCATTGGTAGAAATTTATAAAAATATCTCTCCTGCATTTTCATATTTTTAAATGATTTTTTGGCATTGGATAGGTGAGATCTTTTGGTACAAAGATCATTTGTACTTTTTCGAGTTTGTTTAGGGGATTTTTAAAAAAGCTACTTTAGTCAAGTGAAATCCATTGGTAGAAATTTATAAAAATATCTCTCCTACATTTTAATATTTTTAAATGATTTTTTGTCATGGAATAGCTGACATCTTTCGATAAAAAGATCGTTTTGTACTTTTTCGACTTTGTTTAGGGAAATTTTAAAAAAGCTGCTTCAGTCAAGTGAAATCCATTGGTAGAAATTTATAAAAATATCTCTCCTACATTTTAATATTTTTAAATGATTTTTTTTGTCATGGGATATCTGAGATCTTTTGGTACAAAGACCGTTTTGTACTTTTTCGAGTTTGTTTAGGGGAATTTTAAAAAAGCTACTTCAGTCAAGTGAAATCCATTGGTAGAAATTTATAAAAATATCTCTCCTGCATTTTCATATTTTTAAATGATTTTTTGGCATTCGATAGGTGAGATCTTTTGGTACAAAGATCATTTGTACTTTTTCGAGTTTGTTTAGGGGATTTTTAAAAAAGCTACTTCAGTCAAGTGAAATCCATTGGTAGAAATTTATAAAAATATCTCTCCTACATTTTAATATTTTTAAATGATTTTTTGTCATGGCATAGCTGACATCCTTTGGTACAAATACCGTTTTGTACTTTTTCGAGTTTTTTTAAGGGAATTTTAAAAAAACTACTTCAGTCAAGTGAAATCAATTGGTAGAAATTTATAAAAATATCTCTCCTACATTTTAATATTTTTAAATGATTTTTTTTTGTCATGGAATATCTGAGATCTTTCGATACAAAGATCGTTTTGTACTTCTTCGAGTTTGTTAAGGAAATTTTAAAAAAGCTACTTTAGTTAATTGAAATCCATTGGTAGAAATTTATAAAAATATCTCTCCTACATTTTAATATTTTTAAATGATTTTTTTTTTGTCATGGGATATCTGAGATCTTTTGGTACAAAGACCATTTTGTACTTTTTCGAGTTTGTTTAGGGGAATTTTAAAAAAGCTACTTCAGACAAGTGAAATCCATTGGTAGAAATTTATAAAAATATCTCTCCTGCATTTTCATGTTTTTAAATGATTTTTTGGCATTGGATAGGTGAGATCTTTTGGTACAAAGATCATTTGTACTTTTTCGAGTTTGTTTAGGAGATTTTTAAAAAAGCTACTTTAGTCAAGTGAAATCCATTGGTAGAAATTTATAAAAATATCTCTCCTACATTTTAATATTTTTAAATGATTTTTTGTCATGGAATAGCTGACATCTTTCGATAAAAAGATCGTTTTGTACTTTTTCGACTTTGTTTAGGGAAATTTTAAAAAAGCTGCTTCAGTCAAGTGAAATCCATTGGTAGAAATTTATAAAAATATCTCTCCTACATTTTAATGTTTTTAAATGATTTTTTGGCATTGGATAGCTGAGATCTTTTGGTACAAAGACCGTTTTGTACTTTTTCGAGTTTGTTTGAGGGAATTTTAAAAAAGCTACTTCAGTCAAGTGAAATCCATTGGTAGAAATTTATAAAAATATCTCTACTACATTTTAATATTTTTAAATGATTTTTTTTGTCATGGGATATCTGAGATCTTTTGGTACAAAGACCGTTTTGTACTTTTTCGAGTTTGTTTATGGGAATTTTAAAAAAGCTACTTCAGTCAAGTGAAATCCATTGGTAGAAATTTATAAAAATATCTCTCCTGCATTTTCATATTTTTAAATGATTTTTTGGCATTGGATAGGTGAGATCTTTTGGTACAAAGATCATTTGTACTTTTTCGAGTTTGTTTAGGGGATTTTTAAAAAAGCTACTTCAGTCAAGTGAAATCCATTGGTAGAAATTTATAAAAATATCTCTCCTACATTTTAATATTTTTAAATGATTTTTTGTCATGGCATAGCTGACATCCTTTGGTACAAATACCGTTTTGTACTTTTTCGAGTTTTTTTAAGGGAATTTTAAAAAAACTACTTCAGTCAAGTGAAATCAATTGGTAGAAATTTATAAAAATATCTCTCCTACATTTTAATATTTTTAAATGATTTTTTTTGTCATGGAATATCTGAGATCTTTCGATACAAAGGTCGTTTTGTACTTCTTCGAGTTTGTTAAGGAAATTTTAAAAAAGCTACTTTAGTTAATTGAAATCCATTGGTAGAAATTTATAAAAATATCTCTCCTACATTTTAATATTTTTAAATGATTTTTTTTTTTGTCATGGGATATCTGAGATCTTTTGGTACAAAGACCATTTTGTACTTTTTCGAGTTTGTTTAGGGGAATTTTAAAAAAGCTACTTCAGGCAAGTGAAATCCATTGGTAGAAATTTATAAAAATATCTCTCCTGCATTTTCATATTTTTAAATGATTTTTTGGCATTGGATAGGTGAGATCTTTTGGTACAAAGATCATTTGTACTTTTTCGAGTTTGTTTAGGGGATTTTTAAAAAAGCTACTTTAGTCAAGTGAAATCCATTGGTAGAAATTTATAAAAATATCTCTCCTACATTTTAATATTTTTAAATGATTTTTTGTCATGGAATAGCTGACATCTTTCGATAAAAAGATCGTTTTGTATTTTTTCGACTTTGTTTAGGGAAATTTTAAAAAAGCTGCTTCAGTCAAGTGAAATCCATTGGTAGAAATTTATAAAAATATCTCTCCTACATTTTAATGTTTTTAAATGATTTTTTGGCATTGGATAGCTGAGATCTTTTGGTACAAAGACCGTTTTGTACTTTTTCGAGTTTGTTTGAGGGAATTTTAAAAAAGCTACTTCAGTCAAGTGAAATCCATTGGTAGAAATTTATAAAAATATCTCTCCTACATTTTAATATTTTTAAATGATTTTTTTTGTCATGGGATATCTGAGATCTTTTGGTACAAAGACCGTTTTGTACTTTTTCGAGTTTGTTTACGGGAATTTTAAAAAAGCTACTTCAGTCAAGTGAAATCCATTGGTAGAAATTTATAAAAATATCTCTCCTGCATTTTCATATTTTTAAATGATTTTTTGGCATTGGATAGGTGAGATCTTTTGGTACAAAGATCATTTGTACTTTTTCGAGTTTGTTTAGGGGATTTTTAAAAAAGCTAGTTCAGTCAAGTGAAATCCATTGGTAGAAATTTATAAAAATATCTCTCCTACATTTTAATATTTTTAAATGATTTTTTGTCATGGCATAGCTGACATCCTTTGGTACAAAGACCGTTTTGTACTTTTTCGAGTTTCTTTAAGGGAATTTTAAAAAAACTACTTCAGTCAAGTGAAATCCAATGGTAGAAATTTATAAAAATATCTCTCCTACATTATAATATTTTTAAATGATTTTTTTTGTCATGGAATATCTGAGATCTTTCGATACAAAGATCGTTTTGTACTTTTTCGAGTTTGTTTAGGGAAATTTTAAAAAAGCTACTTCAGTTAATTGAAATCCATTGGTAGAAATTTATAAAAATATCTCTCCTAAATTTTAATATTTTTAAATGATTTTTTGTCATGGGATAGCTGAGATCTTTTGGTACAAAGACCGTTTTATGCTTTTTCGAGTTTGTTTAGGGGAATTTTAAAAAATCTACTTCCGTCAAGTGAAATCCATTGGTAGAAATTTATAAAAATATTTCTCCTACATTTTATTATTTTTAAATGATTTTTTGTCATGGGATATCTGAGATCTTTTGGTACAAAGACCGTTTTGTACTTTTTCGAGTTTGTTTAGGGGAATTTTAAAAAAGCTACTTCAGTCAAGTGAAATCCATTGGTAGAAATTTATAAAAATATCTCTCCTGCATTTTCATATTTTTAAATGATTTTTTGGCATTGGATAGGTGAGATCTTTTGGTACAAAGATCATTTGTACTTTTTCGAGTTTGTTTAGGGGATTTTTAAAAAAGCTACTTTAGTCAAGTGAAATCCATTGGTAGAAATTTATAAAAATATCTCTCCTACATTTTAATATTTTTAAATGATTTTTTGTCATGGAATAGCTGACATCTTTCGATAAAAAGATCGTTTTGTACTTTTTCGACTTTGTTTAGGGAAATTTTAAAAAAGCTGCTTCAGTCAAGTGAAATCCATTGGTAGAAATTTATAAAAATATCTCTCCTACATTTTAATGTTTTTAAATGATTTTTTGGCATTGGATAGCTGAGATCTTTTGGTACAAAGACCGTTTTGTACTTTTTCGAGTTTGTTTGAGGGAATTTTAAAAAAGCTACTTCAGTCAAGTGAAATCCATTGGTAGAAATTTATAAAAATATCTCTCCTGCATTTTCATATTTTTAAATGATTTTTTGGCATTGGATAGGTGAGATCTTTTGGTACAAAGATCATTTGTACTTTTTCGAGTTTGTTTAGGGGATTTTTAAAAAAGCTAGTTCAGTCAAGTGAAATCCATTGGTAGAAATTTATAAAAATATCTCTCCTACATTTTAATATTTTTAAATGATTTTTTGTCATGGCATAGCTGACATCCTTTGGTACAAAGACCGTTTTGTACTTTTTCGAGTTTCTTTAAGGGAATTTTAAAAAAACTACTTCAGTCAAGTGAAATCCAATGGTAGAAATTTATAAAAATATCTCTCCTACATTATAATATTTTTAAATGATTTTTTTTGTCATGGAATATCTGAGATCTTTCGATACAAAGATCGTTTTGTACTTTTTCGAGTTTGTTTAGGGAAATTTTAAAAAAGCTACTTCAGTTAATTGAAATCCATTGGTAGAAATTTATAAAAATATCTCTCCTAAATTTTAATATTTTTAAATGATTTTTTGTCATGGGATAGCTGAGATCTTTTGGTACAAAGACCGTTTTATGCTTTTTCGAGTTTGTTTAGGGGAATTTTAAAAAATCTACTTCCGTCAAGTGAAATCCATTGGTAGAAATTTATAAAAATATTTCTCCTACATTTTATTATTTTTAAATGATTTTTTGTCATGGGATATCTGAGATCTTTTGGTACAAAGACCGTTTTGTACTTTTTCGAGTTTGTTTAGGGGAATTTTAAAAAAGCTACTTCAGTCAAGTGAAATCCATTGGTAGAAATTTATAAAAATATCTCTCCTGCATTTTCATATTTTTAAATGATTTTTTGGCATTGGATAGGTGAGATCTTTTGGTACAAAGATCATTTGTACTTTTTCGAGTTTGTTTAGGGGATTTTTAAAAAAGCTACTTTAGTCAAGTGAAATCCATTGGTAGAAATTTATAAAAATATCTCTCCTACATTTTAATATTTTTAAATGATTTTTTGTCATGGAATAGCTGACATCTTTCGATAAAAAGATCGTTTTGTACTTTTTCGACTTTGTTTAGGGAAATTTTAAAAAAGCTGCTTCAGTCAAGTGAAATCCATTGGTAGAAATTTATAAAAATATCTCTCCTACATTTTAATGTTTTTAAATGATTTTTTGGCATTGGATAGCTGAGATCTTTTGGTACAAAGACCGTTTTGTACTTTTTCGAGTTTGTTTGAGGGAATTTTAAAAAAGCTACTTCAGTCAAGTGAAATCCATTGGTAGAAATTTATAAAAATATCTCTCCTACATTTTAATATTTTTAAATGATTTTTTTTGTCATGGGATATCTGAGATCTTTTGGTTCAAAGACCGTTTTGTACTTTTTCGAGTTTGTTTAGGGGAATTTTAAAAAAGCTACTTCAGTCAAGTGAAATCCATTGGTAGAAATTTATAAAAATATCTCTCCTGCATTTTCATATTTTTAAATGATTTTTTGGCATTCGATAGGTGAGATCTTTTGGTACAAAGATCATTTGTACTTTTTCGAGTTTGTTTAGGGGATTTTTAAAAAAGCTACTTCAGTCAAGTGAAATCCATTGGTAGAAATTTATAAAAATATCTCTCCTTCATTTTAATATTTTTAAATGATTTTTTGTCATGGCATAGCTGACATCCTTTGGTACAAATACCGTTTTGTACTTTTTCGAGTTTTTTTAAGGGAATTTTAAAAAAACTACTTCAGTCAAGTGAAATCAATTGGTAGAAATTTATAAAAATATCTCTCCTACATTTTAATATTTTTAAATGATTTTTTTTGTCATGGAATATCTGAGATCTTTCGATACAAAGATCGTTTTGTACTTCTTCGAGTTTGTTAAGGAAATTTTAAAAAAGCTACTTTAGTTAATTGAAATCCATTGGTAGAAATTTATAAAAATATCTCTCCTACATTTTAATATTTTTAAATGATTTTTTTTTGTCATGGGATATCTGAGATCTTTTGGTACAAAGACCATTTTGTACTTTTTCGAGTTTGTTTAGGGGAATTTTAAAAAAGCTACTTCAGACAAGTGAAATCCATTGGTAGAAATTTATAAAAATATCTCTCCTGCATTTTCATGTTTTTAAATGATTTTTTGGCATTGGATAGGTGAGATCTTTTGGTACAAAGATCATTTGTACTTTTTCGAGTTTGTTTAGGGGATTTTTAAAAAAGCTACTTTAGTCAAGTGAAATCCATTGGTAGAAATTTATAAAAATATCTCTCCTACATTTTAATATTTTTAAATGATTTTTTGTCATGGAATAGCTGACATCTTTCGATAAAAAGATCGTTTTGTACTTTTTCGACTTTGTTTAGGGAAATTTTAAAAAAGCTGCTTCAGTCAAGTGAAATCCATTGGTAGAAATTTATAAAAATATCTCTCCTACATTTTAATGTTTTTAAATGATTTTTTGGCATTGGATAGCTGAGATCTTTTGGTACAAAGACTGTTTTGTACTTTTTCGAGTTTGTTTAGGGGAATTTTAAAAAAGCTACTTCAGTTAATTAAAATCCATTGGTAGAAATTTATAAAAATATCTCTCCTAAATTTTAATATTTTTAAATGATTTTTTGTCATGGGATAGCTGAGATCTTTTGGTACAAAGACCGTTTTATGCTTTTTCGAGTTTGTTTAGGGGAATTTTAAAAAATCTACTTCCGTCAAGTGAAATCCATTGGTAGAAATTTATAAAAATATTTCTCCTACATTTTAATATTTTTAAATGATTTTTTGTCATGGGATATCTGAGATCTTTTGGTACAAAGACCGTTTTGTACTTTTTCGAGTTTGTTTAGGGGAATTTTAAAAAAGCTACTTCAGTCAAGTGAAATCCATTGGTAGAAATTTATAAAAATATCTCTCCTGCATTTTCATATTTTTAAATGATTTTTTGGCATTGGATAGCTGACATCCTTTGGTACAAAGACCGTTTTGTACTTTTTCAAGTTTCTTTAAGGGAATTTTAAAAAAACTACTTCAGTCAAGTGAAATCCAATGGTAGAAATTTATAAAAATATCTCTCCTACATTTTAATATTTTTAAATGATTTTTTTTGTCATGGAATATCTGAGATCTTTCGATACAAAGATCGTTTTGTACTTTTTCGAGTTTGTTTAGGGAAATTTTAAAAAAGCTACTTCAGTTAATTGAAATCCATTGGTAGAAATTTATAAAAATATCTCCCCTAAATTTTAATATTTTTAAATGATTTTTTGTCATGGGATATCTGAGATCTTTTGGTACAAAGACCGTTTTGTACTTTTTCGAGTTTTTTTAAGGGAATTTTAAAAAAACTACTTCAGTCAAGTGAAATCAATTGGTAGAAATTTATAAAAATATCTCTCCTACATTTTAATATTTTTAAATGATTTTTTTTGTCATGGAATATCTGAGATCTTTCGATACAAAGATCGTTTTGTACTTTTTCGAGTTTGTTAAGGAAATTTTAAAAAAGCTACTTTAGTTAATTGAAATCCATTGGTAGAAATTTATAAAAATATCTCTCCTAAAGTTTAATATTTTTAAATGATTTTTTGTCATGGGATAGCTGAGATCTTTTGGTACAAAGACCGTTTTATGCTTTTTCGAGTTTGTCTAGGGGAATTTTAAAAAATCTACTTCCGTCAAGTAAAATCCATTGGTAGAAATTTATAAAAATATCTCTCCTACATTTTAATATTTTTAAATGATTTTTTGTCATGGGATATCTGAGATCTTTTGGTACAAAGACCGTTTTGTACTTTTTCGAGTTTGTTTAGGGGAATTTTAAAAAAGCTACTTCAGTCAAGTGAAATCCATTGGTAGAAATTTATAAAAATATCTCTCCTGCATTTTCATATTTTTAAATGATTTTTTGGCATTGGATAGGTGAGATCTTTTGGTACAAAGATCATTTGTACTTTTTCGAGTTTGTTTAGGGGATTTTTAAAAAAGCTACTTCAGTCAAGTGAAATCCAATGGTAGAAATTTATAAAAATATCTCTCCTACATTTTAATATTTTTAAATGATTTTTTTTGTCATGGAATATCTGAGATCTTTCGATACAAAGATCGTTTTGTACTTTTTCGAGTTTGTTTAGGGAAATTTTAAAAAAGCTACTTCAGTTAATTGAAATCCATTGGTAGAAATTTATAAAAATATCTCTCCTAAATTTTAATATTTTTAAATGATTTTTTGTCATGGGATAGCTGAGATCTTTTGGTACAAAGACCGTTTTATGCTTTTTCGAGTTTGTTTAGGGGAATTTTAAAAAATCTACTTCCGTCAAGTGAAATCCATTGGTAGAAATTTATAAAAATATTTCTCCTACATTTTAATATTTTTAAATGATTTTTTGTCATGGGATATCTGAGATCTTTTGGTACAAAGACCGTTTTGTACTTTTTCGAGTTTGTTTAGGGGAATTTTAAAAAAGCTACTTCAGTCAAGTGAAATCCATTGGTAGAAATTTATAAAAATATCTCTCCTGCATTTTCATATTTTTAAATATTTTTTGGCATTGGATAGCTGACATCCTTTGGTACAAAGACCGTTTTGTACTTTTTTGATTTTGTTTACAGGTATTTTGATGAGGCTACTTCAGTCAAGTGAAATCCATTGGTAGAAATTTATAAAAATATCTCTTCTACATTTTAATATTTTTTAATGTTTTTTTTTTCTCTCTCTGTGTGTCTGTGTGTGTGTGTGTCATGGGATAGTTGAGATCTTTTGGTACAAAGACCGTTTTGTTCTTTTTCGACTTTGTTTTGGGGAAATTTAAAAAAGCTACTTCAGTCAAGTGAAATCCATTGCTAGAAATTTATAAAAATATCTCTTCTACATTTTAATATTTTTAAATAATTTTTTTTGTCATGGGAGAGCTGAGATCTTTCGGTACAATTAAAGAAATCTTTTAGAAATTAAACTTCAAATATATGAAAGAAAAATAATAAAAATGGTAAATGTGTTTTTTTTTTTCGAAATCAATAATGCTTTTAAAGTACATTTGAGATTACATGTTTAGTTAAACATACTTTTTGAAATCAACATCTATTTACATCATTTCTGATCCAATTTCTTGCGTGAAATATCATGAAGGATTTTTTTTTATTTTGCTTTTTTGCCTGCAAGTAACCAAAAGCGTTTTACTAATAGCCAGAGGCAAGAAATTTCTCCCACTTCCCTGCAAGACTCCCCGTAGAGTAAACCCTTATCACCTTACACTCTAATGGGTTTTAGGGTGTTTCCCTTTTGGAGGTGGAGTTTTACGGCCTTTTCAACTGTTTTAAATCAAAGTGTTTCAACTTTTTATACAAATAGCATAGATTAAATTTTCTTAAAAATCAAAATAAAAAACATTTTCTGAAAGCTAAATAATTAAACTCTGCATGCTGTTTTACCAAATTTTAAAATGTCAAACAGATTTTTTGTAATAAGACATTAAATGTGAATTTTAAAGATTATAAAGTAACGTTCTTGTATCGCCTTAAAATTAAAAAAAGTAATAAAATTTCAAAATGACGTGCATAGTTTAAACCTACAGGTTTTCAAAACAACAAAAATTATTAAATTTGAGTAAAATGCAAAGGAAGGAAAGTGATAAATTTCTTCCATTGAAATAACATTAGCCGTTCTATCTCGGAGCGTTACTGATGTAGGGTCTTAAGAGCCCACAATAGTCACAGAAAAATTATTCAAAAAGACCCGGATGACCATGTAAAGTCTATGGGAGCGTTCTTTTCTAATATCTCGCTCAAATTTTAATATTTTTGCATGATGTTTTTGCACAAGATAGCTGAGGGCAATCCCCAACCGGGCTAGTTTTTACTTTTTCGATTTTGGTTATATATTTTTTTATATTACGATAGTTTCAGTTTCAGAACCGGTTTAAACCGGTTTCGAAAGTTAAAGTAATTTTTTAAAGAAAATCTGAAACAAAAATTGAAAAAGTAAAAACTAGCCCGGTTGTGTATTGCCCTCAGCTATCTTGTGCAAAAAAATCATGCAAAAATATTAAAATTTGAGCGAGATATTAGAAAAGAACTCTCCCATATACTTTACATAATCATCCGGGTCTTTTTGCGTACTTTTTCTGTGACTATTGTGGGCTCTTAAGGTTTTTTTTTATACTGTCGGCTTTTGGATTAGTAAAATGAAAAAAGAAATGTTTATTTTTTCTGCGTATGATTCACTTATGTTCTTTTTTTATCGGAATTATAAAAGTTTAACGGATAAAGTACATGTATTTCCACA
Organism: Maratus speculifer; assembly: GCA_964019185.1. Taxonomy (NCBI): domain Eukaryota; kingdom Metazoa; phylum Arthropoda; class Arachnida; order Araneae; family Salticidae; genus Maratus; species Maratus speculifer. The sequence continues at coordinate 6,667,275 of OZ025303.1, read as the reverse complement.
AATAGTATATGTTATATTGATTTAATGATGTTTATCAATTTAAATAACTCTATGGATTTTCAAAAAGTTTTAAAGTACTCTATCGTATCATGCTTTTTCATGTATTTTTTAAATGAACTGTGAAATATATAGTAATGAAGACCCGTTTTTATGTTATTTATTTTTATTTATAAATAAAGGAATTTTCATGTATTTTTTTTCTTTACATCTAGAATATACACTTTATTTTAAGACGTTATAATTGAACTTACTTTTTTCTGCCAAAACAAGATTTTGCAGTCCATAGACTTAATATGTACAATGTATTGTGATTTTTTTTCTCTCAATTTTATTTACTCAAAGAATTTTAAGTAGGAAAAAGTTTTAGACTAACGAAAATAATTCCGATGAAACTTCTAATCTTTACCAAAATAAGATAAAGTTCAAAAAACATGTGAATCAACTGATGAAAACTATTTTACTGTTTGCTTATATTGTTTTTATATTTGATTTTTTGCATTTTTTATTCTTAATTATTATATTCTTTCATGAGTAAACCAATACGCGAATCAGAAATAACTACATTGGAAAAACGTATACAGACATACATATATCTCTATTTTAAAAATTAAAAAAAAAAATCTAATTCTGCTGTTGTAAATAATTTTTGTGTGACTGGAGGATTTTCATAACAATTAAATGTTAAGACAATTATTAATTATTATTACATATTAATAAAACTATTCCATATAAAAAATGAAAATTGGTAATTTCCTAGAAAAATATTTGATAAATACGCCGCAATATAGAGTTTTTAAATTGAACATCTTTTTTAACAGCTATTCAATGTTAAGTCAGGCGAAGTAGTTGTGTTAAATAATTTTATAGCAGCGAAAACTATGCATAACAATTTAATCATCTCTTGCAGGAACAAGCTTCATAAGACTACGGTGTGCACGATGCAATTATTTCTTTTGATTGAATAATTTTTTCAATTTATTTTTTAAGTTTCATTTGGTATTTAATTATTAAGTATTTGGAAATTATCTGTTATCCTCGGTAGAGAACATAGAATTCTGAATCATATGGGAATCTTTTTATTGGTTGAATTCCGCAACCTATTCATTTTCTAATTGGCCCATGTTTAATGTCCAAAAAATGGATTACTTTTACTTTTTATTTTGTTCGTTTTCTGAGTGGTCCACGTATAATATCAAAAAATGGAGTACTTTTGTTCCCACAATAACAAAAAAGTAATAAAAACTTTAAAATAATAATAATTTGAAAACTCATTGTAATAAAGATTTCAAACAAATTTTAGGTAAAAGTGCATTTTTTTCGCTACACAAAGGCGTAAAAATTTAAAATGTGCGATGTTTAGAAGTTTAAAAATTTGCAGTTTCGAAAATTGTAAAACTAAAATTTTACTTAAAATTTGTTTATGATGGGTCCAGGAATATTAATGTTAAATCAATGTCGTACATAATATGAGGCGTTAAGAAGTCAGCCTGATTTACTCCAACACCTAAAAATGCACATTTTAAACAGTTAAAGTTGTCTATCTATAAATCATTGTTTTGTTTTTTTTAATCATTGGTCTAGGAATATTAATGTTTAATGCATGAGGTATGTAACACATGGCTCATTATAGTCATCATAAAAATGATGTTTATTATTATTAATTTAAATATAGAATTTATTTATAAGTCTTTAAAATTTTAATCTTTAAAAATATTAATTTCAGAAATAGTTGTTGTAATTTGTATTTTTTTTTAAATTACATTTTTTTAAATACATTATTTAAATCTGTTTACTTAAAATGGGGTAGTTCCATTTTCATGCCAAATTCTAAAGTAGTGCAAATAACAAAGTTTCCTCATAAATTAAAATTGTATTTCCATATTACTATTCAAAACTCACAAAAATCTTTTAAATAATAGTTATATAATCGCATGTTAAAAGTGGTAAATCGGAAAAATTAAGTCATAAAAATGTATTTATACGTGAATCTTAGAAAAAAAAAAGAAATAAATATATTTTTTAAAATACCGCCATAGAAATGTATTTATACGAGAATAATTAAAAAAGAAATAAAACTTTAAAAAATTATGTCATAAAAAATGTATTTTGCATGTGAATATTAAAAAAAAGAAAAAAATAATAACCTTTTAAAATAATAATCAAATTATTAGGCTTTAGAAACAGAAACTGCTGAAAATTAAGCCATATTTAAAAATATGGAATAACAATATTGCTAAACATTTAGAAATACATTTACATTTCAACTAAAAACTGTATTTGAACGTGAATTTTAAAAGATAAATAAAAATATGGTGAAATTAAGTCATATTGAAAACGATACATTGAAAACAATTCTTTAATTGTGTCATTATGAAATTCTGGGTAAGCGGCGTTGTTTAATAAGTCATTTTATACTAGCTGATTTTCAAATGTTTGGTTGGTTTTATTTAATTAATCACTATAACAACCGTCAGATGTCACGACAGCAGTTGATTTACCCTCAAAATCCTCGAGTCAAAAGAAAATGAATAGAACCTTGATTAAAGAAAATTACCACTGATCGTTTATTTATAATTCAATCTTTCGTAATTATTCTTTAAACGAAACATACATGTGTGTTTAGAGTTTGTGGTGTCGAAACGGACATTTATTTGCCAGCTTACATTGAGGGAGATAGGTAGGGAACAGGGCTCTCTAGTACATATGTACTTAATTATCAATCTCATTTTTACTTTTTTAGTTATTTCATATGTAATCATAAAAAAATTCCATTTGAAGCTATACATTCATCATCGCACAAAATTGCTTAAAAAAATAAAGAATAATAATATATCAACATAAGTATTACTGGGCTACTATATATGTCTACATATACACACACATAAATATATATTAATAAAGGATATAATTCATTTTTAATTTGCAGATTATTAGCTTCGAAATCTTTTAATTTAATTTTACTTTTTTGTTTGTTCATTTTCTGAACTGACTTCTTTAAAGAGCAATTTACTTATATTTCCCATGTAACAAATATTTTCCATGATAAAGTACATCGCAACATTGAAATAAAATGCACTGAATATTTTGAAATCCTGAAATAGTATCAGTATACAACATTATGAAATAGATGCAAATGCATTGCAAAAAAAGAAAGAGTAGTCGCAGTTTGCTGCTTTCATGTATTCAGTGTTATGATGTTTTATTGCCATAAATACATTTTAAATTTTATATTGATGATTGATAAATATATGAATTAACTTGAATGTGTAACAATTTAATAAAAAGTAATTTTATTTTTAATTTATTTCTATTTTGTTTAATTTACGTTTTGTCTTGTTTGTATGTAACCAAGTTTACTATAAAAAAGGGAAAAACTTTTAACATTTTTATAAAACAAATTTTGATGAAAAATGTTTCATCTCATATTTAAACTTTTCGGTAAACTTAAAATTACGTTTTGTGCAAACTACTTTAAAAGGTAACAGAAGCACGCATGATTTTTTTTTGTCATTTTTTAAGTAATTTTCACATAGTTTAAGTTTCCCTTTCTAAAAATGAATTTAGAATTATTTTTATTTATTTGCTAACCTTTTCGTGTTGATTTTTTTTCTATTTTAGAACACGATTACTTATACTTTACTAATGTTAATTGCAGCCATCCAAATAGACTTATTGAAGTTTAAAGCTTATTTCACTGTCTGAAATCTATCAAAATTATTCATTTTGTGTACTCTGCAATTCATATTTAGGTTGAGGAAGGGTTTATGAAGATGTTTGGAAAATATTGTATTACAACAGGGTTTAACAGATAGGGGCTCTCCAAATATAACGTTATCAATTTTATGGTAATTTTGGACCCCTTCCCCCTTCCATCTAATATCATACGTTATCATCCTTGTTATCAAACTGTAACTTTAAAAAATATATATGAATATATTTCTTTTGATTGGAGTGATATACAAAATTGATTACATTTATTTTTCGTATACTTTATTGATTTGGCTGAAAATAACTCAATCAAATATCACTTTATATCAAAAAACACTTAAAAGAAATAGTAACTGTTTTAAAGTATTCCATAACAGCTTTTTGCTACATAATGCATTCAACAGTAATAAAGTCTTGCTGCACTCATCCCGAATGGGAAGGGGTGAGGTATAGGTAGAAATTCGTATCAACAAAACAAATAGACAACATTTTTTCTCTTTCCTTTTTATTTATTAGCAAACATAAACTTCATTTCAAACATATTTCACATATGGTCTTTCGAATGGTAATTATATATGCATACACATATGAAGAAGAATAGGAAGGTCAAACGCTTGGGTATTCTACATTTTAGAATTAAACAATTTTTATAATTTAGTAATAATAGCTTTGTATTTTTATAAAAATAGATAATCAATTAGAAAAAGATAATATACTATTTAGAACCAAAGACTGTCTTACAAATAAAAAGAGAAATTTTGAGTGGATCAAAAATGATATTGATATAAACAGAAAAATCTCCCTATATGATATCAGATGCAAGACCCCTTCCCTACTCCCTCCTGAAAACTAATATGCTATGAACTATTTGGCTATATTGTAACTGAATGCTCTTGAATATCCTTGTAAAGGAAGTATAAATTGTACGTGCTTTGTTTTTAATAACGAGCATTGCATAAAAATTCTTAGTAACATGTATCAACTTCATGGCAATACGACTCTATTTTTGCAAGCTAAATCACGGACAGACAGATAGACAGATCGAAATCACAAACAATTTTCAACTAATGTTGGAAAGTGTTAATGAGTAGAAATATTTCTTGTCATGAATAGAAGAAATAGGCGTGTGCGTGTATGTTAGGGGGGGGGGTAGTATTCAACTCATAATTTGATTTGAAGAGTTGTTGGATAAAACATAGAAGTTGTATTTTTTTATATACATCTTTTTTTTTTCAGAAATACTTTAAATAACATTAAGACTTATAAGAAAATATTCAGCCCTCCCCCAAGCTGCAGTTAGCAATAATGTAAATATTTCGTCTAAAGTTTTTTTCGTTCTATTTTCATTCGTTTTTCATAGTTTAGAAGGCCTCCGAATTATAAGGCTCTTTTGTGTTTCTACTCCCAGCCTTTCCAGCTAATTAATTGAAAAAACTGGTCTTTCGGGGGGGGGGGGGGAACCATAGTACTTACCTATCATATAGATGCATAATGTAAAAATATAAAAATAAAACACGTGTAAACTATCTAAAAAATGCATTGCATTTCCAAAATAAAGTTGAAACGTACATTTAAATATTTTTAACACATAACACATCTATTAACGAATTGCTGATGAACCCATTTTGACAAATTATATAAAACGCCAAACCGCTCAAATAGTACCGAATTACGTAAAAGAAACATCCTTATACTTCCAAAAACAATAATCCTATTAACTACCAGTTAACTGCGTTGGATTAAGCCTCTTATATTCTATTAAAGTATATCTTTGAATTTAAATTTGAATTAAATACAGGGTCATGAAAAATCGAAGAGTGCGGAAAATAAGATTACAAATATTTCGGCAACTCATTGTCAGATAGACTTTGTTCTTCATGCAAAATTTGTGTTATTTTATTATCTTTTACATCCACTGCTTAAAATAAAATGTTTCGAGAATTTTTAGATACCTTTCATCAGAACGAATATTTTGAGAGACCGAAACAAATAGTTCCGGATAACCGAGGTTACTGATATTCAATAGGATTTTTTCCATTATTACATACTAAGTACACATCAAATTTCAAGTCTCTACCTCAATTTGTTCCGGAGATTCCGGAACGTTTACAGACACCCAAACAGACAGACGGACGGAAGCAAATTTTTCTTTTTAAACTATGTTTTTTGAAATCTCTAGTATCTAAAACGTGTAAATCCGTCATAAAATGGTGTCCATTTTCAAAACTATTGCAAGATTTACCCTAGACTACGTATGATGGGTAAGTAACAAGATAAGAAGAAATCAAAGTTTCTATAGACCGATAATTGTTATTATTTAACCCTTCCAATCTTTATAAACGCCCCTTGAATGTAGACCTTGTATTCCTATTCTTTTCTGTGCCTTAATCTAAACTTACAATCCAGGTGCGCAATTTTTGAAGCCAGATTCGTGATATCATAAATCATTATCCTCATTTCGAGTGTTACAGTTCAAAGTCACTCTTTTACAATCAGTTATTGATAAGCATATTTTTCAGAACAGGCAAGTAATTTTTATACGCTTTAGAATTTTATCAGCCTATTTAAATTGTGTAAGCATTTGCTAGAATTGTAATAAAAAAAATTTACTAACGTCTTACGTTTTATTTCAAAACAATCCAGATCAATCATTATCAGAGCTCCAATTCAAGGTAAAAATTATTATTTCTTTCTTTTTCTATTCCTTTAGTTAAAATACATCATTTATTAAAATTTGAAAAGATATGTTTATTCAGGCTGCTTATATGAATAATTTTTAGGCATTATTTTTATGATTTAAGTAGATGATTTTTTTAATATAGTAACGAATCTGAAAGTTTAACGAATTACAATACGTCTATTTCTTATTAAAAATATAATGTCACATAGTTCATCCGGAAGAAAAGTGAAACATCTCGCAAAACTTCATTTCGCATTTTATGCACTAATAGGTCCATTACAAGCCCTAATAGCATGCATGGTCATAGTGATGTCACAGTGACGTCACTGTGACTCACTTTGGTCACATCACATCTGTGACCAAAATACCACCACTCAGTGACGTCACATTGTGACTGAGATGTGACTTTCTTAAAAATTTTCTGAAATTCAATCGACGTCACGTGACGTCACATCGACAATCGATGATCAAGGACAATGTGACTTCACAACAACGTTGCAGTGTTGTCACCATGCTTTACGGGAAGGTGTGTCTTGCTGTACAGAAAGTTTTATAAATGAAGTTATACGAGAAGTCACTTTACTACGCTACTTTTCCATTCATGACCATAGAAAATAAATGGATTTTTAGAGAGGTAAATTTATTCAACACTCTATACCTCATCGCATGTCTTTATTTTGAAAGGTTTTATGCAAATTTTTATTCCTGCATGAAAAGTTAAGGACTGTAATTTCAAGTTACAATAAAATCATGCAAATTTTCTTTAGCCTCTCCTGTGAAATTGACTTTTGTTGAGAGGTGTCACTTTTCTTGTGGATGAACGATAACTATTTCAGAAATATTCATCTAAATTACCTCTACTTATATTTAAACTAGTCTATAACGTCTCACTTTTACAGGAATGTTTTAGATGGGCTCCATTTAACCTCTACAGACACCAGGGTTTATTTACATATGTTTTTTAACTTCAGTAACGGGCTTATATAAATATACTGATAAATGAAAAAAATTAAATAGTGAAAAAAATTAAAATTTATTTTTTTTATTTAAAATTTGATGATATATGGAGACACAAAAAGTACATTTTTAGCACTTTCCAACAAAGTTGAAAAGTGCTTATGCATTCGGTTTGTCTGGCCGTCTGTTCGTCTGGCCGGATGGCCGTATGGCCGTCTGTCCGCGCTCTAACTCTCGAAACATACTCAGATTGCAATGAAACTTTTGGACGTTATTTAGGTTTACCCTAGCACGAACCCTATTAAAAGTAAAGTTTCTACCGTGATTAATTTATTTACAGGGGCAGTCAAATGTTTTCAGTTACATTATGGCCTATGCGGAAAAATAGTTTCAAATGAATTTTAACGTTTATAACACTTTCCAAAAGTTTGAAAAGTGCTTATTCATTCCGTTTGTTTGTCCGTCTGTCCGTGCTCTAACACATGTAAATATACTCGAATTGCCCTGAAATTTTTGTATGTTATTGATGTTTACCCTAGCACAAACCCTATTGAAAATAAAGTTTTTACCATGATTAGTTTATTTACAGGGAGAGCTAGAAATTTTCCATTACATTATGGCCTATGGGGAAAAATCGTTTCAAAAGAGTTTTAAAGGTGTTACATCCTCTCAAACATATTAAAATTTGCATGCATTTTAGAAGTACTCTAAAATACCCATTCTATAAAATATCCGATGAAAATATAGCTATTATTCTTTTACATGGCCACACAAAAAAAATTCCATTGGATAATGGTAAAGGGAGGGGGGGATAGTTTGCGACATTTTGAAAATATATTAAACTGTTTCATGTATAACAAAATTGATGTATGTCACTGAGGCTTAATATAAATTATACGATACTGTCTTGCATAATGTGAAATACACTGCATTTACAGGGACATACAAAAGATTTCAAATAGTATATTCCTTCCGACGGACTGTATTTGTTTCCGATGGTGGCTGATCGATGGATGTAATAGATTTTAATTATGATATACGCATTCAAGTTTCACTAAATCTTTGTACATTATAAGGGTGTGTATAAATGTTATAGTTGATATACTGGGCTATCCAAAAGAGCTCGCCAACGTTACTGAGTATGAGCGTAAATTACTAAAAGGTGGTTCTTAAATAAGGTATACATTTTTATGCTGAACTCCATTCAATTTACAAAGAAATGTTTGCAGAATATACATAAAGTTATATGCAGGGTCTCGCAAAGAATTGTGTACATGGACATGAATGATAATTTATAACAATGTGATTTCAGTTTTTTTAAGAGTTTTAGTTTAAAATGAATTTTAGCTTCTTCCAGACGTGTAATAAAGGTACTAGGTAAACTACAAGGCTGAACAAAAGTTTTCAAGTATGTTTCCCATTTATTAACACAAATTGCTCAGAAAGAAATTTTAAGCTTTTTTCTTGCTAAACTAAATTTTCCCATTTTATAATATGTATATCAACTGACAGATCAAATACAGGGCTCTTCAAAAGTATTGGAATACATATTTGGCTATATACCCTTATTCCCCTAATTAACAAAGTTTTTTTTAAAGACTTCATGAAGTGTTGAAAAGTGCTTCATAATCTATGCTTAACGCATGATTTTTCTTAATTGTTATAAGTTGTGTTCGTGATAAGATAAATCTTTTTATTAATTTGGGACAGGAGACTTGAGACAGAGGTAAAATTAGCTCGCTATTGATCTGAGGTCGTTATATCCGCTGTTTCAGTATTTTCTTCTGATATATCACCGAAAAAAGTAAGTATATTTTACATACTTTACTGTATTTTTATTATTCGTAATTATGAAGCACCTACAGTCGTCGTTCAGTACGTCCGTCTGTCCGCACATAATAATACAAAAACGACCCAACCGAATCGTTTTAAATTAAAAATATATCATTATTACATAATATTATCAAGTCAGTTCAAAATTTATGAAAATCGGAAGCATAGTTCAATTACAGGGACACTCAAAATTATTCCTTTACATTACGGTCAAAGCGGAAAAAACAGTTTCAAGTGCATTTTAATGGTGTTATACTCTTTAAAACATAATAAAATTCCTATGCATGTATAAAATATGTACCAAAGCGTGCATTCTGTACAATATGGGGTGCAAAGAATGTTTTTTATTAATATACAAGGCCACACAAGAGTATTCTATTACGTAATGTTGTACGGGAAATATTATTTAGGGTGCGCCTTAATACTATTAAACTATTTCACATTTTACGAAATTGATATGCTGAGATTTACTAAAAGTTAATTCCTGTATAATAGAAAGCATTTAGTATTTACAGGGACACACAAAAAAATTTCATATACTGCATTGTATCTGAAGTACTGAAATTATTGTAGTAACTAGTTTCATTTAAAACGCCTGTATTTAATTTTTGTATTTCTAGCTAAAACAAACCATTTTTAAAATGTATTTAAGCATATTTTATTATCTGGAAATTGAATTTGAAATTTTAAGCATAATGATCCGCTGTAAATCTATAAATATCAGTCAGAAAAATTTAAAATCACTTAATAAATGTGTTACATTTTCCATAAATTTAAATATAAATTCGTGAATTAAAAATTTTATATCATTTCTAGCTAATATACATTAGTAAATATTTTAATTTAAAACGCCACTCTTTGATATTTGTACTTTTAGATAAAACAAAATATTTTAAAATATATTTAAACATGCTATATTATCTGTAAATTGAATTGAATATTTATGCATAAAAATCCACTGTAAATCTACAAACATCAGTTAGAGAAATTATATAATAAATATTTTCCATTTAATATGCCAATCTACAGAATTTGTATCTCTATAATAAAATAAAAATGTGTGATATTTTAAAAACTTCGTACGAACGCACCTCATTTGTTACACTTGAAGCGCAATTTCGAACTTGTTAAAGTTTGTTAAAGAGTAGATAAATAAAAAACTAGTTAAAAATCATTCTTAATAATTCATGAAGAAAAAAGGGCTGATAATTACTTTTGTGCATACTTTTAAATTATTCAAATTAAATAATGGAAAACCAATTAAACTCTCTCAAGTCAATCAAAATGTATTTGTTTTTCATTCTTTAATACATTTTTTATTTTTTTATTTACATTTTATGTGCTAATTTTTAGTATTTGAAATAATTCATTATAGCAGTTTTACAGCCAGATGCCTATTTTAGAGAGCATAGATTGGCTTATCATTAACTCCATTATTGTAACTGGTAATATAATATTACTTTTTCAAAATATATAATCAGAAATTATTTAAATTTGTATTTTTCCGTTAGATGGTCACAAAATGTGTTCATAGCAGCAGTTATTTTGCGTGTGCAAATTATAAAAAATATATGTTTAATATATGCTTTCATGTTTAAATAAATTGTTTTTGGCTTGGGATGTTATTTCTCGATAAAATACTTCCTAAATTGAGTCAAAAACGTCTATTTGATGTACGGATTTTAATTGAAATGAGCACTGTAAAAAATAATCATTGATTTTACAGCAAAGAACCGTAAATAAACAACAGTATACCGTTTTATAAACAAAAATGGAGAAATGTACCGTATAATATTACTTAGCGGTATATTGCATTTTATTTAGCGGCTTATTATAGTTATTTAACGGTGTAATTGTTGATTTTACAGTGTTATACAGCAATTTGGTTGCTGTAAAATCAACAAATTAGTTTAAAAGTTTATTAAATCCATTAGACTTTTTAAATCTCAAGATTTCAAGAACATCACTTTTTATACAAACATTTTAATAAACAATTTTCAATACTTGTGTAACAAACAGTTAATAAAAAATAACATTTAAATGTTTCGGTTCCAATCTGATAAGAACCGTAACAAGTTAAAAATTGCACGTGAAGCGTAGCAAATGAGGTGCGTTCGTACGATAATGAAGTTTTAAAAATATTCAGATCTTGCTGACATGGTAGACAGTACCTTGGATACAGTATAATGGTCGAAATCTTTGTGTTCCAGTAAGTATACAGGAAGTAATTTTTATTACACCTCAGCAACATATATCATATTCATATAATATGAAATAGTTTAGTATAATTAAAACACGACCCAAACAATGTTTCCCCGTATATCATTATATAGTGGAATACTTTTGCGTGGCCCTGTAATTTAATAATAAATATTCTTTGCATCACAGATTGTACAGAATGTATATTTTAGTACATATATACTTCATAGGCTCATGTCAATTTTATTATGTTCGAATGAGTTAACACCATTAAAATGCATTTGAAACGTTTTTTCCCATCGACTGCAATGTAACGGAATATTTTTGATTGTCCCTGTAATTTATCTATGCATCCGATTTTCATAAAATTTGAAATGACTCGATTAAATTATATGGTTTAAATTTCAATTGATTAAAATGCACTTGAAACTTTTTTCCCCATTCACTGTAATGTAATTGAACCCTTTTGATTCTCCCTGTATTTGATCTATGCATCCGATTTTCATAAAATTTGAAAAAAACTTGACAAATTTATGTAATAATTATGTATTTTTAATTTGAAACGATTCGGTTGGATAGTTTTTGCGTTGTTATGTGCTGACATACGGACGGACTGAACGAAAACTATAGGTGCTACATATTTACATAATTACGAACGCACCAAAAAATGCAAAACGTCTCATGCTCAATACAAATAAAACGATACAAATGACACTGTCGCGTGTCATTGCAGACAAACAGACGGACGGCATTTTTTTCCTAAAAATATATTTTTTGGAATCTCCAGTGTCTGAAATGTGTAAATCCGTCACAAAAAAATTTCGATTTTCAAAACGATTGCAAGACTTACCGATTAAGACTACGTATGATGAGTAAATAAAAATAGTTTGTAAATTGCTATCTTTATTTGCAAAACCCAAGTTAAGTTAACTAAAAAGTAAGAAAAATCATGCGTTAAGCATAGATTATGAAGCACTTTCCAACACATCAAGAAATCTTTAACAAAACTTCGTTAATTAGGGAAATAAGGGCCAATACTTTTGAACAGCCCTGTATTTGATCTGCCAGTTGATATACATATTAAAAAATGGGAAAATTTATTTTACCAAGAAAAAAGCTTAAAATTTCTTTTTTGAGCAACTTGTACTAATAAATGGGAAACACACTTGAAAACGTTTTTTCAGCACTGCAGTTTACCTTGTACCTTATTACACGTCAGTAAGAAACTAAAATTCATTTTAAACTAAAACACTCTTAAAACAACTGAAATCAGATTGTTATAAATTATCATTCATCGGTGTTCATGTACACAATTCTTTGCGTGGACCTGTATTTCATTTTATCTATATTCTGCAAACATTTCTTTGTAAATTGAAATCAGTTCTGCGTAAAAATGTATACCTTATTTAAGGACCACCTTTAAGTAATTTACGCTCATATTCAATAACGTTGGCGAGCTCTTTTGGATAGCCTTGTATATCAACTATAACATTTATACACACCCTTATAATTTACAAAGATTTAGGGAAACTTAAATGCTTATATCATAATTAAAATGTATTAGATCCATCCATCAGCCATCATCGGAAACATGTACTGTACAGTCCGTCGGAAGGAATTTACTATTTGAAATCTTTTGTGTGTCCCTGTAAATGTAATGTACTTCATATTATGCAAGACAGTGTCGTATAATTTATATTAAGCTTCAGTGACATATATCAATTTTGTTATACATGAAACAGTTTAATATAACGAAACAGTTTAATATAACTATTTAATATAACTAATAAAACTGAAATTTCGCATAGCTATCCCCCCCCCCTTTACCATTATTTTATGGAATTATTTTGTGTTTCTCTGAAAAAGGAATAATAACTATATTTTCACCTCATATTTTATAGAATGCGTATTTTAATGCACCTCTTAAATGCATGTAAATATTAATATGTTTTGACAGAGTGTAACATCTTTAAAACGCCTTTGAAACGATTTTTCCCCCATAGGCCATAATGTAATGGAAATATTTGACTGTCCCTGTAAATAAACTAATCATTGTAGAAACTCCATTTTCAATAGAATTCGTGCTAGGGTAAACGTCAATAACATACAAAAATTTCAGGGCAATTCGAGTACATTTACAGGAGTTAGAGCACGGATAGACTGACAGAGGGACAGAGGGATAGACAAACCGAATGTATAAGCATTTTTCAATTTTTGGAAAGTGTTATAAACGTTAAAATTCATTTGAAACGATTTTTCCCCATAGTATTTAATTGTTAGGTAATTTGAAAATAAAAATAAAGCAACGTGAAACATAATTAAAATATAACGCGCGTGATTTTTATTTATTTTTTAAATTTCATTTATAATAGTTTATTGTCATTTTCCATTTTTGTGTTTATTTGTATATTTTGTTTTTCTGATGATGACTGAGTAAATTCAATCGAAACATGTCAAATTATTAAGATCTTTTAATGTATTTTATTAACATTTGACGTCCTTTTTAGGAATTAATTATTTAATGTACATTTTGAGTGATTTTTAGAAAATACTACCCCTGACAATAAAGTTCGGTGAATGAATTCGGAACGACCGGTCTGGCAACACCGGGGAAACAAAACGCTACACCTGCATAGAGGCAAGTGTAAACCATCTTCCCCCACCGTTGTTCATTTGAGCGTCGTTTATGTTCTGTGTAAGACGTGCTTTACTAAGTGCCTGTTCAGTGCGTTGGTTCTTAACTGAGAACAGGAAAATTAACGAACGAAAGATCAGTTTAAAGTTTGATTTTAAGCTTTGCAAGACATAAAAAAAAATTCGTGTGGGATGGTGCAAATTGAACACCCACCATACTCGCCAGATCTCTATCACCCAGACTTCTTCCTATTTTCACGACTCAAACTCTCTTTGAAAGAGATTTGACAATATTCCTCACATCCAACGAAACGTGACGAAGCTTTTGAACTTCATCCCAAAAGAAGATTTCTTGCCAATTTCCCAGGATATGTATAACAGATCTCAGCGGTGCATAGTTATAGGAGATGACTATATGGAAAGATGGTATGGTAACTTTCGTAAATATTTCATCTACATTAATGCTACGAGACTATTCACCGAACTCTATTGTCAGAGGTAGTATATATTTTTGAAATGTTTTTAATGTACGTATAAGAGAACTTCTGTTTATAATTTAATGTCTTGATTAGTTGTTGCCACAGTCAACATGACATCAGCGTTACTTCCTGACACATTTTTACTTTATTATAGAGATACGAATTCTGTAGATTGGCATATTAAATGGAAAATATTATTACATAATTTCTATAACTGATATTTATAGAATTACAGCGAAAGCTTACGCATGAACTTTCATTTAAATTTGCAGATAATAAAACATATTCAAATACATCTTAGAATATTTTGTTCTATCTAAAAATACAAAATTGAAGAAGGGTGTTTTAAATTAAAATAGTTACTAATGTAAATTAGCTAGTTTAAACTTTAAAAAATGATGTAAAAATTTTAATTTACGAATTTACAGTTAAATTTATAGAAAATGTAACATGTTTATTAAGTGATTTAAAATTTTTCTTACTGATATTTATAAACTTAAAACGGATTTTATGCATAAATTTTCGATTCGACTTGCAGATAATGAAATATGTTTAAATACATTTTAAAATGTTTGTTTTATCTAAAAATTAAAAAATTAAAAAAGGGCGTTTTAAATGAAATTAATTATCTATGTGATTTAGCTAGTACTTATAAAACTTATAAAATTTTTAATTCACGAATTTGCGATTAAATTTATAGATAATGTAGCATGTATATTAAGTGATATTTTTTTAAACTTTTCTTGCGATTTTCGCTATACGTTTGAATTTAAAACTTTCAATAAAACGGGAGAAGGGGGAATACATAGAAGCTCACGTTTAACCCTTTCATTGACAAATTACGTCAGTTGCTAAAGTGTTCATAGGATTGAATGAAGTCAGATTTTACAAACAGATTGTTTTATAATATGTAAAAAAATTTTCTTCAAATACATTATAAATGTAAAATTCTGTTAACCCTTTCCGGCATACTATGCCCAGTCCGGGATATCCAATTTTAATTCCAAACTTGGAAACGCCACCAATAATATTTTAATAAATTTTTGCTTTTAGAGTGAAAGCTGAAATTAAGGAGTTCTAATTTCTTAAATAATCATTTCTGAATTCCGGTGTCAGTCGAAAATTTCTCATTTTACTAACATATACGGAAAGTGTTAAACTCAGTGTTGAATTCAGGGGGTGACCTGCGGGGGCATCCCCCCCCCCGGAGCAATGAAATATCCCCCAAGAAAATTTGAGATTTTGTATTTTCAATGGTCCAAAATTGTAATTTCACCCCCGGGACTCCATAATGTCCACCCCGGGAGTCATGAAAGTCCCTCCTGGAGGAAAGTATCTGAATTCAACACTGGTTAAACTTCTTGGTGCCACTGTTGCACTGGGTAATTTAAATCAAGTGCCTCATATATATATTTCACTGCCTAGGAAAGGGTTAATAAGAAATATAACTTTTTATGAGAACAAAATCCATTTGCTAGAATTTTTTTAGTGTTAAATACACATTTAGAAGTAAATTCCATATTAATCTAGATAAAAATGTTACTGTTGTAGATAAAATACTGATTATAACAGCTACTTTATAGAAAATGTGGGTGTATTTGTTTTTTTACAGGGCTCCACAATTTAGAAAAATTATCGACCATGAGCAAAACTTACGGAAAAAGCGCTTTCAATTATAGAATGATTAACTTAATTTTAATTGCGTTCCCAGTTATATGAATTAGATTAAAATAATTAATCTAAACATATTAGCCTAAAATTTCATATATATTATAGTATGTGAGTAAATTTTATAAATTATACATAAGGATCTGCCAAATAATTCGAATGAGTTGCAAACAATAGGTAAGAAATAATTTACTGTTCTTGTCCAGAATAATATTAATTTTACAAGTGAAACATTTATGTTTTTATGTTTGTCTCATAGGTTAGCGAGATTTCTAAATTTCCGATTACTTCAATTGCCGTCACCTCCCCCCCCTTCCAAATCTCTTGACTGATTAAAAAATATTTTAAAAATATGAAATTACCTTCCCAAACACTCAATATTTTTTTATCATTTTAACCTTTATGCCTTTCATAACGCCTCTTGAATGTAACGGTTATCTTCCTTATTGTTTTGTGTGCCATTTATCTAAACTTGCAACGCAGGAGGGAAATATTTCGAGCCGAACCCGCGATTAGATAAAACTTTATCTTCATTTTCAATATTAAAGTCGAAAGTCATTGTTAGCATATCAGTTATTTATGAGAATTATTTTTCAGTACACGTAAGTACTTTATAGTCGTTGGAGATATTCCGTAACCCGTTTCAATTTTGTGAAGTAATAACTAGCCAATTGGTGGGATATTCTTTTAAATTCGAGCATCAAAGCTTACATTATAATCCATTTAACCATATCCAATTGTCAACCAGTTCAACCTACTTCAAGTCAATTTTCAGGTATGACCTATTTTTATCTTTTTATTTCTCCTTTTAATGTTTTAAATTAATGATATCAATGAATAGATGGGGAAAATTTTTTTTTGCAGTATTTTTTATAATATAAGTACATGATTTTCTTTCCGTAATAAGGAATTTGAAAATTTAATGAATTATAAGTATGTATTTATTAATACTTTTGAGTCTGGTGTATCATTAATAGAACTTGTCTTTTAATTATGTAATATTTTGTTTTGACAAATGTTTTTGGGACTGTTTATATGTTATATGTGTGTTTATGTATTTACTATACGACTTTATTAACATTTAGGCATATAATAATGATACAAATGAAATAATAATAAAATAGTAATAATAAACATTTGCTTAGTTCTCTTTGCACTGTTTACGATTCTTTTATTTCAAACATATATAATATATCACTGTTTCAATTTAAACTAAATGCCACATTCCTGAAAGAATCAGTGTAACAAAGCACAAAAAAGACGTGTGGCACTCGGGGACTGCCGCGGTAAAGCTATTGCATAGCACTTTTTATCAACTTATGCAATCATAATTATTTATTTACTTTTTATTTATGCAGTTTTTTTGTCTTTGATATTAATTCAAGCTATACATTTTGAGCGTGATGACCGATAACAAAACATTTTTTTCTTTTATTGAATAAATGAGAAATTAATATCGTTTAAAATATTTTAATTATCTTACAATACATATAGGTTAATCAGGAATTTTTATCATTGAAAATATACGTTTATGGTAGCTGAAATAAAAAACATAAGTTTGAGACTTGATATTCTCAAAATATCTGAAAAATGCCGCTTTAATGTCTGCCGAAGTCAACCGATGGATACCGTGCTGAAGTCTGCCAAACTCAAGCGACGATAGCCGGAGTATTAGGTTTTTTTCTCGTTGCGGAATTTCTAGATTCTTTCGCCGCGCTCAAAGCCCGCGATAAAAGATAGGCAATACCTAAATAAATTACCAAACAAAATTTGGCCGCAATACGAAAATTAGATCGCGAGTTATAAGCATTATAAATTTTCCGATCCTCACCGTAGGGGTCTCCTGTCACCAAAAATTAACATTGTCTCATTAAAAATTACCAAACGAAATTTGGCCGCGCTACGAAAATTAGATCTCGAGTTATAAGTATTTTAAATTTTCCAAACTTCACCGTGGGGGGGGGGGGTCACCTGTCACCAAAAGTAACACAGTCTCATAATAAATTATCAAACAAAATTTGGCCGCACTACGAAAATTAGATCGCGAGTTATAAGCATTTTAAATTTTTCGACCCTCATCATGGGGGATCTCCTGTCACTAAAATTAACATTGTCTCATCATAAATTACCAAACAAAATTTGGCCGCGATACGAAAATTAGATCGCGAGTTATAAGCATTTTAAATTTTTCGACCCTCACCGTGGGGGGGTGGTTCTCCTGTCACCAAAAGTAACACCGTCTCATAATAAATTACCAAACAAAATTTGGCCGCCCTACGAAAATTAGATCGCGTGTTATAAGCATTTTAAATTTTTCGACCCTCACCGTGGGGGGGGGGGTCTCCTGTCACCAAAAGTAACACTGTCTCATAATAAATTACCAAACAAATTTTGGCCGCACTTCGAAAATTAGACCGCGAGTTATAAGCATTTTAAAATTTTCAACCCTCACCATGGGGGGGTCTCCTGTCACCAAAAATTAACAGTGTCTCATAATAAATTACCAAACAAAATTTGGTAGTGCTACGAAAATTGATCGCGAGTTATAAGCATTTTAAATTTTACGACCCTCACCGTGGGGGGGTCTCCTGTCACCAAAAATTAACACTCTCGCATAAAAAATTACCAAACAAAATTTGGCCGCGATTCGAAAATTAGATCGCGAGTTATAAGCATTTTAAATTTTTCGACCCTCACCGTGGGGGGTCTCCTGTCGCCAAAAGTAACACTGTCTCATAATAAATTACCAAACAAAATTTGGCCGCGCTACGAAAATTAGATCACGAGTTATAAGCATTTTAACTTTTTCGACCCTGACCGTGGTTGATCTCCTGTCACCAAAATTTAGCACTGTTTCATAAAAAATCATTAAACAAAATTTGGCCGCGCTACGAAAATTGATCGCGAGTTATAAGCATTTTAAATTTTTCGACCCTCACTGTGGGGGGGGGGGGTCTCCTGTCACGAAAAATTAACACTCTCTCATAATAAATTACCAAACAAAATTTGGCCGCGATACGAAAATTAGATCGCGAGTTATAAGCATTTTAAATTTTCCGACCCTCACCGTGGGGGGTGTCCTATCACCAACAGTAACACTGTCTCATAATAAATTACCAAACAAAATTTTGCCGCTCTACGAAAATTGATCGCGATTTATAAGCATTTTAAATTTTTCGACCCTCACCGTGGGGGGGTCTCCTGTCACCAAAAATTAACAATCTCTCATAATAAATTACCAAACAAAATTTGGCAGTGCTACGAAAATTGATCGCGAGTTATAAACATTTTAAATTTTTCGACCCTCACCGTGGGGGGGGGGGTCTCCTGTCACCAAAAATTAAAACTGTCTCATAATAAATTACCAAACAAAATATGGCCGCGCTACGAAAATTAGATCGTGAGTTATAAGCATTTTAAATTCTTCGATTCTCACCGTTGGGCGGGTCTCCAATCACCAAAAGCTACATTATCCTACCTTGTTTTATCTTAAGACGATTTTTTTCTATACATATTCTATCAGGAATTTTTATCATTGAAACTGTAGATTTATAGTAACTGAAATAAGAAACATAAGTTTGAGATTTGATATCCTCTAAATATCTGAAAAATACCTCGTCAATGTCTGCCGAAGTCTACCGAAGGATACCATGCCGAAGTCTGCCGAGCTGAAACGACGTTAGCCGAGTGTTAGGTTTTTTCGTTACCGATGTGTTAGGATTTTTCGCGTTACGGAATTTTTGGATTCGGTCGCCGCGCTCAAAGCCCGTGATAAAAGCTATGCAATAGCTTAAAAATATTAGAAAGTTTAAAAAAGAGTTAATTTTTTTTTTTTTTTAATAGAAAATAATAAGTTTTCTAAAATCTCCAAAAACGCTTCCTTAGCCTATTGTCCTATGAATATGAATCGAATGGCACGCAAAACAACAACATTCTCTATGAGTCGGACAATGAAATATTCATTGAACTCTAATGAATCCATTTGGATAACTAGTATTAATATTAAACATAAAAGTAATTTGTTGATGTCTTTCAGGTATATATATGTTTTTAAACAAATTGAAAGTTTACAACTGAACGAAAAATTGGCCAGGCTGGGAATTGAACCCAGATACTTGGCTTACAAAGCATTGTCCTTGTAAGCCAAGTATCTGGGTTCGATTCCCGGCCTGGCCAATTTTTCGCGCAGTTGGTAATATTCAATTCATATGATAAATTTACCAATCAGTTGATTGTGTTAAGATAATAGTACATATTTTTTTCTTCTTTCTAATGCTTTATTTTAAAGGTACCGCTGAATAAATGGAAAAATACTTTTATTTGCACTAATTTTATTATTTAAGAATAAGATTTTCTTCGAAATAGCGAACCTGAAAATTTAATGAAAAACTATATGGGTTTTTATTAACCCATTTGGACCTTATGTATACTATTAATACTACATGTCTTTTAATTGAATATTATTTTGTTATAACGAATACAACAAGTGCGTATTTATTAACCCTTTCGGATCAGCTGTACTATCAATAGTTCATATCTTTTATGAGCATTACTTCGTTTTAACAAATACAACAAAAACGTATCTATTAACCTATTAGGGTCTGATGTACTATTAATAATATATGCCATTTCATTGAAATATTATTTTGTTTTAACGAATACAACAAGTGGGTATTTATTAACCCTTTCGGTTCAGGTGTACTATTGATAGTACATGTTTTTTATAAATATTATTTTGTTTTAACGAATGCAACAAGTGCGTATTTATTAACATTTTCGTATCAGCTGTACTATTAATAGTACATGCCTTTTATGAGTATTATTTGTTTTAACAAATACAACAAATGCGTATTTATTAATTCTTTCGGATCAGCTGTACTATTAATAGTACATGTCTTTTATGAGTATTATTTGCTTTAAGAAATATAATAAGTGAGTATTTACTAACACTTTCGGATCAGGTGTACTATTAACAGTATATGGCTTTTAATTGAGTATTATTTCGTTATGATAGTGTCATTTACTTTTATTTATAGTTAAATTTATTTTTATGTCCTGCTTTTTTGGACTGAAAAATAAAACGGGCATTAAATTTGAAGCGTTTTTATTAAATTTTAGTTTAAATAATAAACTAGTCGTTGCACAGTGTGGTATTTAGCTAAAAAATCTGGCCAAAATTATGTAAAACCTCTTGTGCTTTTTATAGCTGATAAAATGTTTTATAAACACATAAAATTCTCTATTACATATAAAACAAACCATTTTTTGCACAATTTGCGCAAAAATTACGCATATTTACAATATACAAATTAGTGTGCTATAGACCATTAATCTATTGGTCAGAGTCTTCAACATCATCCTCTTCAGAATCACTCGTGACTATAGATTCTGGTAATAAAAACTCTAAAGCCTCTGTTGAAAATGTTTTACGTCTTTTTGCTCTTTTTCGCGTACTACAGCTCAAATAAGGATCGGAACTCAGTAGCAAGCGATTGATCACATCTTCATTACATTGTATGCGTGAGACTTTTCTTGAAAAATTCTGCCTATATGAGCGTAAATGCTTGTTTCGGGCTTCAGCTGCTTCCTCTGATAATTGTCCGATTGGAAGCAAAGCATGTTCGATGATAATGGCTCCATGACTCAAAATTTGTGTTGGTGACATTGGATGCCAACCGTAAAGATTTACATAATGTTTAGAGGTAGCATATGCAAATTCTTCAATTTTTTTTGTATCTATTTTATAACCGCTTGCTAATACTTCTAGTATAATTTTTAAATTTTGAATTAATTTTAAGTCGATTCCTGTAATTTTCGCTGATAATTCAGGGTTAGAGAAAAATCTTCTAGAGGTGTTTCCGTCATTGGTGTTTCCGAAACCGGCTTTCGGAATGTCTACCAGTAATCCCATCTCAGACTTAAACTTTTCTTGTATTAATTTTTTTTCTTTGACAGACAATTTCTTTCTCCTTATCACTTCTTGCTTGCCACTTTTTTATTGGAAGTTTATAAGAAAGATGTAGAATTGATTCAAAGAATCTGATTCTAGCATGGAGTATTGAAAGTCCAAATTTCAAAGAATTAGGGTCGATGTCTTCAGCTATTTTCAGCTTATTAAAGTCTTTTGATGATTATTTGCAAATGTAGCATTGCATCGTGGAATTGGTGCTGGTAATTGCGTTGCAAACTTTAGCATCGACCATTGTCAACATTAATCTGTATTGGACTTGTAGTAAGCCATAAGCTGTGAGTACCTCTGTGTTCATTAAATTTCGCGCCTGCTCTTCAATGTACTTTATTTCTTCTTGTATTATGTTTTTATCTTCATGAATAAATCTTATTCAAATGGGACGACAGAAACGTGGAGATGAAGGTGTAGGATTCTGCCACCATATTTTTTGAAATCCATTTATATTAGTTATTAATCTCAAAGGAACTATAGAACTTTGAAAAATATTTGAGTCACTATCAATGGAGTTTTCAAACTTTTGCTTGAACATTTGTTGCTGGGAGCCATCACAACCCCATTTGCAGAATAGTTCTAAACTTTTCATTTCTGCTTCACTTGCTGATGTGAAAATATCTTCTATATATTTGCACAATCTTTCAGTAGTGTGATCTAAAAGATTTTGAAGTTTTACTTCGGCCAGATTTTCAGTAATTATAATATCTTTCGGATAACATTGCTCTTTAGCTCTCTGAAGAAGTGAATAGCAAGGATATATACATTTATTCGAATTTCGGATGATATTATATTGATTGCATGTCAGATCTGCAGCAACAAACATGGCTAAAGCCTCAGTCGGCGATAACTTCAATGTACTTACGTTTGTTATCTCAGCCGAAGAATTCAAAATTTTTCGATATTTTGTAGCCCTAGTCGGGCTGGCTGTAACGTCTTTAATAATTTTTGCAACATCTGTATTTCCCGCAGATCTTTCTCTCATTTGAACTGCATACGTCAATTGTTCATGGCTAATTTCAGATCTTAATTCTTCCGTTTTACGCCTCTTGCTTCTGTTACTACAGTCTTTAAATTCTTTTGCAGGGCGACCAGGTTTTTCTATTATCCAGATAGGTAAAACTAGTGTTCCTTTCAGCTATTCCACATTTTTTTCTAGAAAACGTTGTTCAGTGAATTGTGAAGAAGCCCATTTCTTTTTATAAGTATGTTTGAAAGATTTTAATTTGTTACGGAGCAAATGTATTTCATTTTCTGGACATTTCGTAATTTCGGCTAGTTTCTGTTCTAGAAACTCTAATTTCTTATTCACTTTTCTGTTGTCACACTGTTTTATAACATCATACATATATTTTCTTGATATTTCAAGTGTTTTTCCCATACTGAATAAAAAAATTAATGATCTAGATACATGTAGTACATAGCTTCTTAATAATATAAAACTATCTTACTTCGTTAGTGAGTAAAGTGCGTTTTTCCACATGGCTGTCTTAAATACATTATTTAAAATGACAATAGCATTTTAGACATAAAAAAAAACATAATTTTTTATAATACGAACACATGGTACAAAACGAAAATATAGCAATATTTAAAGAGAATAATCAGCTTATATGTCCACAATGAAAAAATGTCTTACTTAAAAAGAACAATTGAACAAAATAAAAAATAAACATTTTTTTTTCACTTCAGTTTGCAGATATATCGTCTGCGCACCAAAGAGTTTCCAGTAAGGAGTAAGAAACTACAGCATATATTAAATATACGCATTTTAATTAAATAAAGTTTATTAAACTGAAAAAAATTCGTTTTCAAAAATTTTTTTTGAAATTTTGATTTAATTATAGAAAGAATGGGGGGAAATTCGGGGCAAATTTCATTTCATATCTTTTAATTAGAAGGTCTATACATTATGAAAACACAAGAGTTCTTGCTGAACTCAGTTTAACTCCCTAACATAATTATAATTTTATCTAAAATATTTAACCAAAAAAAATCTGTGATTTCAAACTTGAAAATCATAATGAACATGTACTATATTTACAAAAATATTTATGTACAAGATAGTATATACCTTTGTCTTTAAGAACTGTAAAATGTTTCTGAAGTTCGACTTAAAATAATTTTTTAGACGTTCGATAAAATGATGCATAGATCAGAAGCATAAAATGAGAAATGCAAAAACCATGAATTCCAAGTAAAATACCAGACAATCGGAGAGTCTACAGAAAGAAATGAACCCGTTATCATATGCACAGGATAGTCCTCTTATACCAACCAGAGAATAATCAACTAAATGCGAAATTTAAAATTTTGACTTTTGGCCAGCTTTTTGAGCAAAATACCACACTGTGCGTTGGGGGCCACCGTAATACTTACCCCTTATGAATATGCATAATATATGAAAATAAAACATGTGAAAACTACTTATACAATGCATTGCAACTCAAAACAAAATTTAAACGTACATTTAAATATCGTTAATATGTACAGAAATGCTCTATTAATGAATTGTTGATGAACCAGTTTCGACAAATTATGTAAAATGCCAAAATACTCAAGTAGTACCAAACTGCGTAAAAGAAGCATCCTTATAACTCCAAAAATAATAATCATATTTACTAACAGTTTACTGTGTCTGATTAAGCATCTCATTACCAATTAAAATATATCTCTGAATTGAAATTTGAATAAAATACAGGGTCAATCAAAATCGAAGAACGTGGTAAACAGGATTACAAATATCTCGGCAACTAATGATCCGATCGACTTCGTTTTTTATGCAAAATTTGTGTTATTTTATTGTCTTTTTCGTCCATTTCTTAAAATAAAAAATTTCGAAAATTTTTATGTACCTTTCATCAGAACGAATTTTTCGAGAGTCCGAAAAAAATAGTTCCGGATAATCGAGGTTACTGATATTAAATAGGCTTCGTCCCATTCTTACATACTAAGTACATACAAATTGCAAGTCTCTATCTCAATTTGTTAGAGAGATAGAGCTGTTTACAGACAAACATACATGCAGACACATAGACAGACGACGAATTTTTTTTTTTTCTAAAAATGTGTTTTTTGGTATCTCCGCTATCTGAAACGTGTAAATCCGTCAAAAAAATTTTTATTTTCAAAACGATTGCAAGACTTACCCTATACTACGTATGATGGGTACGCTGAATAAATGGCAAAAAAAAAAAAAATGTGCTTTATAAATATGATTTAAGTGTATGTGATTTTTTTTTGAAATTAGGAATACGAAAAAATAAGGAATTTACAGCAAGTACTTACCCTAATAACTTTATTATAATTTATATTCTTTCAGTAAAGCTTATCATTTTAATTACCTCTGCTGATTTTTAACCCTTTGTGGGTCAGTTTTTCGTTACATGGAAAAGCCAACTTGATTCTGAAATACCATAATGACACCAAAATTGCAGTACAAATATTTTCCGTTTATTTATGTATGGGAAAAGTAGTTTTATCTTATTTTCAAATAAATTTGTTCGTAAACTCCGGTGTCTTCTAGTCATTTCAACATTTTCGCCATGGAAGTGCCCTTTGTCTCAAAGGATTAAAGTTTCGGACACTAACTTACAATTACATGAGTTTTTTACTCGTGGCCTTTCGTCAAGGAAAAAAAAAAGTTGGCCATTTTATGATCCTATGTGTATTTTCTTTTTTATAATTTCTATGTAGAGTGTTATTTATTGTTATTTATGTGTGTTTAAATTGATTTTTATTCTCCTGCTTTTTGGACTAAAAAAAACCGATATGAGGCATTTTTATTAAACCTAGTTTAATAAAACTAAGTTAAAAATAAAACTAACTATACCACTTAAAAAAGGGAAAGAATTTTTTATGCATTATATTTATGATTTAAGTATATGATTTTTTTAAATAATTGAGAATATAGAAATTTAATGAATTACAATTAGTACGAATTGAATATTTCCAACCGAGAGAAAAATTGCCCAGGCCAGAAACCGAACGCAGATACTTGCTTTACCTCTTAAGCTAACTGGACGATATCCGGCTGGGATTTTTCGCTCAGATAGCCTTATTGGTCATTGCATCTGGTCTCTCATTTAGACAGCTCGGCAGAATAGGTAATGCAACTCCATATAACAGGGAAATTTTTCGCTCAGTTGGAAATATTCAATTCGTATGATAAATTTACTAATCACTTTGATTGCATTAAAATAATAGTACAATTAGTACGTTTCGTACTTGAAATATGATGTCATATATTCCTTCTGAATTTTTTTATACTTTTAAGTACCTCTGCTGATCATTAATGTATTCTACCGCTTCTGAGTTTTGCTTAATTTTTTTTTGTGTGTGCCCTGTAAATAATAACAAAAAAGACCAGCCAATCTTATAATTCTATGTACATTTACTGTTTTGTAATTGCTATATAGAATGTTATTTATTTTTATTTAAAGCTAGACTAATTTTAATTTAACTGCATTTTGGACTGAAAAAAACAGGCTTTATTATTAAACTTTCAATTTATTTTTAACTTTCCAACAAAGTTAAAAATTATTTAAACATTCTGTTTGTGGGACCGACTCTTTATGCTATAACTCTCATGAATATACTCGGATTTTCATACAATTTAAAAACGTTATTTAGGGTCACCTATGCATATTTGGTATTGTATATGAAATATGTTGGATTAATAGCTCATTTACAGGGCCACCAAAAATAATCCCATAACTTTATGATCTATGGTAAAAAAAATTTATAGAGTTTTTATGAGATTCCACTATTTTAAATGTATTGAAACTGATATAAACTATTGAATATTTCACTACAAAATGTTTACGAAAAAGTAGAGCATTTATAGCATTTATCCTGCATTTACAGGGACACACAAAAGAAATTGATTACATTACACTCTTGGAGTAAAAATGGCTTGAAGTGCGTATTCAATTTTTGGCAGCGTTTTGAAGATAAACAATTTCAATTTCAATTTTAATATTCATTCTTGTACTTTAATAGTTGATAAATAAATTATGTAGGAATCGCGTGCCATTCGCCTCATTATCGGAAATTGCTTTAAGGGAAATTTCAACTAAAGTATACATGTACTAACTATATAACTAACCGAACTCAATTTTGGCATGCTTGTAGTAAAAAGACCAAATCTCTATATCCTGTACTGAGCTGCTGAAAGAATTAAGATAACTTCCCGATTGTAGATGGAAGCAACTGACATTGGTTTTTAAATGTGCTCTGCGTTTCCATTCGGCGGAATTAGACTTAAACCTTAGAATTAAACGATGCAGTTAAGTTAACTTATTCTGAATGTAGTGGAAAATATTTATAATCTCTGCTTGAAGCATCAATTTTTGTTTCTTTTTTGTTTACTTATATAGCAGTAACTACATACAACAGAATAAATAAATGCAGCGTAGTTGGCATTAGTAATTTAAAGATTATGTTGTGAAAAAGTTATAATAGGAACGATTGAAATCTCGCCGAAAGTTCTAAACATAAACGAATTCACATGCAAGTAAAATGTAAATGAATACTTACATAATTGGTGAAAATTTTATCACTTCTTTCTTTAGATCTTTCAAACAAAATTGGAAAATTGAATTCGGTTTGTATGTCCATCTGTCTGTCTAATTCGTGTGAATATACGCGGATGCCATTTAATTTATTGTTTATCATTGAGTTTTAACATGACATGTCCGGTGCTGAAAAATAAGTGTGTAGAATTAATATTTCGTTTACAGGGCTTCTCAAAATATTCCGTTATATTACGGTCAACAGAGAAAGATCTTTTGCGGCGTATTTTAATGTTGTTACGCTATTCCAAATATATTTTAAGTACATAACTATAAGATGCGTATTATATGATATATATATATATTTTTTAAACTCTTATTATTTTTTTACAGGGACACGGAATTGAGTTTGCTTTCAGAAGTATATTCGCGCAATAGCAGTTTGAAGTAAATCTAGAATTCGGTATGTATTTTTTAATTTAACAAATATTTTGCATTATAAATCGTCGTGCATACATTATATATCATATGCAAGGTTGCAAGAAAGAAATGCTGTACAGTTTCGCTTACTGAAGATATGTTTCCTAACTAAAGAAGATTTTTGCAGATTATGTACTATATATAAAAACTTATAGATCATATACAGAATTGCAAAAAAAGTTTTGGTATAATTTTTGGGTCGCAGTCGGGAATTTTTAAAATTGTATGAGCTTTATTTTTATGTTTATTTTAAGGACAAGTTGTTTTGAATGAATATCGATTTAATGAAAATTTTAAAATTATATTCTTTATTTAAAACAAGCAGAACCATTCGTCTTTGCAAGTGTTAACGTCAAGATACGATGAATAAAAAAAAAAAAAAAAAAAAAAAAAAAATGCAACATCCCAAAAATTCGGTGATTACAATAGTGGATCTTTGCAAATAAATCGTTAAAAAGACAATGAATTTTTTTTTCTAATCTTCCGCAAAAGAAAAGTAGCACTAGTAAAGAGGAATTTTGCTTTGTCAGAATTTAGCGTTGCCCCCGATGGAAAGAGAACATATATGTATATATAAATGTAGATAGTAAAAATTACAAGGTTAAAAATTCAGTTTGAAGATGTAAAACACACGCTTTTATTTTATATAAAATGTCGTCATTCGCATCCACTGAACAAATCCATATTTACAATCCAGTGTTGATTAACATCTACAGAAAAGTATACATATTATGTCGTCACTGTCGCAGAATAATGCATAAATCCAGCAAATTATATGAATTGAATGATATTTCGCGGGAAGCAGTGCTCATATTGTATAAATAAAGGTTTATATTGAAAAAGTCAAAAAGCGTGTTTATCGTTGCCAGGATCATTTCAAACCTAGCTTAAAAATGATTCTTTCCATTGATTGGAATAAAATATATAAAAATTTTACCGGAGTAGAAAGAGGGAGAGACATTAATAATTGGACTAGTACAGTTGTTGCAAAAAGTGCCATTTTTATTATATTTTGTATTATAATTTATTTTTTATAATTATGTCAAATAATATGAGAAAAAAAAATCATAACTTCTTGTCGCAGTTTCGAATAACATTATTTTTTCGGATAAAGCATTTATTCTTTTTCTATTTTTACATTTTACTCTCATAAGTTAGTAGAACGCCCAAGCTTCCAACTCGTTCTGATTACCCACCCCTCTCTCCATGTTACATAACTTTTTAATGCAAAAAATAATAAATTACTCCCGAACAAAGGGTTTCGTAAAATGAATGTATGGATTGAATTACATAAATATAGCGTTAAAATTTGTAATATAGGCTTTAAAAGAAGATGGCGTTTACAGTACGCCGCTCATGTCTTTTTGTTTGTCCAAACAGTACGTACCTTTAATTGCTAATATCTCGGCTAATTACTGATAATATTTTTCGCAAATCGTTATCAACAACTCTTTTATGCATCTGCGATGATACATTGTAAAAACAAAAACGGGTGATTCTTAATCTACAAAAATGTACTATAATCAAGAACTAAAATGAGCAATAACGTCTTCCGAGTCTCCGACGATTTCGAAAAGCATTCCTTTCCCTTTAAAAATCTCAGAAAACCATTCATTTTCGAAACTTAAAACAGAATTTCTGAAAATACATTTCTATTAGCTGCGACGTCATTTTCGGAAACGTTTCCAAAATTCGATACGATTATCGAATTTCAAGAATCGAGTGTAATGATTATTTTTTTGAAATCGGAATATCAATTTTTTTTCGGATGCTATAAAATCTGAGGTAAATGTTTTGAAGTTCAGAAAACAGGTTTAACTGAAAAAAAAAAAAAAGCTAAATTTGAATCATTAACAATAATGTAAAACTTCCCACAATTTTGTTACAATTGTACATAAAAATTCAGATATGCAGGTGAAAATGTTTACTTCAAAATGGATAGAATCTGAAAAACCCAATATCCGGGTACAGTCAAGAGATTGTAGGGGGACATAATTTTTTTCCCTTTCTCTCACACAGAAAGATAAATTAGTGCATATTTACATTGCAGGTATGTTTCTTATTAAACTGTTGTAATAACTTCATTTTATACTAAGAAAAGTGTATGATGATGAAATTTTTGAGTGTATGACTGGTGCAAAATTAAACATCGTGCTAGATTCATATGTACAAATAGGAAGAAGGAGTGTTGAAGCACTTATTTTAGATACAATTTAGTCATTCTGCAGAACTGTAAAAAGATCTCAAAACTAAATTAGATTTTTGAACAGAATTTCATTTGAATTTTCAAAACAGAAATTCATTGAGTGACCTTGGAATCTTTTCCAGGGGGGGGGGGGGCTCAAAATATTTTAGGGGGGCTGAGCCGCCCATAGCGCCCCCTTAGCTACGGCCCTGCCGGCACATTGTACCTGGTCTGGAATACCTGATTTTAATTCCAAACTTGAAAACGGCACCGATAATATTTTAGTAAAATTTTGCTTTAACAATAAAAGCTTAAATTAAGGATTTTAAAATATCTAAAAAAATCGTTTGTGAATTCCGATGTCAGTCGAAAATTTATCATGATACCAACGGATTATGCTCGTGCCGGAAAGGGTTAATTCATTATAAAATCTTCTAGAAATGGTTTCCGAAACTTACGAGCAGCTAATAAAAATATCTTTCTATAACTTTTTCTTTATTTTTCGGAAATAAATTGTTTCGTAAGGTTTAAAGAAAAAAAAAACACTTTTTGGAACCGTAAATGACTCAGAAGAGGCTAGTGCATATTTATGTTTATGTTTCGTACATTTACATAGATTATGAGCCCACACGACTAACTGAGTGAAAAAGTCCCGGATGATAATGTTAAATCTATGGAGGTGTTCTTTTCAAATATCTCACTCCAATTTTAGTATTTTTACATAATTGTTTTGCATAAAATAACTGAGGACGATCTACAACCGGGCGAGTTTTTACTTTTTCAATTTTCGTCATATATTTTTTTTTTGTTATGATAGTTTCAATTTCAGAACCGGATCAAACCGGTTTCGAAAGTTAAAGTATTTTTTTTTTAAATCTGAAACCAAAATTGAAAAAGTAAAAACTAACCCGGTTGTAGATCGTCCTTAGCTATCCGATGCGGAAAAATCATGTAAAAATACTAAAATTGGAGCGAGATATGTGAAAAAAACGTCCTGATAGACTTAACATCATCATCCGAGTCTTTTTCACTCAGTAGTGTAGGATCTTAAGAAATATCCGTCTTTTTAGGTGCATTCATATTTATGTAAATATGTAACACCTATAGTCGTCGTTCAGTATGTCAGTCTATTTGTCCGTTCGTCTGTCCGTCTATCCATCTCCCCACATATAACACAGCAAAAACTATCCAATAGAACAGCGGTTCCCAAACTTTCTTGATACGCGACCCACCTTTTAGTGAAAAAAATTTCGCGACCCACCTTTCAGTAACAAAAAATTTCGCGACCTTCCCAAGATAAAGTTGTATGTCAGTATAACAATTTTTGTACGGTCTCTATACGTTCGGCAATCCTATCCTACTAAAAATGCAAATTTTCGTACAATGTGTGTAAGAGAATAGTAATAAAAAATGCACAAACTACAAATATAGTTAAAAATACGATATGATAATAATAATTTGAAAACATAACTTTATAATCAACTAGCAGCCCACCCTCGTTTTGCTTCGGGTAGAGCAAGTCACCCAGTCCCGTGCCACTACTGACACCGCAAAATGTTACTACCACTTCATTCCACTAAATTCAACTACTAAAAACATTACCCTCCTTTTAGGTAGTCGAGTAAAAGGTAGCCTATATGTTAATCTAAGATGCCAAATACCTTCATACAAAATTTCATAAAAATCGATCCATCCGTTCTTGAGTTATAAATGGTGTACCCGAATTTATTTTATGTATATAGATTATAATCAATAGTATTCGCAGCGCACATGATATAAGGATATTTTAAGGTCATTTTTCTATGCCTTGGGTTACATTATTGGCATTTTAGTGAGGATCCCTAACTTTTATATATATATAATATAGCCTATGTTCAAAGGAAATAATGTAGCTTTCCAACGGTGAAAGAATTTTTCAAATCCGTCAAGTAGTTTCGGAGCCTATTCAATTCAAACAAACAATCAAATCTTTCCTCTTTATAATATTAATATAGATAATCAATAGTATTGGCAGTGCACGCGATGTAAGGACTTTTTAATGTTATTTTTGTACACCTTGAGTTATACATTTTTAGCATTTTAGTAAAAATCCCTATTTTTTTAAAATATAATATAACCTATGTTCACCGGAAATAGTGCAGCTTTCTAACGGTGAAAGAATCTTTCAATCCGTCAAGTAGTTTCGGAGCCTATTCAATTCAAACAAACAAACAAATCTTTCCTCTTTATAATATTAGTATAGATAATCAATAGTATTGTCAGTGCACGCGATGTAAGGACTTTTTAATGTCATTTTTGTACGACATTTTAGTAAAAATCCCTATTTTTTTTTAAATATAATATAGCCTATGTTCACCGGAAATAGTGTAGCTTTCCAACGGTGAAAGAATTTTTCAAATCCGTCAAGTAGTTACGGAGCCTATTCAATTCAAACAAACAAACAAATCTTTCCTCTTTATAACATTAGTATAGATAATCAATAGTGTTGTCAGTGCACGCGATGTAAGGACTTTTTAATGTCATTTTTGTACACCTTGGGTTATATATTTTTGGCATTTTAGTAAAAATCCCTATTTTTTTTTTTTTTTTTAATATAATATAGCCTATGTTCACCGGAAATAGTGTAGCTTTCCAACGGTGAAAGAATTTTTCAAATCCGTCAAGTAGTTTCGGAGCCTATTCAATTCAAACAAACAAACAAATCTTTCTTCTTTATAATATTAGTATAGATGAGATTTCTGGTACTGATGTTTTCTAATATTAGAACATGTATTAACACGCACTTTGTATCAGTACTTGTCTTTCAAAAAGAGCAAAGTAGAAAAAGCATGCTCCCATAAGCACGAAGTTTTGAATTTCATCAAGGACCTCAAACCTGATTTAAATATTTCTGGATATTCTGTTCATATATTAATCTAGAAGAAAATTAAGGATTTTTCCTTGAAATATTTTTCCTGTTGAAATTGTCGTATATTTTTAAACAAATGAAATATAATATATATTTTGATGACAATCCACGATTGTTCCGCGACCCACCAAAACAACTGCCGCGGCCCACCAGTGGGTGGCGTCCCATAGATTGGGAACCGCTGCAATAGAATGATTTTACATTTAAAATATATAATTATTGCATAATTTTATCAAATCATTTCAAATTTTTTTAAAATTGGATGTATAATTTGATTACAGGGACAATCAAAGGTATTTCGTTACATTACAGTTGATGGGGGAAAAATGTTACAAGCTTATTTTAAATGTTACAGCCTCCCAAACAGGATAAAATTGATATGCAATTACTGAAATGTAATAAAATATATATTCTTTGCAATATGTTATGCAAAAAATATTTATTATTTATTGACAGAGCCACGCAAAAGAATTCTGTTACATATAATATAT
Source organism: Maratus speculifer (assembly GCA_964019185.1). Taxonomy (NCBI): domain Eukaryota; kingdom Metazoa; phylum Arthropoda; class Arachnida; order Araneae; family Salticidae; genus Maratus; species Maratus speculifer. The sequence continues at coordinate 6,633,578 of OZ025303.1, read as the reverse complement.
GGGAAAAGATTTTGTCAGATTTTGTTTGGTAGTTTATTATCAGACAGTGTTAATTTTGGTTCAGGAGACCCCCCCCCCCACGGTGAGGGTAGAAAAATTTAAAATGCTTATAACTCGCGATCTAATTTTCGTAGTGCGTCCAATTTTTGTTTGGTAATTTATTAAGCTATTGCATAGCTTTTATCGCGGGCCTTGGACGCGGGGAAAGAATCTAGAAATTCCGTAACTAGAAAAAAACCTAACACTTCGGCTAACGTCGTTTAAGTTCGGCAGACTTGGGCACGGTATCCTTCGGTAGACTTTGGCAGACATTGATGGGGTATTTTTCAGATATTTAAAGGATATCATGTTTCAAACTTATGTTTTTTATTTCAGTTACCATAAAAATATAGTTTCAAAGATAAAAATTCCTGATTAACCTACATGTACTGTAAGATAATAAAAATATTTTAAACAATATTAACTTCTCATTTATTCAATAAAAGAAATTTTTTTTCCTTATCGGTCATCACGGTCAAAAAGTGTAACTTGAACTAGTAAATCTGCAGATCAGGAGCCTCAACGTCAGCTTTGCACATCATTTTTTTTAAACACATTTTGGGCAAAATTCAACTTTCTGGAAACTGTAATTTAAAATTTTCAAATTACATAAATATTTATAAAAATAAAATAAGAATAAAAAGTTTTCAGCCATTAAATCCGTTATATTAAAATTTTAGTTATGTTAGGAAATTCTGAAATTTTCATGGTCTATTATTTTTGTTTTTTATTATAACACAGTAGATCTCTTCAGGGGGCTCCGCCCCCCTGAACCCCCCGTAGTCTCATTAAATTTAAATTTTCAACTTTCTATTAATTGTGCTAATGGTTATCGTATATCTTGCATTTCTTTATACATTTTGATTTATAAGGATAAGTAACAGTTTGGACAAGCATTTTTCATTAACCTCATACTTCTACATGCCTGCCAACCACAAACACCTGAATCTGATGTATAAGGAACTTTTTAAAGTGTAAAATTAGTAATCTAGAGTTTTAATTTTTTTTTCGAAAACAAAAGTTTGATTGCATTTTGCAGCAGTTATCGGGGAACAGACAGGCAGAAGAACAGACTGACAGACGGAATAAACAATAAATTTCGAACAATTTCATGAACAATAAATTTCGAGTCACCAAAGTAACCCTTCACTGAAGTTTCTCGCAATGACATCATTATGCATGAGTTATTGATATCCATGTTTCTTGTATTTTTAACAACTACTATAAAATACCTGTTTTATTTCAACTATGACATCATATTTTACCAACTGAATTGTTTGTTAAAAATATAATTCTTTTTTATTTCTTTTACTTCTAACTATGTCTCCATTTTTGTCAGAAAAATTCTTATTAACGAAACAAATATCCGTGTTTAATATTTAACAAAAAATACTATATCTATTTTTATTTTTATTCTGACGTCATATTTATTTATTTTTTTTTAGTTTATTTTCTCGAATGGAAATTGCTCAATTGAAACTTACTGCCGTTGAAAAATAATTGTTCCAGATTTTAATATTTTTGGCAACAATAAAGGAAATTGGTTAAATTTTATCTAAAAAGTCTCTATTAATTGTGTATGAAAAAGAATGAAATTTTGAATTATTAAGAAAAATATCTGAATAAAATTAATAACACATAACCTATGTTCTTTTCTGGGCTATGTTATACTTATACGCAAAGATACAAAGACATTAATTAATTCATCAGTTTTGATCTTGACTTCATTTAAATTTTCATACACGCTTTCAAATTATGGATATGAATTAAGATGAATGGTTGCTTAGCAACCAATATGAGAAAATAAAGAAAATGAAATAAATACATTTGAAATAAGTAAATCTCTAAAACAAATTAGTCTATATTATTGGAACACATTTATAAAAAATCTCCAAAATTTACAGTAATAATTTAAAAAATCTGACAAATGCGTAGGCAAAATTTTCAAAACAATACGAATAAATTAACCGGTAAATTTCAGTATCCATTTATGACTGAATTCTATTAATCAAATGTGTCATTTTCTCTCAAGAAAAAAAAAATTAAATTGAAAATCATGGGATTTGCCATAGAAAAGCATTATTGCGGAAAATAAAATATTCTATATTTTCCGAACGAATGAATCAAACCTAACAAAAACTATACAGCTTAATCCCAGTGCCTCACTAACATACCCGCTTAATTTCAAGTCTGTCGAATGCTTTTTACGTCAGTTATCGTGGAACAGACAGACTGAAAAATTGACAGACTGATAGACAGACAGAAACAAAAAAATTTCGTGTCTCCAAAGTGAGCCTTCACTGACGTTTTGGCAATTAATATCAAAGACAAAAAACTGCATAAATAAAAAAAATATAAATAATTATAATTGCATAAGTTGGTATAAAATGCTATGCAATAGCTTTGCCGCGGCAGTCCCCGAGTGTCACACGTATTTTTTTTTCGCTATTTCCACATGTTTTCTGTCTTCCCTAGGCGTTGTCATTCATGGGCCTACACTTCGAGATAAATTTCCCACGCTGTTAGTAGTCTGATATTTTTTCCAAATATCGCATACCGTACTTTGAGCCCAATTTAATGAATTTCTAACTTCCTTCTTCATCGATTGTTTGTTTCTCACGAAGAAACTGTTTTGACAGTTTTTATATTTTAATAGTCCTTTTTTTTTATTGGCATATTGAAAAACGCTCCTATGCCCATGAATCGTGAAATATACGCTTTGAAATTCAAAAATCATAAAATTTATAACACTAATCGGAAACTTTTTGTCAAGGTTTTTCTGCAAATCATAGACGATTCCTTAAACCATCATTTGGACTTTTCGAAGCATAATTAAAAAAAACTACTTGGATGAAAAAATTGAAGTTGATAATTTCAATATAGCAGGACATAATAAGTGTAAATCTACCAAAAAATTGTAGATTGCAAATAATTTTTTCGAATATTAATTTCATCATTCATATAATTTTTCATTACAAGTTTTATGCATTTATGTTCGATATATATAGTATTATAACCACATAAAAATTACCACTTTTAGATTTAAATTTCAAGATATTAATAAAAATATAAAAATCTAATTTAACAATAAAAGCTCTAAAATTTGAATGGTATAATTCAAAAACTTACAATCCAAAAGACTTTAAATTTCATTTTTAAGCATAGCTTAAAAAATTTTAAAGTACGGTTCAAAATTGGGTGCCGTTATTGAAAGAAAAACTAAGTTTTGCCATGTCTTAATTCGTAGATGGTATCTTAAGAAAATTCTATAGACATTATTTAAAAGTAGACTCGAGTATTTCCGATCGTTTGGTACTATCGTTTGGTACTAGCCACTGTCTTCTAGTACAATAAGTTATAGAATTATAGGAGGTGTTTGGTTTATTTATTTCACTAACTGCACATATTTTTTAAAGTATACTTTATTATGTAATTCCCAAATAATTCCTACCTTGTTATTTTTATAATTTAAAGCGACGTCAGATTGTGATAAATATCCCATCCCTCTCATTTGTTAAACTGTGCCATACTTTGTCGATACCCCTCCCCCCTCGGCAACAATGCGATGTAAATAATAGACAATCACTTTGATATATTTAATTTTATTATTTTTCGCAATCTCAAAGCGATTTTTTTATTTGTTTACTGTCGGAAAAACGTAAATTATGTGAATATTTTATTAAATTCCCATTCGCGTATAAAGGAAAACGCTGTCTGATTTCTTGTTAAGTAAATGATAAAAAGCCCGAAATGAATGAGTTTGTGATTAAGGCGCAACACTATTCAGAGAAAAATACCCGGATGATGATATAAAGTCTATGGGAACGTTCTTTTCAAATATCTCGCTGAAATTTTAATATTTTTACATGATATTTTTTTTTACATAAGATAGCTGAGGGGGATCCATAACCGGCTTAGTTTTTACTTTTTCAATTTTGGTTTCAGAATTAAAAAAAAAAAAATTACTTTAAAATTCAAAACAGGTTTAAACCGGTTCTGAAATTGAAAATATCATAATATAAAAAAATATATAAAAAAAAATCGAAAAAGTAAAAACTCGACTGGTGTAGATCATCCTCAACCATCCTATACAAAAAAAATATGTAAAAATATTAAAATTTCAATGAGATATTTGAAAAGAACGCCATGAACCATAGATTTTACATTATCATCCGAGTCTTTTTCTGTAACTAGTGTGGGGTCTTAAAGCAGGGTTTTGAGTTTGCGTCACAAAACAGGCAATTTTCACATCAGAACAGTCCTTTAGGAGACGTTCCTGTTTTACTCGGACATTAAGCTGAAAAATCCAAACAGGCAACGACTCTGTATCTAATACACTTATAGAAATACGATTTTCACCCTCTGAAAGTTCGATGCAATGTTTCAATGTGATGAATGTTTGAAAGTAATGCGCTTTGAGAGTTTATAAATTTTTAATATTAAAAATAAATCGATGCATCTTGATAAATTTTTAAAATAACATTTTTTTTTTCATTTTTGCCCAAACAACAATGTATGTTCATTTTTAAGATATTGCATAGCTTTTATCGCGGGCTTTGAGCGCGGTGACCGAATCCAAAAATTCCGTAACGCGAAAAATCCTAACACATCCGTAACGAAAAAAACCTAACACTCGGCTAACGTCGTTTCCGTTCGGAAAACTTCGGGACGGTATCCTTCGGTAGACTTCGGCAGACATTGACGTGGTATTTTTCAGATATTAGGATATCAAGTCTCAAACTTATGTTTCTTATGATCTAATTTTCATAGCGCGGCCAAATTTTGTTTGGTAATTTATTATGAGACAGTGTTTATTTTGGTGGTCTTATTTATTTTGGTGACAGGAGACCCCCCACCGTGAGGGTCGAAAAATTTAAAATGCTTATAACTCGCGATCTAACTTTCGTAGCGCGGCCAAACTTTGTTTGGTAATTTATTATAAGACATTGTTAATTTCTGGTGACAAGAGACACCCCACGGTGAGGGTCGAAAAATTTAAAATTCTTATAACTCGCGATCTGATTTTCGTAGCGCGGCCAAACTTGTTTGGTAATTTATTATGAGACAGTGTTCATTTTTGGTGACAGGAGACCCCATACGGAGAGAATCGAAAAATTTAAAATGCTCATAAGTCGCGATCTAATTTTCGTAGCGCGGCCAAATTTTGTTTGGTAATTTATTATGAGACATTGTTAATTGTTGGTGACAGAAGACACAACACGGTGAGGGTCGAAAAATTAAAAATGCTTATAACTCGCAATCTTATTTTGGTAGCTTGGCAAAATATTGTTTGGCAATTTATTATAAGACTGTTAATTTTTGGTGACAGGAGACCGCTCCACAGTGAGGGTCGAAAAATTTAAAATGCTTATAACTCGCGATCTAATTTTTTTAGCGCGGCCAAATTTTGTTTGGTAATTTATTATGAGGCAGTGTTAACTTTTGGGGACATTAGAACCCCCACGGTGAGGGTCGAAATATTTAAATTGCTTATAACTCGCGATCTAATTTTCGTAGCGCGGCCAAATTTTGTTTGGTAATTTAATATGAGACTGTTAATTTTTGATGACAGGAAACCTCCCACGGTGAGGGTCGAAAAATTTAAAATGCTTATAACTCGCGATCTAATTTTCGTAGCGCGGCCAAATTTTGTTTGGTAATTTATTGAGACAGTGTTAATTTTTGGGGACATTAGACTCCCCACGATGAGGGTCAAAAAATTTAAAATGCTTATAACTCGCGATCTAATTTTCGTAGCGCGGCCAAATTTTGTTTGGTAATTTATTATGAGACAGTGTTAATTTTTGGGGACATTAGACCCCCCACGGTGAGAGTTGAATAATTTAAAATGCTTATAACTCGCTATCTAATTTTCGTAGCGCGGCCAAATTTTGTTTGGTAATTTATTATGAGACAGTGTTAATTTTTGGGGACATTAGACCCCCCACGGTGAGGGTCGAATAATTTAAAAGGCTTATAACTCGCGATCTAATTTTCGTAGCGCGGCCAAATTTTGTTTGGTAATTTATTATGAGACAGTGTTAATTTTTGGGGACATTAGACCCCCCCCCCCACGGTGAGGGTCGAAAAATTTAAAATGCTTATAACGCACGATCTAATTTTCCTAGCGCGGGCAAATTTTGTTTGGTAATTTAATATGAGACTGTTAATTTTTGGTGACAGGAGACCCCCCCACGGTGAGGATCGAAAAATTTAAAAGGCTTATAACTCACGATCTAATTTTAGTAGCTCGGCCAAATTTTGTTTGGTAATTTATTATGAGATATTGTTAATTTTTGGTGACAGGAGACCCCCACCGTGAGGGTTGAAAAATTTAAAATGCTTATAACTCGCGATCTAATTTTCGTAGCGCGACCAAATTTTGTTTGGTAATTTATTAAGCTATTGCATAGCTATTATTGCGGGCTTTGAACGCGGCGACCGAATCTAGGAATTCCGTAACGAGAAAAAATCCTAACACTCCGGCTAATGACGTTTGAGTTTGGCAGACTTCGGCGCGGTATCCTTCGATAGACTTCAGCAGACATTGACGAGGTATTTTTGCATAAGTTGATAAAAAATGCTCTGCAATAGCTTTACCGCGGCAGTCGCCGAGTGCCACATATATTTTTTTATATTTATATATTTTTTTAGATAAAAGTGTATTTTATTAATAAAAATAGTTAAAATGTCAAAAGTAAATTCTGAAAAAAGCTGCCCATCGGCATTGCAAACTCATTTTCCCTTGGTTTACAGTGTCTAATGATATTATATTATTGATAATGACGCATTTAAATTTCCTTAAGAGGCTAGTTCAGTCAAGTAAATAGACCCATTCACTAATGCTTAACCGAAGTAAGAAATTTTTGAAGTCTTTTGTTTGCATTTTAATACTTTTAAACAATTGTTTTTGCACTGGTATCCGAGATAGATTTGTTCAAATTGCTTTTCTTTCTATTTTGTTTAGAAATATTTTTAATGGGAACACTTTCATTTTCGTAACCGGTATCGAAAGTGAAATCATTCTCTTGAGAAAATCTGCTTTAAAACTCGAAATAGTAATAGAAAGCAGATGTAAAAATCCATCTGAGCTAACAAATGTAAAAAATAAAATAAATAAAACATAAAATATTAAAATGCAAACGATCTACTTTTATAAATTTCTACCATAGGATTAGCATTACCGAGCGAGTCTTTCCAGGTGACTAAATTAGACCCATAAATAAATCCAAATTTAACTATAGGTGAAGCGCCCTCCCAAGACGACTCATAACACTCATGACTTAAAATGAATTTCATGTTCACCCTTCAACGCCCTGTTACGCATGGAAATGGATACTATCTATTGACACCGTTTTTCTCTTTTTTAGGTGAACACTTTGCCGTTGAATATCTGGAAAAAGGAATCCCCTCTCCTCTCGAAAGAATCGAGTATTTATACAGACTGATACCCGCCATGTCATTCGAAAAAGGAACCATTACGACCCATGAAAATGAAGTGGATCTCGTCGTTGAGTGGAGAATTCAGCATTTCTTCTCTCTTTCACAGTACGACGGCGCAGAGTACTGGAGTCCTATATTCTCATTCGGCGGTGAAAGATGGCAGTTGTGGATATACCCGAATGGTTCGAATGGACGTGGTTCTTCTGGACACATGGATCTGTGGCTCTGTAAATGTCTACCCGGTCATTCCATCAATGTGTCATTTTCCCTTTCGTTGAAAACAGCGGAAGGGGAAAGATACAGCGAACAACATATTACAAAAGATTTTGGAAAAATTTATCCAGAAAATTATCATGACTTACTTCGATTCATTTCGAGAGCGGAACTCACCAGGTTAATATCAGAGCTGGTGCCGAACGATGTCCTGACAGTCGTCTGCACCATGAGAAGGTCGACACCTGGCGGGAGTGACAGTAAGTGTTTGTAGGTTGACAGCAAATACTACATAAAAAATCTACACATGCATTTATTTTTAAATATGTGAGCTCTTGATTATATTTCCTAATAATAATTTTTAGCTTATGAAATCGCGGAAGTTTCCGTGAATAAAAAGTGCCGAGATTGTTATTCGGAAATGCTGGTATGGAAATACTTAAATGCTAACAAAAATAAAAACTGCAGAATCTCTGTACGTATTGCAATTTTAGTAGCTTGAATGATTTTAAGAATTAAAAACCAATCTCTGTTTAAGAAAAATAATATATAAGACTTCAGTTGTCTTAAGAATTTGTTATTGCACTTCAATAAGAGATGAACAAACTTATGCATTTTCAATTCGCTGAAAACGCAATTATAAAATATCCATTTTTCGGTTATAATTAGATTTTAAAAATTCAATATTTAAAATTTCAAAATAAGTATTATTTTTATGATTATTTGCTATTCTCCTTTAAAAGTCTTTTGCAGATCGTATAAACAAAAATGCAATTATATAAATTTAACAAATATGCAATTTTTTTTATTCTGTAACATTTCTAATACCTACATTTCAGAAAAATAATTTTCTGTTTATGAAATCGTAAGTTTCTGTAATCAAACAATGCCACGATTATTATTCGGAAAGACTAACAGTCAGCTACTAATAAATATAAAGACCATTGAAATCCGGTATCTACCACGGATAATAAGAATTCAGAAACAAAACTATCTTTAAGAGAAATCCATTGAAACTGACAATAATTAACTTAAGAAATATTTATTGTATTTCAATAAGGATGAATGAACATTTGTATTTTTAAGGGGGTCCAAAATCTTCAAATTTTCTAAAAAACGTTTATTGCAATAATAATTTTATGTTTTACTGTATGCATAACATGACGTTTAAATCATGTTTCTATCTTAATTAGAAGGAGAAATATTAATTTTCTGTTTTTGTTTGACTTCAAAATCTAGCTTTCAAGCAATGGTTATCATGAAATGACTTCTTATAGAAATGCGTTTTTCTTCTTGATGGGTTTTTCAACAATATTTTGGATTGAAATTGTAACACAAAAACTGCCTGATGAAAAAATGCTTCAAACTTACGTTTAAAAATTTACTCCAATTACATAACTAAGCCAATCTGAAAATGTAGTTGCACGTGCTTAGGCGAGTTAACTGTCATTTGAATCTTATGTAAGCTTCAGAGAACTTTACATACGCTTTGGAATTTAAAAGAATCGAGCATGTCTTTGGATCTTTTGGCCATTTTAATTATTTTTACATTCGATATTAGAACTCTAAGCATTGTTCATAAAATTGTGAATAAATGTTCCTAATTTAATTTTTTATTTTAAATAACTATTACTTTTTACAACAACAGGGAATGATCCTGGACGTGCTAATTTGAGGGCATCTAGTCAACGTGTGAGAGCATCTGCTCAGACTGTGGAAGTATCTACGCAGACTGTGGAAGTAACTACTCAAACTGTAGAAGCATCTATTCAGACTGTACAAGGAAAATGTAAGTTTTTGTATTTTAATACACCTCACAAAATAAATCACACGGTCTTTTATGCGCACTTCTAAAACAAAATCTATACTATATAAAACTGTTCTAAATTATAATAATTATTTCTTAATTAGGTGAAGCCAGTGTCTCAGGAACTTCCATCTGTTCTTATGACCATGAGTTACATCATCACTACAAAAAATTATTCCTCAACAAAGAAGATTGCGACGTCATCTTCAAGGTCAAAGATTCGGAATTCCCGGCACACAGAATTATCCTGAAAGCCCGCTCTTCCATGTTCGCTTCCACCTTTCGACACGACATGAAGGAGAACGCGACCGGCATCGTTGAAATAGACGACTGCGAACCTTCCTCTTTTTTAGATTTTCTGTGTTACCTCTACTGCGGAGATGCCACTCTAATTTCACGAGAAAATGTATTCGGCCTTTTCACGGCGGCCGACAAATACCAGGTGTTGGATCTCAGAGCGAAGTGCTTGGAGTTCGTGAGAGAGAACCTGAGTGTGGACACCTTCTGCGAAACCCTCACCTTGGCTCTGAGGCATTCCGAAGCTGAACTGACCAGGCTGTGTACCGATTACTTTAAACAGAATGTCCCCGAGATCATTGTGACTGTCAAGTGGCAAACTTTTCTGGCCGAAAATCCGACAGAGAGTAACGAGCTGTTGGTCAGATCATTCGTGCCCAACAGCAGTTGAAACAAGGGATTCTTTGCTGATATTAGCCCAGATGAAAGTAAATGCTATTTTGTGTACATGTGTTGTTCTCAGATGCGTTTAGAAAAACTTTTTTAGAGCTTGTTAACAAAATTCCAAAACCAAGCTGTTAAAGTTGCATTAATTAATACTACTAATAATGTAACTGTTGTATTAACTGGGAAACGAAACTTTTTTAAATGAAAATTCACCCGAAAATAATGAATGTTGCTCAAATTCACTTTTTTGTACCTTATAGCACTTCCAGAAAATGTTGCTTTATTTTCATTTGAGATAAAGGCAAATACTGTAAATGTTTATATATATATATATATATATATGTATATATATATATATATATATATATATATTTCAATATAAAAACATTTTTGAACATATTTTTACTGTTCTAAAATTCAACTAATCATGGTAACTACCAACATTTTTTAATAGATATGGATAAAAATTATTGTGATTGTCAAGAGCTACTCATGACTTTAAATCCACCCAACAGTAATAACTTTCCGGTTAAAAGTTTGATCGAGAAAAAACAAATACTTCAATGCTTATATGCTTGTTTGTATAGATAAAGGCATTTTTTCTGAACTCATTTGTAACATTTTGAAACTGAAATGATGAAAGTAGTGATATTTTTCTTTACTTTATTGCTTGGGATAGATGAGCATTAATTGTTTTCATTTGTATATAAAGTAAAGAAATGTTGATCAAATCTTGGGTGCTCCAAAATCGTTCTAGCAATTTATTACTACACTTTTTAATGTAAAGAAAGATAAATATATTTATGTGAACATCTGTTATTTGTAGATGTGTTTTAATAAAGACGATTTTTTTTACGTTTTTGTATCATTCTGAAATTTAACTTATCAGTTTGCTTACTTTTCTAATAATGCTCAAAAATTATTGTTGCTTCAAAAGACAATTTCTTTTTTCTGAAAATCCATTGGTAATATTGTATTACAAGTCATTTAGAAATTTTAACAAAATCCTGAGACAGTTCGAACCAATTAGAAAATCTTAAACAAATGTATGAAATAATTGCCTAACTGAATGCAATTAGAATAAAATTTCCCCACTTGGCTACTTGCAATTTTAAAGAGAAAATGACATTAATAATAAATGAGAAAAAAATACATCATTTATACTTTTCTCTCTGTTATTCGCTGAAAGAAAAAAAGTTGTTGTTTTTATCTGATAGATATTAAAGATATGTAGGTCAAATTTTTAGTGCCCCAAAAGAGGTCTAGCAATTTATTCTTTTGTTTTTTTATCATCCAAAACAAGAAACATATATATGTGTAGATCTGTTATTTGTAGATGTGTTTTAATAAAAACGATTTTTTTTAAAGTTTTTGTGTCATTCTGAAATTTAACTTATTAATTTGCTTATTTTTCTAAGGATGTTAAAAAATTATTCTGTTTTCAAAAGACAATTTTTTTTTCTTAAAATCTGATTGGCAACATTGTATTACAAGTCATTTAGAAATTTTAACAAAAATTATAAGAGCACCAAACCATTTAGAGACTCTTAAACAAGTTTATGAAATAATAATTGCCTAACTGAATGTGATTAGAATAAAATTTCCCCACTTGACTATTTGCAATTTTAAAGGGAAAATGACATTAATAATAAATGAGAAAAAATTACATCATTTATACTTTTCTCTCTGTTATTCGCTGAAAGAAAAAAAAGTTTTTGTTTTTATCTGATAGATAGTAAAGAAATGTAGGTCAAATTTTTGGTGCCCAAAAACAGTTCTAGCAATTTATTCTTTTTTTTTAATCATCCAAAACAAGAAACATGTATATATCTGTTATTTGTAGATGTGTTTTAATAAAAACGATTTTTTTTAAATTTTTGTGTCATTATGAAATTTAACTTATTTTTCTAAGAATGCTTGCTAAAAAATTATTTAACTTCAAAAGGCAATATTTTTTTTTCTGAAAATCTGATTGCCAACATTGTATTGCAAGTCATTTAGAGATTTTAAGAAAGATTATGAAATCGTTCAAATCATTTAGAAAACTTTAAACAAGTTTATGAAATAATAATTGCCTAACTGAAAGCAATGAGAATAAATTTCCCCCCACTTGGCTTTATTTTCAATTTTAAAGAGAAAATGACAATAATAAGAAAATTACACAATTTAAACTTTTATCTCCGTTATTCGCTGGAAGAGGGAAAAAATGCTTCAATAACATTATTGAATTAACATTATAAATCTTAAATGATAAAAATAAATTCGTAAAAATTTTTAAATGATTTATTGAACTTGAAACAAATTTTAGGTGCAAATTACGTGATATACTACAGTTATACATATAAAACGATTTTCTTATGGGAATATAAATGTGATATCACTTTAGGAATCACATAATGTAAAAGTGTATTTGCTAACAATTTTATTATATTTCATTGTTTGATTCAGCACAAATGCAGGTAACGCCTGCGTAAGTTATTTTCGATTTATTTTGGACAAATTGCTATTCGATAAATATTTATTAGAGAAAATAATTAGAACCTGTTATTTAAAATATCTAAAAGTCAATCAATACATAAAATATAAGAGAACAATTTCAAAGCATAGTGCGCTTCTGAATATTAATCTCAAACAGACAAAATATTTTAAATCCCAGAACTCAAAATGAAGAATATTGTCCATAGTGATGTTATAAAAATCTGAGAGGCAGCGACATTTTAAATGTAACTATTTCAGAGAAGATGATTTTCAAATGTGTAGCTGATTTTATTTATTAATTACAAAAACAACCATCAGCTGTCGCGACATCAGTGGATGAAACCATGATAGTTGAAAAATGCAAGCGGTAAAACATAGGATAGCGATTATAGAAAATAGTTGTTTTGTAATAATATCATTATATCTGCTGTAATCTTAATTAAAATCTTAATGAACTTAATTTCTTAATTAATCTTAATTTTAAAATAAATCATCACATCTAGATAAAACATCAAAATTTTCAATAATTAATATTAATCTGTATTTTGTTTAAAAGTTGCCTTACATTACAAAGATTTACAATGCAATATTCTCAATCTGTTCATTGTAAAATCTCGTTACAACGAATAGAAATGCTGGTAAAATCTTTAAAAGTGAATATTTTTATAATAAAATAGGGTAATAAACTTTTCCAACAAAGTTGGGAAAAGTTTATGTTTTCGATTTGTCCGCACTCTAACTCTCGTAAATATTCTCAGATTGCCAAAAAATACTTGGATGTTATTGCCGATTATCTTAGCACGATTCCTATTGAAAATGAAATTAGTATCATGATTAATTTATTTACAGGGGCAGTTAAAAGTTTTCCTTTGTATTAAAGCCGATGAGAAAAATCGTTTCAAACAAATTTTAAAGATATTATACCCTGTCAAACATATTAAAATTGCTATGTACTTGCGAAGCGTACTAAAATATGTATTCTGTAAAATGAGCAGTGAAAATAATAGTAATTAATCATTGACGAGGCCACACGAAAAAATTAATAAAGAGGAAAATGTTTTCGACATATATTAATTATGTTAAAAGATTTCATGTATAATGAAATTGATATACACAGCTGAAGCTTAGTATTTCACGCAAAACTTGAGGCATATAACATTTACATGGTCACACAAAAGATTTAAAATAGTATATTCTATCCGAAATACTGAATATTATCGATGATGGCTGATGGATGGATGAAATGCATTTTTAATTATGATGTGCGCTTTTAAGTTTCACTAAATGTATGAATGTTATATGATGCGTATAAGTTCTATAATTGATATACAGGGTTACACAAAAGAGCTCATAAAGGTTACTCAATATGAGCGTTATTTACTTAAAAGTGGTTTTTAAATAAGTTCTGCATTTTTACATTAAACTGCTCTTAGTTTACTAAAAAACGTACGTAGTATTCAGATAAAATAATATAGAAGGATATGAATAATAGAAAATATGATATAATGATTTCTGGAAATTTGATTTTAAGAGGTTTTAGGAGTGTTTTTGTTTGAACTAAATTTTAGGAAAATACTAGCATGTAATAAAGTTTTTAGGTAAGCTGTAGGTAATTTATTAAATAAGGTAGGTAATTAGGTAATTTGTTCTGAACAAAAGCATTCAAGCATGTTTCTTTCTATTAGTATAAATTGCTGAAAGAGATATACTTTTTTTGAAAGTAAATACTTTTATTTGAAGCACATTCAAGTTGGCAACAATTGTTTAACCCTTCTCTGCACGGTGCGCCACACCTGGTACATACCTAAAAATACTGTAATTCTCATTATGCGCCAAGAATTTCGCCAATGTGATCGTTGTAACTGATAAAGAAAAGTATAAAGAATGGATTAGCAGTTAATTTGTACTTGCTAGATGGCTGAACTTGACGAAAAATAGAATTTGTTTTCGAGAACAACAACTACAACAAAATTCGATCAAACTATTCAGGCAAATTCTACTTTCTTTTCTGAATACTTAAAAATATTAATATAAAGAAAAATATAGAGCATATAAAATTAATTAATTTAAGTCCATTTAATTGCAAAATATAGCAACGCAATATTAAAAAACCCTAATTGCGTGTATCCGGTACACGCCATATAATATCATAATTTAGCTAAAAATTTGAAAAATATTTTTATACTATTTTTCCGATATAAAGATTTCAATTTTTTTTCTTCTTTTATTCATAAAAATAGATTAAAAAAAAAAAAAAAACCTGCGGCGGACGGTTAAAAGTAATCCAGAAAATTTTAAATAAATGCATCGTGTAAATATGTTTTTACTTTCTTCTATCTTTACAAGAAGAAAGTATTGGATTCATGAAAATTTTCGACTTCCGGTTTTCGACGGATTTATACGTTTTAGAAGGTCCTGAACACGTTTTGACTATTTTTAGAAAATGTCTGTCTGTGAGTCTATCCGTCTGTCTGTATGTCTGTCTGCATGTGACAAAAAATTTGTGGGCGCTCTATCTCAAGAACTAATGCTCGGAATTTAATAAAATTTCATATTCAGTTAGACCTTGATATGAATTAGTGCCTATTGGTTTTTGGTGAAAATTGGCCTGCAGGTGGCGCTGCTATACAAAGTTTTTCATGATTTTCAAGATTGCTACATCTCAAGAACTAATGCACAGAATTTCTCCAAACTTCAGATTCTGTGACCCCTTGATATAAATAGACGCTGATTAAATTTTGGTGTAAATTGGCTAGTAGGTGGCGCTGCTATGCTACGTTTTTCATGATTTTCATGATAGCTATACCTCAAGAACTAATGCACAGAATTTCACCAAACTTCAGATTCCGCGATACCTTGAGATACCTAGCCGCTGATATGGTTTTGGTGTGAACTGCCTTATAGGTGGCGCTGCTATGGTACATTTTGCACGACTTTTGCGATAGCTATATCTCACGAACTAATGCAGAGAACTTCATCAAATTTTAGATTATGTTACACTAGAATATATAACATAATTAGATGCTGATTACAATTTGGTATTAACCTTGCAACAGGTGGTGCAGCTATGCTGCGTTTTGCAAGATTTTTCCGATAGCTATATCTCAACAACCAACGCACAGAATTTCATCAAACTTCAGATTTTGTCACAAAATAACATATAACATAATTACACGATGATTACGTTTTGTTATAAATCCTTCAACTGATGGTGCTGCTGTGCTACACGGTTTTTTAAACTAGCTATATCTCAAGAACTAATGCACAGAATTTCATCAAACTTCAGATTCTTTTACACCATAACATAATTAGACGCTTTT
Organism: Maratus speculifer; assembly: GCA_964019185.1. Taxonomy (NCBI): domain Eukaryota; kingdom Metazoa; phylum Arthropoda; class Arachnida; order Araneae; family Salticidae; genus Maratus; species Maratus speculifer. The sequence continues at coordinate 6,617,594 of OZ025303.1, read as the reverse complement.
TTACGTTTTGGCATAAACTGTCCAAGATATAGTGTTGCTGTGCTACGTTTTGCAAATTTTTTGTTATAACTATATCTCAAGAACTAATGGACGAAATTCCATCAAATTTCAGATTCTGTTAGGTCTTGACATAAATGTATATAAATATTTTTTAATATTAAAATGTACTTATGAGATGGAAGAAAGTTTTGGGATTGACACATCTAACTAGCTAAAATTAATTTTTTCTGCAAGAGTATTATATTATATATGACATAACTTCTTCCCTTTACATTTTTTAACTCGCATTAATTGCTTTATTATTTTTAAAATATTTTCTTTCTATTTTAAAATGCACTTGTAAATATAGTTTTTATAACGTAATTGCAATATTTTCAAGCTTCAAATATAATAAATTCATTCTGATTTGTAAGAAATTTATCTGTTTATAGCAACCAGATGTAAATAAATTTCTTATTTGAAAGAATGTTATATTCTTTGTGTAGTTTTTTACAAATCGGCAACAACTTAAAATAAAATTCGTTTCTAAAATATACAAAAATATAGCTCGAAATGCTGAAAAATTGAATTCAAAATGGTAATAAAACATCAAAGAATTAGTCAGATGAAAAAAAAATTTTGCAGGTCTGCACACCGGGAAGTTATAATGTATAAAGTTATATAATTAAAAAACATTTTTAATGAAACGATTTTGACAAACTTTAATATTAAATATCTCTTAGAATAATTATGCGCTTTAAAAACTGTCTACATCAGCATGTTTATCAAACATTTGTCTCTAATACTATTTATTTCCGATTTTGGAAAGCAGAAAGACTATTGGTCACAAAAATCTCAATGTCATCGTCGGTAACAGCCTAAGCTACAATCAAAGATCGATAATTCGCTCACCCATAATCCGCAATTTTCTATAATTCGCGTAACATTACGAATGTAAACAATGAAATAAACAATTAAGAAAATTTACAAATTTGGGATTAAAAAATGATTTTTTAAAACAAATAAAAAAAAGTTGAAAAAATCATAGTAAAACATATACTTTTTTTTAAAATATAGCTCTTTTATTTTATTAACAGTAAAAAATAACCTGTATTATGCAACATAAGTAATTTTTTTCATTTAAATCCACATTTATATAAGTTTTTTTTTTTTATATAAAATAACATTTGAAAGGCATTTTTTGAGATAGCATATTAAACTAATTACTATATTTCTTATTTATCTTTTCATATTAAATTGACTATAGAATTAAAATGTTGTCTAGGAATAATAACATGACATATAATCCATAATATTCAATAATTCACAATATTCCATAATCTGCACAACATTTGGCCTCAGCTAGTGCGGATTATAGAACTTTGACTGTACTTTCTTTTTGAAAAGAAAGATTCTTTTTGAAACGGAATAATTACATCTTTAGGTCCAAAAGAGAAAGCTCTTCAGTAATAAATATTACACAATACTACACCCTGATATTAATAAAAATACAAAGATTCTAAAAGTAAAATTGTATTTAACCTATCAACTTTCCGAAAAAGCAATATTATAAAGAACATGATTGAAATGCAGAACAAGCCTTCAGACTTCATAAAAAAATGTCTATATAAATAACACAACGGAATTTCACATTTTAGTAGTAAAATCAACTTTTCTTATGTAGAATAATAAAAAAAAAAGAAGGTTACATAAAAAGTTATCTAAAAATAAAATGTAAAATACAACATTGATTCTATAAATGTATCATTTTTCAGAGAAAAAATATTGACCTGAAACTGAAAATGACTGAAATACACAATAAGCCTTCAGTTTCATTTTTACATGTACGAATAAGTTTTTATTTTTTGTTCTTTTCTTAAGTTCATGCGATGTTATAAATTTCATGGTATGTAATATACTCATTTTGAAAAATCTTGGGATTTTTTAGCTTACTGTATTTTCAAAATAAAATGAAAAATTATGCAATATTAGCTTCAATTTTAAATTTCTTACTCCTTCTTCAGCCAGAGCAATATATTTCTAATGAGTGCACGAACTTATCGAGTTGTAGGACAATATTAACGCTAAAAACATCTTGTTCAAAAAAATATTTTTTTATTTCACTGTAGACAGCCGTATCTTTAGAGTTTGATCCAATGTCTGATGCATTTTGCATCAATAAGAAGAACTTTTCACTAAATTCAATCGGTTCTTTTGGATAAGTTTATTTGTCAGGGCCAACTTTATATTCTTGAAAACAATTGATCCTTTGCGTTAGGGCTGTCCATTAAAGCTAACGTTTCCATTATTTTATTACTACTATTTTGGAACAATAACAATCTATCCCAATGACAAACTACTATGAAAATTAATCTTTGGATTTAGGGTAGACTAAATAAATATTATTTACTATGGCAACTTTGTTTGAGCAATGAGTTTGTTGGTTCGATATTGTTTGTCTTTTGTGTAATTTAAAACTTTACCAATCGTTATGGTTGGGACATTATTAGTGAATCTTTGAAAATTTTAGAAATATTACTTAAATTTATACTTTTCAAGCCATTAACGATAGAAAAACATGAGGTTCGAAAAGAGTTTGAGATATGACTGCGTAACGTTAGGTATATAACATTGGTAAACATATGGAGTTTTTAGATGCAATACTGTAAGAAAATAATCTTTTACATTATAGTTAATAATTGGATAAATTAGACGCTCCAATGACCAAGTGCATAAAATTGACAGAGCATAAAACCATTCATTCTTTTGTAATAACTATGAATACTAAACAAACTCCTTTTTTTCAGAAGTAAAATAGTGATTAATTGAAGTAAAATAACAGCAAAAGAAATATATGGCTATATAAACTTCAGAAAATTACAAACCCAGTAAATACACATATAACACCTCGCTCTCTTTATATATACATATACATCATAATAATTATGAAATAGAGTTAATGAAAATGAAACAAAAATATGCTTATTTAATATTATTCACAAAAAAATGAATTATTTCTCTCAGAGGAATAAGTTATAAAAAAATTATATAAATTTTCCTTTTTGCAATTATACTTTTCTATTGTTCCAACAATTTTAAAAATCTATAAAATAATTTAATTGCAAAATTAAAGTTCGACATGTGAAAAAACATTTACGACTACATGGCTAATATATGAAATAAATGTTGATGAAACATTAATTTTAAGTTCTTGATCCAATTTTTTATTTGTAAAAAAAAAAAAAAAAGTTTCCTGCTTGTTTCTTAAAAAGATATCAGAAGCATGGCTGCCAACTGCTACGCCTATTTACAGTTAAATAAACTTATTAGAAAAAGAAATTTTATGTAATAATTGGCAATATGCATTGCAATGCATAACATTGAATGCATTTGGCATACATTTTACTAAAAATATTTTATGGTTCCAAACAAGTTTGTACGATTTAAAAAGGCGTAGAAGTTGGCAGATCTCCAGAAGAAATTTCTTTACATTTTTTGAAAATTACGTTAACGGTTAAAAAAGAAGGATGTTTCAAGATGTAATTAAAAATGTTAAAAATTATACAATAACTCCTTCCCTTGTTTTAAGCATTCGTTACTGTAGGCTTCGAAATTGCTTAGATGAGATACTTTCCCTTTCTTCTATGCTTCGTTTATCAGATTCACAAATGGAGTCATTAGGGAAGTGAAACAATTTATCCCAGATGTGTCTTTTTGTTGTAAAATTCTGTTTAAAGGAACGAGACGTTATATGTTTTTCAAATTCCTCTTTAAATTTTAACATATCATTTTTTGACGGAGAGCATTCTCGAATACAGAATTCAAGAAAATCCCATTCGTTTTCATTAATGAGCAGTTCGCAAAAATATTTCATTTTGTCACTGTAAATAAGTTTCTTTTTTGCTGTAAGGGTTGAGTCTTTAAGGACTAATTTGATGTTTTCTGTATCTTTCATATCAAACAAAGACTCTAGTAACCAACTGCAATGAATTTTCTCTATAATCGAATCTTTTAAAGCACTAGGGCTTTTATGCCAAAATTCAGTGAAAAACTTTTGATAATTATAGTCCTTATAACCATCTCTAACTTTTCCGAAAATATCTTTCAATATTTCGTCATAGTTATCCTTTGATAGGAAACCCCACATGCAGTCTGCTAGTTTAATAAAAAAGCACTGCCAAGGCCATCGTAGGAAAAGCTGCAACATTCTCTGACGGTCACTTTTAAGGACTTCCTTTTGTTCCTGCTCTTCCATTTTAGGTAATAAAAAACATAAAACATCAGCATCATCTACGTATGTTGCAACCTTTTTTAAGGTCTCTTCTCTTTCGTGTGGGGTTATTTTTTGTAGGAAGTACTTAGCTGCTTCTTTATTACTATTCTTCACAGCCGAGTAAAATAAATCTTGGTAAGAAAAATCTTGGTCAGCTCCAACTCTCTTCATTTTATTTGACCAAAAACTAATTACTGGAAATTTGAGCCGATCAAATTCTTTGACATCCTCAGGCAGACTGTTCCAAAATTTGATAATGTCGTCTTCCAGACAATAATCACATGCTAGCATGTAGCGTTTGGATACATCCAGATTCTCACATCTAATGAACATTTCTGCTGTTCTTTTTCTATCTACTGTACCTTGTGGGGTCCAGCAAAGATCGGCTGGTAGGGGTGCAGGAAGATCGAGGTCTAGACGAGATTGAAATTCTGCCTGTTGGTATCCTATCCAACTATCATATTCACGATAGTATCGCATCCATTTACAAATTTCTATGCCAATAGGCTTAATAACACCAAACACCTTCTCTTGTAAAAATTTTGGTAACGAAAGTTGCGACACTTTTTGCATTACCCGTTCTTCTAATTTTTCCCATTCACTTTGACGCTGATCCGCGTAGTTGAACTTTGAAATCAAAGCCCTAACATCATTATGATCCCACAATGAAATGCTAATTTTAACAAGAGCCATGTGTTCCAGAGAAAGCCTCAGGAGAAAATTCATGATCAAACTAAAATAAATATTTGATATTCCAAACAAATTTGATTGTTTTAACAAAGAGAACAATAAACAAGTGAGTAAATGAGATAACAGATCGCACAGACGGTTTCGTTTAATCTTTTTTTTTTCAAAACAATTTATCCTTGAATTATTAAATCCAAATTGTTAATTTATAATTATTAAATTCTTACATGGATGATAGCATCAATAAATTTTATTATAAAAGAAAGCTACTTTTTTAATCAGATTAAAAATGTTCAAATCAAATTATTCAGATAAAATCCACGATTCCAAATTTTTAGAAAATCCGAAATAAAAAAAATAGCGAAGACAATCATTAATAAATTGTAATAGTCATTAAAAAGGAAAAAAATTGATTTAAAAATATATAATGAATGTTAGTGATTAAAAAAAATAAACCCTGAAATTGGAAAAATATAAGAATTTTTTTTTTTAATTAAATCCAATTTACTATGAAAACTTCATGTTCCAGCATCGGTACTCGATTTCAGGACATTCAGTTTACTGGTGAAACACTTTGCCTCCAAGCTATGATGTCTACACGAAAAGAAATTGAATTTAAGGTTGTCTTTTAAAATATAAATTTCAAAAATAAACAGATGACATTGATAAAAATTGATTTAATTAAAATAATTGCTTTTTTCAAAATTTTATGATTTGTCAGCTTACACGAGGTATTCAGCTATAAGTACACAAAATTGCTGTAAGTCTTTGACTTATACGATTTTTGTGTACGGACTCTGTGAGAGAGGACAGTGACAAATAGGGTATCAAAACCCTATAAAACCCAAGTTATGATGTCAAAAGGAAATCTTTCTTCACCAGTTCTGTGCTGTAAGTTTACATTAGTTTCAATCTTTTATTTTTAGCAATTAGTGATTGACATTAATGTCATATATTATATAATGCTACATTCTTATATTAATCCTTAAAATTATAATAACTGGGATGAGTATAAACAAGTAGATAGCAATCTGACTCTTGGTGTAAACATAGAAGTTTGAAAAAAGTTTCAATTTAACTTCGATGCTGAAGGTTGAATTAGGTATCTTAAAAAGCTTATAACACAAGTAGGATGGTAAGGTAGGTAATGATATGTCCTTGAGTATAATTGACGGGAAGGCTTTACCCATGAATGGCAAAAACCATATTTATGAAGGTATGTATCCTCTGAAAAAGTCTATTTTTTGGACGAAAGGGAAGCAGCCTTAAATTATTCTGCACGCTAATTGGTGTTTTCCTTTTTTATAAATACTTTGGCGTCCACATGGGTAAAGTCCAATGCCACAGATTTGCTTCTTCGGGTATAAGCTGGAATACCAGAAACTCTATAATTTGGTCCGAAGCTGGATGAAAATATTGCTGATTAGTTGCAAGGTATACCAGAAAACATCACCTAGAAGAATAAGTAAAATATCATTTAAACAGAAAACAGGAAACGTTAAAAACTAAAAAAGCAATTATTTATGTGTGAGTTAATGTAATTTAAACAGCATATAACTGCTGCGAATTTAAATTTAAGAGCAATTTATGATCAAAAGAAAAAGATCACAAAATTGTAGCAGAAGAAATTAAAACAATCATTTGATTAGAGATTTTTTTTTTTTTTGCACAATTTATATTGGGAAATATTTTAGAAAAATAAATTGAAAGATTTGTATTCATACCAAAATTACATCAAAGTTTAAAATTTTCAACTTTCCAAATTTTTATAATCGAATTAACATATTCTGATCTAAGAAATAACTGATTAAAATACATCATATTTAGTGCTATTTATTTGTTTATATTTCGGTAAAATTTCTCGTTGAAAATATGTATACTTGATTTTGGGAGAAAAGAAAAAGGGGGGGGGCGGGAGTAGGTATGACAGTTGTCAACATCAATAAGGAAATTTAAGCGTAAGAACCATAATAAATGTTACATTTGTGTGTGATTGATATAGAAAAGAAAAAAATATACTCCTGAAACTTTAATCAAGAAATTGTAGCAGAAAAATAGGCTTAAGCTTATTTGAGTTTAAGTTTATTTATATTTAAGCTTAAGCTTAGCGTTATTAAACTTATTCAAAATTGTTTGGAAATTTGAAAATTTCAGTCATTGCCTTAGTACATTTCAATTTATAAATATATTTTACAATCGGATACCAAATGGAGAGCCACCGAGTCAAATAATTAAAAAATTAGAAATCCTTAAAGTTTGGATTTGATGTTTTAAAATTCTTTTTTAATCATTGAAAAACAGACTCACAGTTTTTTTGTATAAATAACTCAAAAATTACACGGCAGAATGAACACCGAATATTTTATGTTAAAAAATTATGTTGTCAAAAAACTAATTTTGTAGAGATACATATTTTAAAAGTTATTTATCATAAAAAAAAATCAAAAATTGAATATCTGTATTTTTTTAAGAATTTCTAATACAGAATTACAATTTATTTCAACAAGTAGTTTTAAATTATGCAAAAATTATCCACAGTGGAACTTATTCTGAAACAATTCAAAAAGAATTTAGCAAAACACAATCCAAATTCTAACGTTAAAATTTCTCAAACTACTTGTGAACTACTCTACGAATGACGTTTCATTTGGTATGTCTAAGGCAAAGCATAACAAAGAAAGCTGAAAATGACATCAAAATTAAGTCTTTTTATTCAAAATGTGGAGGTCTAGAACAATTTCTGTATGAAAAAGACTTTCTAAACTTTATATTTTCATGTTGCATTTTTGAGTCCCTGTGAAAGTTAATCTCACTCCTCCAGCAATGCTGTTTTAAGATAATAGGTGAAGCGAACAATCTCACTTTCCAGAAATTTTTTAGTCAAATGATCTCCTTCTGGGCATGGGTTGTAGTTCTTCAAAATAAAATCAGGGCCAATTGCATCTTTGTAAAGGTGAACAAAGGATACCAAGATATTCATACAGCTAGTAATACCAGTCATACAGCATTTGGCAAACACGAGAAAGGATGTGGGCCCATCCAGTATGATGTCTGCATTAACCATCAAACTTCTACTGTCACAGTGATCTCTTTCTAAGAAGTCAGAAGGCAGGCAACGGAAACGCGGGTTTCTTCAGATGACAGTATGTTAGGAATTATGGTTTAGGCTGAACCGAGACACATCAGTGAAAAAGAAGGTCCCCCACTGATCCCTCTCCAAAATCATTTTTTGCACCATGCTAAACAGGGTCTCTTTTATGTAGAAATGAGCAGGACTCAACAAAAAAATCTTACTGCGCATAGTCCTCTGTCACGTAGCCTTCTGAAAATGGTAATTCTCGAAAGTTAACTTCAAGTGACTGCATAAAACTCTTAAGAGCGTTGCAAAAATATTACTCATATTATCCCCCTTCCTTCTGTAATAGTAAAATAACGGTTTTTGTTGGCTGTCGTGAAGCTCGGAGGATTTTGACCAGGCTCTATGAATTCAGTGTCCTAAAACCTTCACTGCATGATTTTTTTTCTATTTTTATATGAAAAGTTATTTGAAATCTATATATCAGCTTAATAATTTACAAAAAAAGTAAAAAAAAAATTCCATTTTTCAGTTAAAATTCGATGTTTTATGACATGTATCCTACATACACAATTGGGGTAAAGACTTGCTTCTTTACTATTATTTTCAACCCAATCTAACTGATTGGTAAAGTAATCATACGAATTAAATATTTACAACTGAGCGAAAAATTGACCAGGCTGGGAATCGAACCCAGATACTTGGCTTACAAGGCCAATGCTTTACCTGTTAAGCTACCTAGGCTGTCTAAATGACAGACCAGATGTTATGGCCTATACGGTTATCTGAGTGAAAAATCCCAGCTGGCTATCGCCCAGGTAGCTTAACAGGTAAAGCATTGGCCTTGTAAGCCAAGTATCTGGGTTCGATTCCCAGCCTGGTCAATTTTTCGCTCAGTTGGAAATATTTAATTCGTATACTTGCTTCTTTGTTTCAAAGCATTAGTTTTACATTTATGTTCTCTGAAATTTGACAAAATGTGCGATTTCTCTTAATTTTGTACACCAGTGTACCTCGATTTATCTTTACAATGATTTTTGGAAATGATCATCAGTTATACCAGTACTTTCTCTGAGAGTATTCAGAACATTTTTTAAGGATTCAATCTAAAAACTTACTTTTACTGTTAAGTCTGCAGCTTTTAAGAAGCGCGTGAAAAGCATCTTCAAATTTAGTCATCTATGCATTTTTTGCTTTATAATTTGTACTCACGTCTTGAGTCAATCATTACTAATCATTATAAACAATGAAGTTTAATGCAATAAATAAAGTCTCATTTGAGAAGATCCAACTCAAATTAATCAGTAATGTTGAAAATTTTAGAAGGAAGAATGAAGATTTTTTGAATACATGTAATTTCAGTACAGCCGAAAACAAACTTTCATTGAAACCCAAAATTTGTGACCAAAATCAAACTGAATTTTTGGTTGCTCTCTAATAAAATTCGTATTTTATTCAACATATTTACGCTAACATTTAAATTTTCCTATTTTTTTTTAATTGTAATAAAAAAGGCGCAAACTTTTTTAAAGAATTTTGAAAACTGACATTTCACATAGATAATCAGAATGTATTTTGAATTTAATACAAAATAAGTTTAAACTATACATATTCGCTTGCTTAAGGGTGTTCTTAACTGCTGCGCTCAACAAGCGCAAAACGTTTTGACACATTTACAAATTCTTTTTTTGACAAAAAGATATAAAACTGGAATGCCTGATAATGGAAGCGATTTTGAATTGAACTTATTTTTCTATTTTATAATAATTAAATTACCTATCCAGTTCTGAGCTATTTCGATAACGGGATCACCAGTTTTTCTCCTGCTTTTCGACCGGTTTTCTGCTTTCGTCGAGAAATGTGCTCAAAAACGTGAACTTTGAAGGCTTGTTGTGAAAAATCTATACTGTTTTTTAAAAAACAGAAAATTGAGTGCAATTAGACAGTTTCTGAATTATAACACCTGCTAGTTTTATGCATTTCCGAACAAAAATAAATTAAAGCATGTGTCACAAAGTTGCCCTTTTTGATTTAAGAACACCCTTAAAGTATGCAGGCTGTTTTTGCTCTTAGGTATTTCTATCGTTCAACTGCAAACAAACAAACAAACAAACAAAAAGAAAAACTTTTATGGCATGTATACAGCATTAAATCTATTTTGTAAGAAAAAAAAATAATAATCTAATGCAGGAAATATGACTGTAATATATAGTTTTGTTAAAAAGATGCCTTATATACAGAAAAGACGCATGTAACTTTTGTGGGTAAAACTGGTTTATTATTTAAAAGTTTATGTGAAATAAAATAGCAAAATCGGCACAGATTGTCAGATTTTATAGCCACCAATGTATTAAATACCGCTATCATAATAACAGGGTTCCCAACGCATTTTAGTCTACAAAAAGGTGATGAGGAGACCAATTTTATCTGGAAAAAAAACTTTCGGGGACAGTTTAATTTTAAAAAGCAATTTCGGTTACCATTTTTTTAAACTGGATTAATAAGCGCAAGATTTGTTTTTAATTAACATTTAAAGATATAGGAGGCATATCGAGAAATCCACTCAATAGAAACTAATAGCGAATCTCATAGTATTTATGCAATTAATTCTTGTCAAATTGGTCTGTTTTTAACAAATTGACGTTTATTGCTTTTGTCCTCTTTAGACCCAAGGTGCGCATTTGTGTACCTCTATTTTCAACTGCGTATCTCACTTATTATTTGAAATTATATATTGAGACGAGAGGATGTCATTTGTGTACGTTAGCCTTTTCTAGTTTTAGTAAGAAATTTCGCTAGTAGTCTTAATTCATATAGTTTTGGAAGAAATAAACGAGCAATGGCAAAAAATATAAGACTTCGAAAAAAGCAAGTACATTTTTATAATTAAAAAATTAATATTTAATCACAATAATTTTTAAGAATGCTTATAAACTCTTCAGTATTGCATAAATCCATTAATTTTTTTAGCGAGATCATAATATCTATTTAAATTAGATGCAATTTGCAAGGTGCACGTATGTGCACCTCCGGCTTCAATTCTGTATCTTTGGAAAGAAGTCATCGTACTAAAAAAAACTTTACTGAATGATATCTAATTGATGCAGTGCTAAAGTTGTTGAAGGATTCAAGCATTATTCTTAAGTCTAAGAGCGAATTCATTTTGTTGACGTTTTAAATTAAACATTAATTTTTAAAAATCATAATTATTATATTTTTGTAAGAGTAAATAAATTTATGAAGCCAATAGTGATGCTGAAGTCTTCTGATAATGAAAATTTATACGAGACAAATATAACCACTGAGGATATTGCTCCAGTTCCTATCCCGAATCCATGTAGCAATAAAGTTTAACCTAAAAGACCCTTGTTATGGAAAGCTGAAAATAAGTACATTTTTAAAACTTGTGTTACAACAAACTAGGGTAATAATACTGAGAATAAAATCTTATCTTTTCGCAAATATTTATTTAATCTTTTTTTCTTTTAATGGTGTTCCGAAGACCATTGATTGATGAGGATTATGTAAAAGTAGATTCCAGCATCGTAAATCCTTTTGAGTTATTTCTAGATTAGTTAAATGAAGATTTTTGGGGAAAAGTATCATATGAAAGCAATTTATATTTCGTTCAAACATGAAATAATCGCTCAATAAATGCATCTAAATATGAAATTATAAAAGTTGCACACATACTCATGGGAACTTTAAAATATCTCCAAGTAAGGTTCTACTGGCAAAAAGACTTGTCAATACTTAGAATTGCAGCTACTGTGTCACGTGATCGATTTTTTGAGATTTTTTTTTCATTTTGCAGATAAATCAATTGATCATTAAGCAGATGACAAATTATGGAAAGTAACTATTATCTTAAATGCAGTAAGAATTAAAATATTTGCCTCTGTGCCGGCAAAAACATTTATCACTACATGAACAGAGATCACAAGATGCCATTTGTTTTGCGTAATATATTTAGACAGTATGTGCCCTTAAATCCTAATTCGTTGGGAACAAAAAACTTTGTGTTATCGGCCATGGATGGCCTTACTGCTGACTGCCAAATATATCATGGAAAAGGAATTGCATCAGCTGATGAATTATAGGTCTAGGTGGAGGCATTGTCAAATTGCTTTTTAAATTTATACCAAAAGACAACACATAGGTGATTTACACGGACAGTTTTTCTTTCTAGTGTAAAATGTGCCGACTTTTTATTGAGGAACAATATCTATGAAACTGGAATAGTTATGAACAAAGGACTTGAAGCACATAAAAAAAGAATAATGATCGAGATTTTTAACGAGGAGAGTGGGATATGTAACACAAATTATTAAAAGAATGTAAGTGTAAACTTATTTTGTGTTGACTGAGCGAAGGATGGGGAAATACTGTAAATTTCAAGTGAGGTTGGGGTTACAGACTCTGGAGACATTAATTACTGCAAATAAAAAATAACACGTCAACAAAACATTTCTCAACAATTCTAAAAAATGTAATTTTTTTGTAATTATTTTAAATTATTTTAAATTTAATAACTTGAATTATTTCAAAAATTTTGATCTTTTAATTTTTTTTTTCATTTTAAAAATAATTGTATCTGTTAATTATTGCCAAAGAGAGACGATATTTTAATTTTCATAGGGGGTGGATGTTGTAAAAAAAAATATTTCATTATTTATTTATTTTTGCAATAAAATATCAAACGCGACAAAATATATAAATATAAACGTAATTTGCAGAACAAATCGATTTGTTACTTAAAATTTTAAAGCCCGAAACGAGGCATTATTAATAAATTTAATTCATTTTTTTCTGCGTTTAATGTTAAATATTTGTAAGGAATAAATTATACCAATTTAACATTTACAAATAAAAGTAAATTTCAAAACTATACGATATTTAAAGTACTCTAAAATGTTAGATCCCCTTCGAATTAAATATAAATAAATCTTAAACATTTTAAAATGCTACATTTGTCTTAAAAGTCCTTTATCATTTTGCACACACTCTAATTTTTTTAATATGTCCTGTCAATTATATTTTTGTTTATATACAGGGAGTCCAAAAATTTGAATCCAAAAGTTGAAAAGGGTCGTGAATCTAAAATCGAATTGAAAAACGAAATAATGAGTGTTTTAATTATGTTTGTAAAAGCTATTCAGGGATACCGAAGTTGACCTCTGGATATCAGAGGCTTTCCAAATTTGAAATTTTAAATTATAACAGCCATTTTTAATGTTAGATTTGGACTCTACGGGCAAAAATATCAGGGTGGCAAGTGGTTACGGAAAAGCTAAGTCAAAAAAGTTGTTAAATACCGGTATCTTGTTAAGAATAAATTCATCTTCTTCAATACCTTTATTTCATTTGAAGTATTTTCTATAATAAAATATTCGTCCTTTTCTTTTTAATCGACTGTGATTTTCCATGACCACTCGCCAACCTAAATACGTAAATATTTATTTTTTCCTTTTTTTTCTGATTAATTTTTATTATTTTTTTACATTATTTTCTGAACCTTTTTTCTTATTTTCTGATTGCGGTTGTAATCGATCAAAATACATTAGATACATATTTTATTTTCCCAACCAGATTTTGCAAAACTTTTCTTTATTTGCCATTTTCCCAGTAATTGATCAATTGAAGAAATCAAACTTTTACAGTGGGCAGCTGACAACAATGTGACAACAGGAGCTCAGAATTCAACAAGTGGTTTTATTTGAACTTTTCAAATAAATTGCAACTGCAAATACATGCTTAAAATCTAGCAGCGATTTTGTCTGTTTATTTTTTAATCAAGTTCGTTGAGCCTTTTTCTTCTTCTGTAGCATCTCTGATTTTCCATGAGGAGATTTCGAATCCAGATTGCAAACGCATGTTCAGTATACAGAGAGGTGGAGTAAAATAGAAACCAAAAGTAATGTTCATAATAGTGGGGTGTTCAGAATAGAGATAGTATATCTTTTGTTAAATCTATGGAGCTTCGCCGGGACCGTCGGGATGCGTTCATAATAATAGGGTGTCCACATTAGAGAGTGTTTAGATAGAGAGAGGCAGCTGTATATTGCTTTAAGTAATTACTGAAAGCTTATTAAAAGGTTACTTAATTTTTATTTTTTATATTATTATATTTCCTTAATAATTATTTAAGACAATATAATTATTTTCAAAGTTTTATATCATATTTTACACTTTCAGGTGACGACAGTGTAAAACACCTAAACAGAAAATTCAGTGTCAGTCATCGTGGCACTCGGCGTATTAGACATCAAAAAATCAAAAATACAGATGTTGTTCTTAAAAAATGATTTAATGGATAAAGAAAAAAAGGCAAATATAAAATTTATTTATTTCTATTAAGTTTTTTGTCAAAAGCATATTAAGCACTTTTGAAGCAACCGCTATTGATGGTGTTTGAGAAACACTATTCCAGCGAGTAGTGCTGCTAGTTTAGTTTCACTTTTTACTGCGTAATTTCAAATTCGCACCATAACATAAAAAAAGGAAATTCCATTTTATATATTCGCTAAATGTTTGTCAGTAGATAATTGTTTTGATACTTTTCGGTATAAAATCAAATATTATGTATTTAAAAAAACTTGGTTTAATAAGATTTTGGGAAGACAAAACATGGTTATGAAAATAAAATATGTATCTAATGTATTTGGTTCGATTACATCACGATCTTCCAGGAACCGAAAAAAGTGTTAAATACAAATGTTACGTATCTTTGTCCGTAAAATCCGAATCTGCAATAAGAAATGGGAGATATTATTCAAAATTTCAAAGTTGGAATCCCTCTGAGTCCCGGGTGTCGGACTGGGTTAAGGATACGTATTAAATACTACAAACGTATTAAATATTATAAATATATATATATATATATATATATGAAAGGATAAAACCTAAAGCCTTTTTAAAATTTAAACTTAAAATTAAAATTCAAAAACTTAAAGGTCCCAATTAATATTTTTAACTTTAATCTAAAATTTAAATGCCCCTTCTTTTGAGCTTAATTCTAATACTTAAAGCTATTTTGCCCCTGTTAACGTTCTTTCCCAACCTAACATTTATTACTTTCAGAGATCATTTTTGGATGTTCTTTAAGATTAAAAAAGCTGACGTAAACGCAATTCTTAATTTGTAGGATCAGCATGCAGCCCTGGAAAACCGCGCCTAACAACATCATACTGCCCAGATATTTCTTAACCAATTAAACTAGATTAACACCTATTATTTTAGTAGCGCGACCTGGTGGAAATAATGCGAATTAACGTCCTTTAAATAGCGGGAGCGCCTAAAACAAGCGGCTTTTTGACCTTAACACTTGCCTGATAAAATGCGGCCCAAAGAAACGAACTTTTAAAAAGAAAGCGTCAAAGTTACAGGGACCTGGTTTCAACCAAAAGATCTGCCAAAAAGGATTAATAAACCAGGCCCCAAGTGAAAATACTGTGTCGTTATTTGTCTCTCATCCACACCTCATGATTCAACAAAATAACGACTCATGGATGGTAGAACACCAAAATCTTTCCGCGGCCATTCGGACGATTGATTCGGCGCGATCGCCAAAGTTCTCTCCCCGGCACCTACACACTTGACGCGACGGATCTATGAGCTTCATCGCCCTCTCCCCGGCCACACGACTACATGAACTCCCTCTCCTCGGATGATGACGGTAATCCCACTAACGTATGCCAAGATCGGGTTCGTCACACACACACACACACACATATATATATATATATATATATATATATATATATATATATATATATTACTTAATACTTTTTTCGTATGTATTTCGCGAATTATTCGACCGTTTTCCGATTCTTCGTTCATTCTGTATTTTGTCATATTTGTTATTTTATCTCTATAATGAATAAATAATTTTCTACACTAACGTCCTATTATAAAAACTAAAAGGTCGTCTCCCTCAATAAATAATCATTTCGTCTAAAGTTTTCCGAGACCGTATCACTTACACATATTTTTTTTAATGCACCGTGTTTTTTAACAGTTTCCTTTACTTGTGAAATACCAACAAATGTTCTAATTTGTAAAAAACTAATCAGATAATAATTTTTATTTATTAATGGTGCCAAAAATAAATTACGCATGCACCTTTTGATGATACACATATGCACCACAAGTCCCGAAAGTACTGAGGAATTAAAATATATTTTAGATTAAAAAGATTAAGATACCAAATTTTTTCTATTGATTAATCGTTTCCCTGATTTGGACGTACCTCATAAACGCAGCGTGTTTTTGCCAATCAGGATTTGCCAATATCACGTACGGGCTTCCATATTCCATTCATAAAACCAGTAAATTTTGCATTATTTAATCCGGACATTATTCTGATTCAACGTGGTAAAAATTTCTGTTTCGAAATACCGGTGATAAACAATAAAAATTCTGCAAAATTAGGAAATATTTGAAAGCTTTTGTTAAAATATTGATCAGTAAAGTGGTTAAATTTTTGAAAACCAATTTAAAAGAATATATTAATTTACTAAAAATTATGATATATCTCTAAGAACTATTGAAACATTTTCTGCCCCACTTGTTATTTTGAAATTGCAGCAATTAATCATGAAAACCTTTAATCCCACCCCCACCTGAAATTTAAGGGTTCGTACGTATCCTGGAATTTCTAGAACAGGAAAATTTTCTTGTTGAAAATCACTGGTTAAAAAAAGGAAAAAATACAAATGTTTGAAGTAGCTTTATTTATTTTATAAAAAAATATTGATATATCACTTGGAAAATAACGGGACCTATAAGTACCCTGAATTTACGATGCTCCTTCATTCGTTGCACAGCCAGCATAAAAAGATTTCATATGCTTATTTTTTAATATTTTGTCTTATATTTTTCTATAGTAATAATAAAAAAAATACACCCTTATCAGCCGTATTAAATGATTTTATTTTTTTAACAGCAGAATCCATTGAAATGCATAATACACACACATCCCGCCCTCAAATAATTCAGGAGGGGAGATACTTATTTATACGTTAAAAGTTCGAAATATGCAAGTTTTTAGTTAGAAATGTTTGCCAGGATAAAATAAAAATCGGAATAGAAAAATAATATAATATATTTCAATGACTTTTTGTAGAGAAAATCATATAAAAGACTATAGCATCATCGAAATAATCGCCACTCGCTGTTTTCGAGAAACGGTATTCCTGCAAAAGACGGGGAATTTCACGCCAAAAGTTCTCGTCAATGAGGTTCCAAGAACGCAAAACATGGTTGGGAAAACCGAAATATGTATCTGTCGAACATGCCCGATGACACCGTGATCAAGGATTTGAAATAAATATTAAACACAAAAGTTAAGTATTTTTGTTTGTAGATTCCGAATCTGCAATAAAAAATGGGGGTTATAATTTAAGATTTCAAAGTTGGACCCCCTTTGACCCCCAGGGGGTCGGTTGCGGGGGTCAAATTTAGTACCACTGTGTAGCTTATTTAAAAATATTTAATAAGTATATTTTAGTTTGTCAATCTGATATGTATTTCTCGAGTTATTCGACAGTTTCCAGACTTTTCGGACATCCCGTATAAAAAAACACCAAAATTTACAGAAATTCTTTTTTAAAAATCTGATAAATGCATTGACAAAATTTCAAAATAATAGCAATAATTTAAGACCCGTATTAATAAATTTCAGTATCTATAATTTATTATTTAAATCCATTAATCAAAATATCCATTTTCTTTTAAAAAATGAAAATTGTCACAATAGTCACAGGAAAGCATGATAGTGTGAAAAAAAATGTTCTGCAGTATCCAAAGGAATGAACCAAAAATAACTAATAAAAAGAATAATGCCCAGTTAAACTGACTGCATAGAGCTCACAGGCTCTGCAGACTAATTGTATATTACAGCCTTATATAATAATGCCCTTCGAAAAAAATAAGGAAGTATCCCCCCCCCTCACAATTTTCTTTCTTTATACTCATCATTGAAGCCCCAAAACTAATCAGGGGTACGCCTTATCATATAATAAACCTGTATCCAAAATTCAAAGCAAGTCAAATAATTCTGCATAATAACCCATTTATGTAATTTAAGAAACATTTTCCCCGTTCCTCCTTTATAATTAATCATGAAACCTCCAAAACTGTTCAGAAATTCAATTTATCAGAAACAACCTACATCCAAAATTTAAAACAAATCGGATAACTCTGCATAAAACTTTATTTAGTTAACTTAAGGGGGAGGCAATCGCCCGTACCCTCCTTTATAATTAACAAAATAATACCACAGCAAATGAGCAAAGCTTCTTACTACTATGAACCTGTATACAAAAAATGAAACAAAACGGTTAATTCTGTATGAAAAACCATTTACATAAATTATGAGGGGTAGTTTCCCCTATCCTTCCTTTACACTTATCCAGTGAATTCCAAAAACAAATCGGGGAAGCGCCATTTCAGAATAAACCTTTATGCGAAATTTGAAGCAAATAGATAAATTTTGCGTGAAAAACCTATATTAAGACCGGGAGGGGATTACCCCCCATTAAACTTAACCTCTTTAAATTTATGCAATGAACACCCAATACTAATAATGAAGGCATCTCATTAGAATGATCCTACATCTAAGATTTGAACGAAATCTACTAATTCTGCATGAAAAATCCATTTATATAAATTAAGGAAAGGCTCAATAGTCCCCGTTCCCCTTCTGATACTTATCGAATGAACTCTCAGTTATCATAAGCCTAAATCCAAAATTTCATACAAATCGGATATTTTTATCCTGAGTTATCGCGTTACGTATGCACGAACGTACGCACGTACATACATACAGACAGTGTTCTCGCTGACATTTGACCAACGTTAGTAATTTGGCTAATTAAAATTAAAAAACATTCGCCAAATGAAAAAAGTATTAGCCAAATAGATTCGCCGTGTATCAAAAACATATCTATAATTTTTTTAATGTAGCCTTTTTTTTTAATATGTTCTAAAATAACCTAAATTTTTATAACTACGACAAAAATTGATATTAATCTAATTTCAACTATCCGCTACAAATATATTAAAAATATATGTATATTAAAAATATATATGTGTGCATATGTATGAAAGACGAAAAAGAAAAGAAAGAAAAAGCAAAAATTGAGCACTAGCCATTTGGCGAATCTAATCGCTTGCTTACTCGCCAAATGAAGAATTTAGTCGCAATTTGGCGCAAAGGCGAGAACACTGCATACAGAACGGGCGGGCACATAAGCTCTCAGGCTTTTATAGCCTGAATGCAAGCCTTCACTGATGTTTCCGCAAATACATAGTAATGTTTTCTAATTAAAATGAACGCTTTACACGAAAAAATATTACATTATTTTTACCGCACAAAACCTTTTACTAAAAACGCATTTTGTCGTTGAAACAGCCTTTTTAAAAAATAATTTATTGAAATAGTATACATTTGTTTAAAATTCAATTCGGTTTAATACAGGGCAATAATTATCCACTTAAACTTACGGAAGTTAAATTTACATTCTTGGTTGTAAATTTCAATATGTTGACAGATGACTCTCGTTTCTATAGAAGAAGTTCATTAATGAAGCTTCAACGTTTGAAAGTGTTTTTAGTTTTAGAAAATTTACTTTAATTTTTTACCGTCTATAAAAATTGGAACTTATTATTTTTTAACTTAAAAAAGTAGCATCAAAAATTACATTAATCAGTTTCATTTTCCCTTTTTTCCACAAAAAAATTTCTTCCACTGCTAATTATGTGTTTTCAATTTCAGAAAATTTCATTTGTATGTAACTTATAACTTAGTATGAGTAAAAAATATTTCTCATTCGTTTTAAATATGATGTCATTATTCATCTAGCTCCACAAGCTACTGTGATATCCATCCTCGCAATTTTAAAGAATACTATAAAAAAAACCTGTTTTATTTAAATTATAACATCATATTTTACCAAATGAAATATTTTGTTAAAAATATTTTTTTTTATTCGTTTTACTAATTATGTCGCCATTTTTGACAGGAAAATTCTTAATAACGAAACAAATATCCTTTTTAATATTTAACAAAAAATAATAACTTTATTTTTATTTCAAATGTGACGTCATATTTATTTTCTTTTGAATTTTTCTTATCATTTTTCGCATGGAAATTATTCAATTGAAAATTTATTGCGGCTGAAAAATTATTCCAGTTTTTGATTTTCTTGGCAGCGGAAAAGGAAATTTGTTCAATTTTATCTAAAAAAGCCTAATGATTCTGCATAAAAAATAATGAAATCTTGAATTATTATGGAAAAGATTTGAATAAAATAAATATAACATAGTCTACGTTCTCTGGGCTATAATCTATCTATACGCAAAGATACAAAGACATTAATTCATTCGTTTTAAGGTTGATTTCGTTCAAACTTTCGGACACGCTTTCAAATTTATATTATTATAAGGATACAATTTAAACCTTATTTACAAACCTAAATCCATACTTCCGACAGGTAAAGATTTCTCTTTTAGGGAAACGAAATTTTACAGTGCTTTTACAGCTCGTAAATGATTATCAGATGTTCCAAATGATTGCAGTTTTGTTGTGATCATCTGCGGTGCATAATCATTAAGAAAGGGAATCGAAAATGGTCAAACATCTCCTGTAGTAAAAGCGCACTTTAGAAATTAGTTTCCCGTAAGCTACATGCTAAAAAAAACCTTTCTTTTAGAATAAAAAATTATTTTTGCTGCCTTTTTGAAAGATATCCCGGTGAAGCATTAATTTAAGTTTACACAGCAAAAGAATCAAATGCAAAAGTCTTTAAAATTAAGCTTTAAATCAGACATTATACACAAAGATAATAAAAATTATCTGCAAATATATCTGTTTGCATTTGAAATTTCAACATTTGTGCAAAGTTCAATCATACAAATTATATGAAACATTTACAAATTGCACGATTAATTTACATTACAATTTAATATTTATAATAAAGCAAATATTATTGTTTTTTTTTTTAACTTAGAGCTCTTTTACATATTTTAAATTTTTAGCAATATAATCTGTATTGGTTATTATAAAAAATGAGTATTATGAAAAAAGTTTCAAAATATATTTTTATTCTAACAAAAGAAATTTTTAGCTGTCAAATAACAATTATTTGATAACATACGCTATGGTAGAATCAAGAGCTTTTAAGCAAGAAATCCATTCTAAAAAGGGTTCAATAAATCTAAAAGTTTGAGGAACACAACTCTGGAAAAAACTTCACAAAGTGTATTCGTGTGTACATACAGATTTGTTTCCAAATGGTCACTTAGTGAAAAGTAAATGCAGCAGATCACAAGAAAGAGGACTTTGAATGGGAAAGATAAATTCTTAAATTGTCACTCAGTGAAAACAATTATGTACTAATTTTTATAAGCAGAAAGGCATTTAATGAGTATGCAACTATGCTTTAGATGACTACTATGACAAAATGATTAGATTATATTTCATATACTTATGATATTCGTTTATAAAACCATTCAAGTGCGTTTTCAGATGTTGCCTGAATGAAAACATCTTTGAACATATTTCAAACACAAAATGTTTTCTTTTGCATGGATGCAGAAATGTACAATCAGAATACTAGTTTATGAAAACATTTCAGAGGAAAAAGCTTTTTCTTTGTATGGATAAGAAAATGCTATTTTAAAACGCCACTTTCTAAAAATACTTTACAGGATTTTCACAAAATAAACGATTTTTTTATTTGAAGGTTAACACTATGTAAAAATTCTGTACAGCATATTTCACAAAATTTTTTCTTTGAATAGGTATGCAAGTGTTCTTTCACTGTACCAATTTCTCGCAATTCTTCGGAACATATTTCGGAAACAAAAGTCTCTTTTTTGTATGGATATGCAAGTGTCTTTTCATGCTACTCTTTCCTGAAAATCTTTTGGAACAAATTTCACAAACAAAAGGTTTTTCCTTCGTATGGATACGCAAGTGTTCTGTCAGATGACTACTTGTTGAAAATCCTTTGCAACATATTTCGCAAACAAAAGGTTTTTCTTTTGTATGGGTAAGCAAATGACATTTCAATACACTAAGTCGCGAAAATTCTTTAGAACATACTTCACAAATAAAAGGTTTTTCTTTTGTATGGGTACGCAAATGATTTTTCTTTGTACTACTTTGTGAAAACCCTTTGGAACATATTTCACAAATAAAAGGTTTTTCCTTTGTATGAGTACGCAAATGTATTAACCGCGAACTTCTTTGAGTAAATGCTTTGAAACAAATTTCACAAACAAATGGTTTTTCGTTTGTATGAATGAGCAAGTGCCTTTTCAGACTAGTACTTCCTGAAAAGCCTTTGCAACATATTTCACAATTAAAAGATTTTACCTTCGTATGAGTGTACAAATGTTTATTCAAAACACCACTTTCGGAAAAGTCTGTGGAAATTTTTTCACATAAAACAATTTTTCCTGATTCTTGAGAGTAGATCGGAGATGCCGACATTGTCTTTTATTTTCATAGAATGTAAAGGATAAAACATTTGCGTAGAAAGATACTTTGTTGAAATTCTTTCAGAAAATACTTGAAATACTTTTAAAAAATATATGTCATTCCTCCATCTTTAAATCTAAAATGAAAAAGTATTAATATATTTATATTAACACTACTAAATACATACTAATTCTCAGTCTTCAAAGAATTCAAACATTTAAAGCGACACAAAAAGAAAATCTGAAGTATTTGTATAAACTACTTATGCACATACTAACCTTTAAGAGAGTGGATGGTTTTTAGTCGCAAAATAATATCAGCAGCGCTTTCTGTAATCCAAAACATTTTAAATCAAAACTATTATCTTTGAATAATATTCTACTAATGTAAAGTCAAACAGAAATATAAATTAAATAAGCATTAAAGAAAAACACTAATTTCATTTGAAATAATATACTGAAATACTACAAAAAAGTGGTTGACAATTTATTACATAATAAATTTGAAACAAAAAAAAAATCAAAAGAGGAAAAAGAATTTCTGTTTCTGAGTAATCGAGCAATTAAGACTGCTCCTGCACAAATTTTTGGATGTATCTTATGCGCTTTTCACATTCAATTTGAATAAGCTGTCAATATATTCTGCACTAGTGATGGTTTTTAAATAATAATAGTGAAATATTGTGAAATGTATTTGAAAATTTTCAACTTAAACATGGGTTTAACAAAGATTGCTTACTATGAAGGAGCTAAACTAGATACAGCTATTAATCGCATAACTCACAAATTGATATATGCTTTTCATCAAGCAATCCAAACAATGTATGCTTTTAAAAATTTAAAAAATTTATTACTTGGAGGGCCTGAAATTCTTTATCTTCTAAGAGAGTTTCCCTTCAACTTTTTTATGGAATAGAACTGATCAGGGAAAAAAGAAAATTTGAAAGTATCTTTAAACCGGCATTTGGTTTAAATTTTCAAATGCACTACAAGTATTAATACATGGAAAACAGGTAAAGCAACATTAAAAGAATTTATACCAAGAATTCATAAAATTATAAACTTTATTATAGTATATGACATTCATAGCTCCATTTCTTAATGTTTTTTCCCCCGAAAATTGCTAAAATATTTTGGAAGGGAGGCTGTCAGTATTTAATCATCTTGGAAAAGGATTCCAAAAAATTGGAGAACCATTCAGCCTTGAAATTTAAGTTTTGTTTAATTTTCAAAAAAAAAAAAAAAAAAAAAAAAAAAAAAAAAACTGTACATACATCGATGAAGTAAAATTTATACAATCTTCTCATGACTAAGTATTTTTGCAAGAGTATTAAATATTTTTTTTACCATCTGTTAAAAAAAGTACTAAGTTTATTTTGTCTAAACAAATTTCAAGTCCATCCTTTCTAATTTACACTTTAAAAAATATCATGTTGTTCAAATGACTATGGATGAAGTTTAAAATCGAATGTGTTTGTAAAAATCATGTGTAACGAAACCTTTATCTGCATTACTTAAAATAAGTTTTATTTGTCAAAAAATCTCTCATAATTATTTAACATATTAATTTTTTTAACTCCCTTGATATCCTTCCCTTAATTCATGTTCTAGAATGATAAATGGAATCTCTTTTATTCCATTTCCATCTAGTAGAATAAATTAGAACTACCAGAAGGAACTACTAAACCCACGATCAAAACACTTCCTTAACGGGGCTGCCACTACCGAATGGCACCGACAATAGTACTTTTACTAGCTTACAACGAAGAAAATATTATCCAAAATCGTAGTGTTTTTTTAGACTGGTAGCCAAAATAGTCGCATACCTACATTAAAAAAGAGATACATAATAACTGAAAAGACTTAATGAATGTCCAATATTTTATTTTCAGAGAACATGCTTTTGTTGAAACGAAGTGTCTATTCTAACGGCGGCCGTGAGAATATTATTCTTATGGCAGTCTATAGCACATGCGCAGTCGAAGACTGTCATAACGACTGCA
The DNA here is from genome assembly GCA_964019185.1 of Maratus speculifer. Classification (NCBI taxonomy): domain Eukaryota; kingdom Metazoa; phylum Arthropoda; class Arachnida; order Araneae; family Salticidae; genus Maratus; species Maratus speculifer. The sequence continues at coordinate 6,593,092 of OZ025303.1, read as the reverse complement.
GGAGATTCTTGATGATAATGAATCCAGGAAAACCAGCGATTCATATGTGACCATGCTATTCTCGCTTATTCTAGCCGAATGCGTAACTTTGATGATTGTTTTGATTTACAAAATAAAAGGTGAGAAAAAGTAATTTACCAACTTAAATACCAATTTTTTCAGATTTTGAGAAGAACTACAGCTTTACAAAAAGACTGAATTTGTTAAATTTTACATCTCTGATTCGTACAGGTAGAAGTCACGTGTGACTTTCACAAAATGAGAAATTATTGTAAAAAAATGCGTGGATCGTCGTAAGTATATTTTATTTAATAAATAGTTTGTGAACACATGCATATTCTTATTCATATTTCTACAGACTGACAACTCCCTTCCCCATGCGATAAAAAAATTAAGGATACCTATTCTAATTCATATTTAGTCGAAAAAAAATAAATAAGCAGATAAAAAATAATACGCTATATAAATATAATACAGTGTTGTAGTTATAAAAAAAGAGCATATGCTGAAGTCCTAAAGTCATTAATACCGTGCCTCAATAATATGCTATAGTTTTATTTGAGAAATAGTGGCACACAAATTTTCTTTCAAAAAAGTATATGGTGTATACCCACATTACACTCCTTATTAAATATGAATAAGTTAAAATTAGTGTTAGCCAGCCTTAAACATGATATGGGGAAGGAATGTTTATTGAAATATGCAAAATAATCTATGTATGCACATGTTCACAAACTTCTTATACAATAAATTGTATTTGAGTTCATGCATTTCATTCTATCTTTTTCCCGTTTTGTGAGTATACTTATATTTTATGTTTAACTGCCTTCTAAATATTTCCTTTTAGTTTAAGATATTGTTTACAAGTGGATTCCAACAAATGTGAATCGGAAACACACAGATTAATTAAATTAGTCTCTTTGAACGTCTGTTCTTTCTTTTTTTTACTCAAAGTCAATATGTAGAAAATAAAATTTGTTTAAGTCCATCATCATTTTAACAACTGAGATGATATCAGACTTTCCACTTTGACCAATTTCACAAATGATGGTTTGGTCTTGTATAAACATAAACAAAATCTAGGCCACAAACCACATCACACCTGTTCTAAAATCTTGTTACTCCATAGATTGTCCTTTTTTCAAATTCCAAGACATATGAGAATAAAAACGTATATTGCCTAGATAAACTGATGGTATTGAGCTTAAATGCTATACATACTATTTGTATATAACCTCATACTTTCAAGAAATAACACTGCTCAAAAAATAAAAAACCCATCTAATTTAAAGGGGGGATAACTGCCTGGACCCCCCTTTATACATAACAAAAGAACCCCACAACTAATTAGGGAAGCATCTAATCACTATGAATCTGCATCCAAAAATTGAAACAAACTGCTGAATTAAGCATGATAAACCATTTACTTAAATTAAGAGTGATAGTCCCCCGATCCCCATTTATACTTATCCAATGAATTCCCAAAACAAATCAGGGAGGCACCTTATCAAAATAAACCTATATCCAAAATTTGAAGCAAATCTGTAAATTCTGCGTAAAAAACCCCTTAGCTTAAATTAAGAAAGGGGAATATCTCTCATTTCCCCCCCTTTCTACTTTTCCAATGAATACCCAATGCTAATCACAGAAGCCCCTCGTCAGAATGAACCTATATCTAAAATTTGTATGAAATCTAATAATTCTGCATAAAAAACCCATTTATCTAAATTAAGGACAGGGGGGTTAGTCCCCCGTTCCCCTCTTAGACTTATCCAATGAATTCCCAAAACTAATCATGGCAGTACTCTCATCAGAATGATCTTATGTGTAAAATTTGAATGAAATCTGATAAATCTGCATAAAAAGCACAATTATCGAAATTAAGTGTGGGATATTTGCCCCCCGTTCCCGTCTTTTTATACTTATCCAATGAACACCTAATACTAAACACTGAGGCGCCTCATCAGAACGATCTTGTATCTAAATTTTCAGCGAAATGGGATGATTCTAGATTTCATAATGTGTCAAACTATGTTTGTTAAAGTTGGCCAACTGCCAGTGAAATTACAATAAAAAAATATTGACCAATTAAACTGATGGCATTGAGCTTACAAGCTATTCACATTGTATTACAATTGTATATTACATTACAATGTATATTATAATTGCATATTAATTGTATATTACAGACATATTTTTTCAAAGAATAATGTACCTCGGAAAATAAATTAAGGAAATTATTAGCCTACCATTTTCCCCTTTTTATACATTGAACCCCCAAAACTAATCGGTAACATACCTTATCAAAGTGAATCTATATCCAAAGTTCGATACAAATTAGATAACTCTACATAAAAACTCATCTATTCAATAAAATGAGGGTAATCGACCGCTCCCCTCTTTTCACTTAAAAAAAATAACTTTAAAGAATAATCAGGATTGCGGCTTATCAAAATAAATCCATATCCAAAAATTGAAGCAAATTGGTAAATTCTATGCGAAAAACCCATTTAAATAAATAAAGGGGTAGTTACCTCTATTACCACCATTTATATGTAACTAAAGAACACACAAAACTAATCAATATGACGTGTTATCAGAATGAATTTCTATCCAAAAATTGAAGCAAATGGTAAATTCTGCGTGAAAAATCATTTACCTAAATTAAGGGGAGTTAATCTCAATTCCACCTTTTATACTCAGCTAAAGAACACCCAAAACTAATCAGGGACGCACATTATCAGAACAAACATATATCGGAAATTTGAATGAAATCTGCATCTGAAACTCATTTATCTAATTTAAGGTGGGGGGGGGGAATAGTCACAGTGCCACCCCTTCTATACATAACCAATGAACTCCCAAATCTAATCATACAAGCACCTTATCAGAATAAACATATATCCAAAATTTGAAGCAAATCAGATATTTTTAACATGAGTTGACATATAGAACCTGTGGGCACATTAGCTCTAAGGCTTTGATACCCAGTGAGCTAAAAGCATATTTTAATTATTAATAAAAAGAAAAGTACCTAGTTAAACTAATGACATTGAGCCACAGCTTTTCACACTAAATTGCATATTATACTCTTATTTCAAAGAATAATGCCCAGCAAAACATAAATTAAGAAGGATTAGCCCTTTTCCTTCAAAATCTTTACCTTACCTTCAAATCTAATCAAGTAGAAAATCAGGAAATATTAAGGCATGTTTTTATTGTATTAAATTATTTCGCATTTTTTTAAATTGATATATGTTACTGAGATTAAATACAAGTTACTTCCTGTATAATGGAAAACATATAGTATTTACAGGAACACACATAAGATTTCGACCACTATACTGTAACCAAAGTACTGTATACTACAATATCTAGATCTAACTATTTTTAAAAGTTCATTACAGTATGAACGCAACCCATTTGCTACGCTTCATGTGAAATTTTCAACTTTTTTGTTTACCCTTCAAAAGAAAAATGGGATGCTTCGTTTTCTGATAGTAGAACTATGTGATCATTGAAATAGTTTTTTTAATAACATTTGTCAATTCCCTTCTTCCTAAATATATCATCAGACCCAACTTCTTTTTCTTCCCCATGATTTTGCACACATGTACAACTACTGCATGGTATATTTTATTTTATTCAACTATGATGCATTTTTGAGATAAGACTAATTTAAATGTTGAAAATGTTGAATATTTAACAGATTATATCTGCTAACAACAACAATATCCTAGCACAGTTCTATATCAATTAGCTTGTCCTAGCAGTCTTTCATATTCTATAAGAATAAGTTTGAGGTTATATGGCTTAAATATGATAAGGGCGGAAAATGGACAAAAACGCTATTTTGATAGTGTTTTGTGGAAACATAACAATGTAAAGTAACAATATCCCATAGAAATAAATTTTAACCCTCTGAGCGTCTTGCAAAAGGGTAAAATTGCAATGTTGTTTTCTCTGCATTTTGTTTTAAATGCTATGAAAATATGGTTCTTTCAACATAAAAAAAGCTTTATTGCAAATATGAATGTAATACTTGAGAGAGTATTATCATTCTTATATGTATTCAAAATTCATTAAATATATAGCATTACATTGTCATAAATATTGCTTATATTGCAGTGAAATCTGGAACTTAGTGAACGGAACATTACGTGTCAAACACTTAGAGGGTTAATAAGCAGATTGTGTTATACAAACAATTTATGCAAAAAAGTTTTGGGACGTTGTTGCTTGGCCCAAGATATAGCACTCCAAACATACTGGCATTTCGCTTTTCATGAAAAATGGTATTCACAATCTTAAACTTTGACATTTTCTAAAGAAAAGAGATTATTTTTTCAGGGCTTCAAAATTGCCCATTATTCATTAAATATGATCTACTTCGCAATAAAAAAATATCAAGCCAATTTATGCTTTATTTAATCATATTGGAAAATGTTTAATAATCTGTGCTCGGCGCGTTTTTTTCATTCATGGACAGACAATAAGATATAGCCTATGTTTGATTCCGGGCGAACACCATCATTTTGGTAGTATTACTTTTGAAATCGGTTTGGGAATTCCAGAGAATAGCTCCTACAAACAAATAAGCAAACAATCTTTTCCCGCTTATAATATAGGTACAGATTATAATATTTAAACTTTCTAGCCTCTTTAGTATCACAGTACTTGCAATTTAGAATGATTTTTTTTCTTTTTTTTTTTTTTTTGCAATCCTCTGTGATAGTGGAACACACTTAAAACATAGCTGATGTTTGAACAGCTTCTGTCACCACCAATTTCAAATCATTAATTTCTTAAATCGATTTGGTATTTCATAAGATGTATAGAAATCATAATTTAGAAAGTTTTTGGAATGTTTTTCTTTCACTTCATCCTCTTAAATTTATAATTTCACTTTTGACGGTTGTCAGAAAGCATTTGCACCTTTTAAATAATTATCATGCAAAATTTCCAAAATAGTAGGCACCTTAATTGTACAAAAAATGCAATTTAGAATATTTTTTTATTCTTGCAGTTCCCAGGTGGTAGCGACAACATAAAATATAATATACTATGATTTTATATATTATGTGATATAAATTATGATTTCTATGCATCTTATGAAATACCAAACAGATTAAGGAAATTAATAATTGGAAATTGGTGGTGATAGAAGCTGTTCAATTATAAACTATATTTTAAGTGCATTCTACTATCACCAGAGGATTGCAAGAGCAAAAAACATTCTAAATTGCGAGTACAGTAGAGTCCCTCAAATCCGCACAGCTCAGGACCAGAGGTTTTGCAGATTTTAGAAATTTGTGGATTTCTGATCATTGCTTTGTTTGTACATATTTTAAACATTAATTTTAATGCAATTAATAATGTAATTGAAACTATAATGAATGCTTACAATATAATAAAACATTAAAATAAGCAATAAACTAAAATAATAACAATTTAGATTTTTTTTTTAAATTATTAAAATATTAAAAGAAAAAGTCAAGTTAATAATCAATAATGTATAGTTGAATTCTCATTATAAAGATTAAATGTATTTTTCCTAAATTATTCTATGAAACTTGCTTCATATAGGTACACTACTAATTCACATCAAAATCATAAAATAAAGATTTATTTCAATTTTGGCCAGACTTAATAACTAAAAAAGCTTTATTAATATATAAATATATTTGTTAAAAAGGTTGTGATTATCAATGATATCAGCGATATCTTGAATTTTTTGCAAAATAAATGTATGCTTCCTTCATGAAAAAACACGAATTCAGTAATAATAAACAAAATTTATATATTAAAATATGTATGGAATTGGTATGAAACTAAAACGTCAAATTTTGTCTCGATATCTGAACTGTATATTTTATTGTTTACATCCATAAAATATGTGCGGATTTTAGAGAGTTGCAGATTTGAAAAAGTTTACTGCATTGTGATATTAAATAGGCTAGAAAGTTTAAATATTATACTGTAATAACTTATAAAATACAATTGTACTCTAAGAACAGTCAAAGTAAGTTCGAAATTTAAAAGTTATGAAGCGATGGGAAAGAGCAAAAGTAGTTTTTAAAAACTGAAATTACGATTTTTGTACAGTCTCTAGATATATTGAAGGATCCCATTCTTCCTTATTGGTTCCCGATGAGTTATTTCTTTCATCCGGCAATTTTGTATCGTTTCCACTCAGGGCCATAGCAAGAAGTGAACAATATGGGGGGGGGGGGGGGGGGGGGGGATCTCATAATTTTTTTTTCTCTGTCTCTGGGGCAGAAAAGTATAGGATGAATTTATAATCTCAATCCATGACAAAATGACTTTTACATAAAATGCTATTGAATTAAAGAAGGTTAAAGTTTCAATTATGTAACTACAGTCAGGGCCGTAGCTAGAAAAGAATAATGGAAGGGGGGGGGGGGGGCTCATAGTCTCTCTGGAGCAGAACGAAAAATTAGTGCATATTCACATTTTAGGTAGTATGTTTCTTATTAAACTGTTGTAATAACTTCAATTTATGCTAAGAAAAGTATAAGACAATGAACATTTTGACTTTATAACTGGTGCAAAATTAGACATCCTGTTAGCTTCACATGTGCAAACAGGAATAGCGAGTGTTGAAACACTTGTTTTAGTTACAATTCAATAATTCTGAAAAACTGTGAAAGGGTTTGAAAACTTAATTAGATTTTTGAATAGAATTTCATTTGAATTTTCGGTACAAAAACTCATTAAGTGACCTTGGAATCTTTTCCAGGGAAGGATCAAAATATTTTAGGGGGGCTGAGTTGCCCATAGCACCCCTTAGCTATGGCCCTGCATTGTATAAGCCAACCCTAAAGCAGATGTATCATTGTATGGAATAATTTCTACTGCAATTTTTAAAATTTTTAAGCATCACACATTTTAATTTTTATGCCATCGTAATAGGGAAAAAAAATGCTTTTTAAGACAGTTTGTTTGAAAAGTGCATCTCAGTTTATTTTAGGAATATTGATTTTTTTTATAGTTTTTTAAGCATTTTTTTTTAGTTCGCAACTTATGTACTCCATTTCTATAGGTAGTAATGAAAAAAATAGTAGGAAAATAGCAGATAATTGTTAATTTGTTACCATTTTTCCATAATAACAGAAAAAAAAGTACAGTCAAAGTTCTATAATATGCACAAGTTGAGGCCAAAGATTGTATGAATTAAGGAATATTGTGGATTATAGAGTATTATGGATTATACATCATTTTATTATTCCTAGACAGCATTTTAGTCCTATAATAAGTATAATATGAAAAGATAAATATGTAACCTAAAAATTAATTTAATATGCTATCTCAAAAATTGCCTTTTTTTAAAGTTATTTTATTAAAAAAATTGATATAAACGTGCATTTAAATAAAAATAATTACATATCTTCTGTAACGCAGTTTGTTTTTTACTGTTAATAAAATAACAGAGTTACATTTTTAAAAAATGCTATTTTTATTGTGATTCTTTCAATTTTTTTTACAAAATTATATTTTTAAATAATTATAATTTTATTTGTTTTATTTATTTTATTAATTTGTTTTATTTATTTGTTTTATTTAAATATTATAATTTTATTTGTTTTAAAAAATGATTTTTGGATCACAAATTTGTGCATTTTCTTAACTGTTTACATTCATAAAGTAACACAAATTATAGGAAATTGCAGTTTATGGGTGCACGGATTATAGATCTTTGACTGTATATGCTGTTTTGAACAACTGTAAATTAATTTCTGATAAAACAGCTGTTATAAATTCTATTTAATTTTAAGTGTCTATATTAATGTAGAAGCAAATGAAGGCATATGTATCATTAGATAGTCGAATGCTTTTAGTCCAGTTTCATAAACAAGGAGATTGCTTTTTCTCAGAATTTGTGCAGTATTCAGCGATAATGACTTCATCTGCATACTTTTTTGTAGATATTGTTCAAGATTGGATCATAAATATGGAATTCTTCAGCGAGTGACAAAGATGTTATTTAACATAAAATAAAACCTATATTTTGAGTTTTAAAATCGAAATATGATTTGTATTATCTATATTAACATATACATGTATGTTTTTTTAATCAGATGGCTGCAGTAATTCTGGAAAAGCTGAATTCTGTTTTCTAATTAAATTTTTCCTTTTTAAGATTTTTAACTAGCAGTTATTTTATATGCCACTAAGTAATAAAATGTGAATAATTAACATACTAAACTTATAACATAAAATACTAGCATTTGAAGCTTTTTTAATTAATAACAAATCATCATTTCATAATGAAAATTATAAAAACATAGTAGAGTAGACTCTCAAATCCACACACCTCGGGACCAGGAGTTTTACAGATTTTAGATTTTTGGTCATTGCTTTGTTTACATTTTTAAAACAGTAATTTGAATGTAATTAATAATGAAATTAAAACTGTTATGAAGACTTATAATATAATGAAACATTAAAATGAGTAATAAACTAAAATAATAAAAATTTAGATAATTTTTAACATGATTAAAACACTAAAAGCAAAGGTCATATTAATAATCACTAATGTATGATTAAATATTTATTATAAAGATGCATTTTTCAAATGAAATTTGCTTTATAAAGATACATCACTAATTCACTTTAAAGTCATAAAATAAGGAAGTTTAATTTCAGGTCTAACCAGACTCAATAACAAAAAAAGTTTGGATAATAAATAAATATATTTGGTTAAAATATTATGATTACCATAGATATCAGCAATATCTTAATATTTTCAAAAATAAATTTGTTCTTCCTTCATGAAAACACATGAATTCAGTAATATTAATGAAAATTACAATTTGAAATATGTATAGAATTGATATAAAAGAAAAAGTCAAATTTTGTCCCTGCATTTGAACTGAATGTTTCATTGTTTACATCTGTAAATTATGTGCGGATTATAGGGTTGCGAATTTAAGGAAGTCTATTATATATATATGTATACACACATATCGAAATTTGTATTAGATGAATTTACATATATTTTTTAAACATGCATATGAAACATACCAATAAACAAATTAATGTAAATAGATTTTTAATTCTAATATACATTATACAAAAACATAGCTACATGTTATTATTTCACCTTTTAATACACGACATAATTAAATGTCTTAACTAGTAAATCTGCAGATCAGGAGCCTCAACGTCAGTTTTGCATATAATTTTTTTTTAAACACACTTTGGGCAAAATTCAACTTTCTGGAAATTGTAATTTAAAATTTTCACATTACGTAATTATTTATAAGAATAAAATAAGAATAAGATGCTTTCAGCCATCAAATCTGTTAAATTAAAATTTTAGTTATGTTAAGAAATTCTGAAAATTTCATGATTGATCTTTTTTGTTTTTTTATTATAACATACCGTAAAATCCCATTAATCCGCCCTTCCCGATAGAACGCCTATACCCACTTTATAAAGAATTTGAAATTTTCAAAAAATCCTGAGAAAGAGCCCTCCCTCCTGATTCTCAAAGGCGATTGAGAGTGTGATGAATCATTATGAAATGAATGAATCGTGAATGTTTGATGAAATGTGCGTTTTTTCAAAAATTTTTAATTGATTTCATGTTTGTTTTGACTTTTTAAAAAAAATTTCTCCCTTTTTCTGCCTTTTTTCGACAGAATTTACGTTTTAAAAAAAACCCAATTTTTTTCAAGTATCAAAATTCATGATTCATTTATCGATTCATTCATTTAATCATGATTCATTCCTGTTAATTTTGTTGAACAATCGCGAAAAAATCCCGTGTAAGCACCCCCCTCTAACTATTGTACGATTTTTCGTCACGTTTGGGGGGGGGGCAGATTAACGGTATTTTACGGCAGTAGATCTCTTCAGGGGGGCTCCGCCCCCTGAACCCCCCGTAATCTCATTAAATTTATATTTTCAACTTTTTATTAAATGTGCTAATGGTTATCGTATATCTTGCATTTCTTTATGCATTTTGATTTATAAGGATAAGTAACAGTTTGGACAAGAATTTTTCATTAACCTCATTCTTCTACATGCCTGCCAACAAAAACACCTAAATCTGATGTATAAGGAACTTTTTAAAGTGTAAAATTAGTAATCTAGAGTTTTAAAATTTTTCTTCCGAAAACAAAAGTTTGATTGCATTTTGCAGCAGTTATCGCGGAACAGACAGACAGAAGAACAGACTGGCAGACGGAATAAACAATAAATTTAGAACAATTTCATTAACAATAAATTTCGAGTCACCAAAGTAAACTGAAGTTTCAGCAATGACGTCATTATTCATGCGTTATTGATATCCATGTTCCTTGTATTTTTAACAACTACTATAAAATACCTGTTTTATGACGTCATATTTTACCAAGTGAATTGTTTGTTAAAAATATAATTCTTTTTTATTTCTTTTACTTCTAATTATGTCTCCATTTTTGTCAGAAAAATTCTTATTAACGAAACAAATATCCGTGTTTAATATTTAACAAACATACTATATCTATTTTATTTTAATTCTGATGTCATATTTTTTTTTTTTTTTTTTTCAGTTTAATTTCTCGAATGGAAATTGCTCAATTGAAACTTATTGCCGTTGAAAAATAATTCTTCCAGATTTTAATTTTTTTGGCAACGATAAAGGAAATTGGTTAAATTGTATCTAAAAAGTAATTAAAAAAAGTAATTAATTGTATCTAAATTGTGTATGAAAAAGAATTAAATTTTGAATTAAGGAAAATATTTGAATAAAATTAATAAAACATAACCTATGTTCTTTTCTGGGCTATGTTATATTTATACACAAAGATACAAAGACATTAATCCATCAGTTTTGATGTTGACTTCGTTTAAATTTTCGTACACGCTTTCAAATTATGGATAAGAATTAGGATGAATGGTTGCTTAGCAACCAATATGAGAAAATAAAGAAAATGAAATAAAGACATTTGAAATAAGTAAATCTCTAAAACAAATTAGTCTATATTATTGGAACACATTTATAAAAAATCTCCAAAATTTACAGTAATAATTTTTAAAAATCTGACAAATGCGTAGACAAAAATTCAAAACAATACGAATAAATTAATCGGTAAATTTCAGTATCCATTTATCATTGAATTCCATCAATCAAATGTGTCATTTTCTTTCAAGAAAAAAAATAAATTGAAAATCATTGCATTTGCCATAGAAAAGCATTATTGCGGAAAATAAAATATTCTATATTTTCCGAACGAATGAATCAAATCTAACAAAAACTATACAGCTTAATCACAGTGCCTCACTAATATACCCACTTAATTTCAAGTCAATCAAATGCTTTTTACGTCAGCTATCGTGGAACAGACAGACTGACAGACAGACAGAAACAAAAAAATTTGTGTCTCCAAAGTAAGCCTTCACTGATGTTTCGACAATTATTTATTCTTGCATTTTCCCGTGAGATTGAATAACTAATTTACTCGCCTCACCATCTTTGCAATAAGACGCAAAATCAGCTGCCCGTTCTTTTTTCTTTTTTTTCAGCTGATTTCCAATGTAGAATTATTGAGATGAAAATATGTTGAATATATAGGAAAAATGCATATTCAAAAAATCCTAATTTAAAAACTGAATTTTCTGTTAAATATAATAAAAATTGTCAACTACTCTTTTATAGTACATTTAAAAACAATAGCTATAACTTAGGAAAACAAACACAATAAGGTTACTTAAATATGTATACATGATAAAATCAGATGCAGCAACATATGATTACCCTTATTTTTTTTCTGTAAAACCGTTTTAAAAAACCAAGCTAAGCTCTACACTACTTTATACTTTCTAAAAAACGATTTTGCTAAATTGATCTTGGATGCAAATATTTTTAATATAAAAATGTCTTAAGATTCTAAAGTTAGACTTACTTCTATATACAACAAGACTCTTTAAAAAGATAACACAAAATTAATCATTTAAAAGTAGTTCAGCTACAATGGAACAACACCAGATAATTCAGGGCGTATCCACATCTTTCACGAATGATTCATTGGCAAGTAAATTATTTAAATTATTTATTAAAATATTTTAATATTTATTAAAATCGTTTTAGAAACCCAAATGAATCTCTACGATACTTCATACTTTCTAAAAAATGATTTCACTAACCCGAAATTGCTTGATCTTGAATGCAAATTATTTAAAATTTAAAAATGTTTTAAGATTCTAAGGTTATACTTACTTCTATGTACAACAAGATTCTTTATAAAAGATTTTACAGCAAAATTTATCATTTAAAAGTGTTGAAGTTTATCTAAAATTCTTCAGTAAATTCAAAGCGTATTGGGCGTACCACTATCCTTTACGAATGATTCACACGCGAGTCATTCAAATTGAACCGTTCGTTAAACGTATCTTGTTTATTTACACTTAAAAATTAGGACAATTACTGATTGTTAATTCCAATAAACATTATACAAAAGCATAATTACATGTTACTATTCCACCTTTTAATATACGACATAATTAAATGTCTTAATTATTTATTCTTGCATTTTCCAATGAGATTGAATTACTAAATTCACTGGCCTCGCCATCTTTGTGATAAGAAACCAAATCAGCTACCAGTTTTTTTTTTTTTTTTTTTTTTTTTTTCGTTTTGCCGATTTTAAATGTAGAATTATAGATATAAAATATGTTGAATAAATATGGAAAATGAAGTTTTTATAAATCTGAACTTGGAGACTGAATTGTCTACTAAATATAATGAAAATTATCATCACTCTTTTATAGTATATTTAAAAACAAAAGCTATATATTAGGAAAACAATATAAAATAAACAGGACAACAAACACCATAATGTTACTTAAAAATGCACATGTGATAAAAGCAGATACAGCAGAATATGGTTACATATACTTTTTTCTGTAAAACCGTTAAAAAAAAAAAAGTTAAGCTCTACGCTATTTCATACTTTCTAAAAAATGAAAAATGACTTCGCTAATTCTTAATTGCTTGATCTTGAGGGCCAATTTTTTTATGAATTTAAAAATGTCTCAAAATTCTAAGGTTAGACTTCTATGTACAACAAGAATCTTTAAAACTATTGTAACGCGAAATTTAACATTTAAATGTGTTTAAGTTCAGCTACAAATTCTTCTGCAAATTCAGAGCGTTTTGGGCGTATCCACAATCTTTTACGAATGATTCATTTGAAATAGAACCGTTCGTTTAACGTATCTTTTTTTTTTTTTACACTTAAAAGTTACAGTAGTTTTTAATGGTGATTTCTAAAACTTTTACATTATTAATAATCGACCTAGTTATAACCCAGGACTGGGCAGAAATGAAGCTTTCTCCAAAATTAAAAGAAATATATTTTTAAGGGTGTACTCGAAAATATGCTTTTGCACCTTCAACACCTTGAAATTTTCTGATACACTTTCAGACTCATTTTTCAAAAGAGAAACATGAAACATGCTGCAGTGATTTTTAAAGAGATGTACAAGGTGCCATATGATTTTATTTTTCATTACAATTTGATTGATAAACAATCATAGTTTCAGCACGGACATTTTTTTCATCTCCAGCACTTCCCCTTCGGAAAATTTGGTTTACATGCCCAGTTTGACAGAATTTTTTACACTATTTTCTGCTTTTATCAAAATATTGAATTTAATGGCACCTTGTATAGTTTCTGAATAAGAGAATTTGTCAAGCAGCAAAAATGAATTCAAAATTAAATGCAAAAATAAGCAGTTTGGATCAGAATACACCCTTATTTACAAATGCTTTTCAATAAAGCAGTCAAACACAGTAAGATGCAATCGAATGGAACCAAACAAATATTCAGTTTCAGATGATTTTTTTTATAAAGGTTTTTAGTATCCACATATTGCATTTTTACAAATTTTATTGTATAAAACACTGTATTTCAAATTGCAACAATATATTTAAAATTGCATTGTTACTGATCAAGGGGCTCTGATTGCATCTCGCAAGGGTTACTGATCAAGTGCTAAAAAAAATGTTTCTCAAAAATGTTTTCAACTGAGCAATAGATTTTTCTTTCTTTGGCTCTATTTTTGTTTTATAATATAATTCCTAAACATAATTTTGTTATGCTTTATCAATTGTACATACAGTGTCTCACATAAGTGATGGGAACTTGTGCTTTACAAAAGGAAACTAATCAAATAAATTAAAAAAACATGTACACATTTTTTGTGGGTGTGTTTCATACTTAAATTTAGTAAAGATTATTACATAACATACATTTTGTCAAAATAATAAAATATTAATTTAATAAAAATACAAATGTTCAGAACGGAGCAAAAAATAGCTCACATAAGTGATGAGACACCATTATATATGCAACAAAAATCGTCTGAAATAAGCAATAAAAATATTTTTTGGGGTTTTATTTTTACTTAAAAGCAATTGGCATAATTTATAAAATCCTCTGCAGTATTTCTCTCCAGTTTGTTTTGAAATTTTTGTGTTTTTCAGCTCTGTGTAGCCATGAATGCTAAACGAAAAGAAACTTCGCCTGAAATTCGAAAATTAGTTATTAATTTGCATATTGAACGTGGAAAATCTATTAGAAAAACTGCTGAAACAGTTAACTTGAGTCGTTCAACAGTTTTCAATATCATTAAACGATATAAAAAGAATCATATGATTCAGAATAAAATAAGACCCGGCCGACCATCAAAGATATCCAATGGAATAAAGCGAATTATCGTTCGAAATATTAAAAAAAAATCCAAGAAATAGTGCTTCAAAAGTTGCTGCTGATTTACAAGCATTATATGGAATAATTGTTAATCCTGAGACTATTAGAAGGGTAATTCGATCTGCTGGATATCACGGTAGAGTGACCAGGAAAAAATTCTTCGTAATAGAAAACTCAGACTAGCTTTCGCAAAATCCAACATAAATAAGAATTCTGATTACTGGAATAAAGTTATATTTGCTGATGAGAGTAAATTTAATATATTTGGTTCTGACGGTAGAATCTTGGTGTGGAGAAAACCCAGGGAAGAATTTCGCAAACAGAACTTGGTACCAACAGTAAAACATGGTGGAGGAGGAGTTATGGTATGGGGGTATATGTCGTCCGCTGGAGTTGGTAATCTTGTTTTTATTGACAGTATAATGGATCAGTAGAAGTATACTGATATTTTAAAGCAAAATTTGAAATCTTCAGCACGAAAATTGAACCTTCATAACGATTTTAAATTCTACCAGGACAATGACCCCAAGCACACTGCTCTGAACGTTAGACTCTGGCTGCTATATAACTGTCCTGAAATAATAAAAACACCACCACAATCTCCAGACTTAAATCCCATAGAGAATATTTGGCAAGAATTGGAATCAAGAATTCGCAAACACACCATTTCTTCAAAACAACAACTAAAATCGGTGCTTCAAGAAGAATGGGGTAAAATCACTCCAGAAATCACAAAAAAATTAGTCGAATCCATCCCAAAAAGATTAAATCATGTTTTAAAAGTAAAAGGAAATCCAACAAAATATTAAAACCTTTTAAAAAGTAAAATTTTTGGATAAATATTTGATGGAAAAGTAAGTGTCCCATCATTTATGTGAGCCATTTTTTTCTCCGTTCTGAACAATTGTATTTTTACTAAATTAATATTTTAATATTTTGACAAAATGTATGTTATGTAAAAATTGCTACTAACTTTAAATATGAAACACACCCAAAAAATTTTTGCACATGTTTGTTTATTTATTTTATTGCAGTTTCTTTTTATAAAGCATAAGTGTCCCATCACTTTTGTGAGAGACTGTATACATTTCAAGCTATTGTCGCTCTTCTAATGGGTCTTTTTTCTGCCTTGGGGTGGAGGTGGACATTACAGCTTAAATTTGATTTATCTGAAATATAACAATTTTTAATTTACTTTATAAACACAATGTACCAATGTGCAAACTGAACTCTTTTATCTGAAATTCCAAAATATATGTGCATACATCTTTATTTTAAATCCAGATTGAAATGTTCTATGCATCAGAGTTTTTTGTGTCGCTAATTGCTATTGTGATAAATTACTTTTGACAAAATTTAATGATATCCGGTATTGAGCATACTATTGCTGCATTGAACATGTTGCTTAAGAAGTTAAATAAGTTTTTATTCTAGTGATTAGATAAAGGGATTTGGAAATAACTGAATTTTACATTCAAAATAGCTATTGTCAGAAGAGAAAATTAAATTTATCTTGAACTAAATTTATCTTGTCTTTTAATGTTAACAAAAAAAAAATGACAAAAGAAAGTCTTCTTTAATGTACTGTATAATTATATACTAGAAAAAAAATTATAGTGCATCGATTTAATAGTTTTAGAATAATTGTACGACCGATTTAAAAAATGCACGTTAAAAAAAATATATACATACTTTAAAGTTTTGTGTTATCACTGTATCTGCATTACGATACAGATTATTTTTTACTGATATGTACAGTCGAGGATCTATAATCCGCGGACCCATAATCCGCAATTTCCCATAATCCGCGTTACTTTACGAATGTAAACAATGAAATAAACAGTTAAAAAAATTACAAATCCGTGATCAAAAAAATGATTTTTTTAACAAATAATAAAAAATGTAATAAAAATCATAATAAAACATGTATTTTTTTTATTTACTCTTTTATTTTATTGACAGTAAAAAACTAAACTGTATTACGGAACGTGTCTAATCATACTGAACGTTCGAATTGACAACTGTTCATTCGTAGCTATTTCAGTTTGTGCAAGTTCAGGAGAGTAATAGTAAACACAGCACCAGCTGAGAACTAAATATTATACCGTAAAATACCGTTAATCCGCCCCCCCAAACGTGAGGAAAAATCGTACAATAGTTAGAGGGAGGCGCTTACACGGGATTTTTCCGCGATCGTTCAAGAAAATTTACAGGAATGAATCATGATGAAATGAATGAATCATGAATTTGATACTTGATTTTTTTTTTACGTAAAATCTGTTGAAAAATCGCAGAAAAAAGGAAAAATTTGTAAAAAAAAAAAAAAAAAAAAAAAAAAAAAAAAAAAAAAACTCGAAAAAACGCACATTTCATCAAAGATTCATGATTCATTCATTTCAGGTTTTGAAACAAACAACACTCGACTCTTATTTTTGTTAAAAGATTTCTTAAATAATATTCATAGTACTATTTCATTATGGTATACTGAAGTAATTACCATTTATTTTACTTTGTGTTGGTTATTTTTTGTGCATAATTTGTTCTCATTTTTTTATACTTTCTTCCATAAAATATTCCTTATAAATAAATCTCATTATAATGTAATTATTGTTCTTTAAATACATATATATATCATTTAAAAAAAAAAAAAAAAAAAACTTTAAAAATGCATTTTTTTAGATTATTTATTAAATTAATTACTAGATTTCATATTTATCTTTCCATATTATATTGATTATAGAATTAAAATGCTGTCTAAGAATGATAAAATGGCGCATAATCCATTATACTCTATAATCTGCAAAATTCCATAATCCGCACAACCTTTGGCCTCAACTTGTGCGGATTATAGATCTTTGACTGTATTTATAAATATTGATTTAGAATCTACTTCTGAATCAGAAAGTAGCCCTTCCTTTAGTTGATAAAAGCTTTTAAAACAAAAAATCGAGGTTTAGCTAAAAAATACACCTTTTATATCATCTGTTTTTAAAAAAATAATAACAGATTCAACAGCAAATAATATTTCAAGAGAAATTCTTAATTTCCTGCTGGATGAATATAGGAGCAGAATATCCAGGAATATCTAAATCAGCTTTAAAATTCTCTGTGAAGTTAAATATGACATCCTACCATATATACTCGTGTATAAGTCGAAAAATTTTAGACAAAAAAGGAACTTCAAAGTTGGGGGTCGACTTATACACAAAAACTAAAAAATAAATAAATAAATAAATAAATTATAAATAAAATATCGGAAAATAGTTTGCTAGCGAATCGGTGCTGTAGCACACCATTGTGTTTGTAGAGTACAACATCTGAAATCCAGAACCCTTCCAACCTCGAGGATTCTAAATTAAAGATCATTTTTAGTTTACTTTCCAAAAAAATAATCTATCCTAACTTGTTGCAAAGAAATAAAAAGTGTGTGATTTATGCCCTTTCAGAACGATTCAGAGGAGTCGCTCTTTTTCGGAACTAATCTGAGGAATCGTTCCTTTTCAGAGTTGTTTTATTTCGGAACGACCCACATAATTTTTTTTCCGAACCAGGTTTTGTCATCCAAACTGTGTCTTGCAATCTGATTGGCCAGAGCTTTCGGCATGAATTCGATGCTTCTTGGCGGGAATCGTGCTTGGCGAAAAACACTTGTTTGTGTTAATTTTTTATTTCTTATAATGTAAGATTTTTTTTTTTTTCACAAATTCTATGTCATCATATGAAATGAAAAAAAAAATGAACCTTATCAGAGCCAATTTCTTGAAATTTCCTGATTTTTTTTTTATAATTTTTTTTTAGAATGAATTTTGGTAAGTTATGTTTATTTTTACTTTGTTCTATTTTCAATAGAAGAAAGTATTGTAATCGAAATTTTTTTCGACTTCCAGTTTTTGACAGATATTCACGTTTTAGAGATCAGAGGTTCCAAAAAAGATGTTTTTAGAAAATGTCTGTCGGTCCGCGTGTGTGTGTGTGTCAAGTGGCGTATTTAGGGGGTGGGCTGATTGGGCTGCAGCCCCCTCCAAAACTTGAAGAAAATCTGAAATATAGTTACAAAAGTTTATAAAGATGCAACGCAATCTGCAAAGATACACGCTTTAAGGAGCAGAATAAATTTTCGTTTCAGGCAGGTTTTTATTAAAAAAGTATTATTTCACTGAGATCACAAGAAAACTGTTTCAGCCGAATTTCGGTTATACACAGGCTATCTTTACAGGTCATAAAAACGTTACTAATTAAGATGAAAACCTTTTTAAAACAAAATATTTGCAGTTCCATGTGATTCAATCTTAGCAGGATCTGTATAATTTATGCATTACCTGTTATGAAAAAATATACAATTTAAAAAACAATCGGACAATTGCGAGCTTTACTCGCATAGAAGAGATTCCGTACTACAAAGTACAACCATGTACAAAGTTTAAACATGGTAATTTACGAAGTGCGCTTCAAAAGCAGGTCGAAAAGTTACAATACCGCCTTGATCCGTGGCGATGTTTTCTAGATACTTTTCTAATTTATAACATAGCAAATTGACTATATTTAAAAATGACTATTTTTATAATAGAGAATTTTACTTCGTTATTTCAGATTAATTAGCGTTGTTGTTTTTTTCTTTTTAAGTAAAGTAACTACATTGAGAGTAGTAATTTGAGTTTTATAAACAAAGTTATTTTTAGTACTCTGTAATGCATGAATTTACAGTCATTCCCGCATATGTTTTAAAGTTAAAACATATTCTAATGAAATGAAGATACTAAGCTAAGGAATAAAAACTCACTATCATTAAAGTAATTTTTTAATATCCAACAAATATAGCAGTTTTAGACAATTATATAACTGGATTTTCAACTTTTTTCAGTGAAAGGAAATGATATGGGTTTTTAGAAGATGTTCCTGTTATATTTCAACAACATATTCGAATTTTGTATGATGCTTTGTTTAGAGGAAGTCCATTTTTAAATGGCTAAATACTGTGTTATACTTTACAAAATATTCAAGTTTTGTGAACATTAAGTTATTTTTCTTTAAATAACATCATACGACCAAAAAATGAAAAAAAAAGTACAAATTATTTGTTTTTATTCTTCTTGAAAATAAAATAAGCGATTTGAGAATCATTTAAAAAAAGGAACATATTAATTTCTTTAGCATATTCAAAATAGCCATTTGGATGTTGTGTATAAAGATATTTGCATACAAAAAAGAAAAAAAAAACTAAGATGTATACTTACAAACTGAATTTTGTTGTGCCTAAAAAAAAAAAAAAAAAAAAAAAAAAAAAGCATAAATTTTAAGTGGGTATTTAGGTAAATGAAAATGCTTTTTAAATATAAATATTTTAGAATTACACCATAAGCCGAGAAATGGGCAGGAGAAATTGAAATTTCAAGCGAAATTTAGACAACCGATTATTTATTTGTCATTTCAACAAAATAACTATCTAAATTTAAAAAAATATATTGTTGATTTCCATTTTTTCTAAAAACAATCTCTGAAACTCCTATTTCCACAAAATTATACAAAGTTTAAAATCTGTAATTATTTCTTTTTAACATGATATCTCGTATTTTTAGGTGTGCTCGTAAATATGTAAATACGTAGCACCTATTGTTGTCTCTCAGTCCGTCCGTCTGTCTGTCCACATATAACAACGCAAAAACTACCCAACTGAACCGTTTGAAATTTAAAATACATAATTATAATATAATTTTAACGAGTCATTTCAAATTTTATGAAAATCGGATGAATAGATCAATTACAGGGACAATCAAAAGGATTCCGTTACATTACGATCAATGGGGAAAAAGTTTCAAATGCATTTTAATCGTTTGAAGTTTAAAAGATATAATTATTGCGTAATTTTATCGAGTCATTTCAAATGTTATGACAATCGGATGTATAGATCAATTACAGGGACAATCAAAAGGATTTCGTTACATTACGGTCCATGGGGTAAAAAGTTTCAAATAAATTTTAATTGTTTGAAATTCAAAACATATAATTATACGTAATTTTGTTGAGTCATTTCAAATGTTATGAAAGTCGGATGCATAGATCATTTACAGGGACAATCAAAAGTATTCCATTACATTACGGTCAATAGGAAAAATTTTCAAATGCATTTTAATGATGTTACACTCATTCAAACATAATAGAATTGGCATGAATCTATGAAGTATATACTAAAATATGCATTCTGTAAAATCTGTGATGCAAAGAATTTTTATTATTAAATTACAGGGCCACACAAAGTATTCCACTACATAATGCTATACGGGGAAACATTGTTTGGGGCATGTTTTAATTATATTCAACTATTTCACATTTAATGAATAAGATATACGTTGCTGAGGTGCAATAAAAATTACTTCCTGAATATTTATAGAAACACAAAGATTTCGACTACTACCGTAAAATCCCGTTAATCCGCCCTTCCCGATCAAACGCCCCCTCCCCACTTTATAAAGAATTTGAAATTTTCAAAAAATCCCGAGAAAGCGCCCTCCCTTCCGATTTTGAGAGTGAGATGAATCATTTTGAAATGAATGAATCATAAATCTTTGATGAAATGCGCGTTTTTCAAGATTTTTTAATTGATTTCATGCTTTTTTTGGCTTTTTTTTTACTAATTTCTCCTTTTTTTCTGCGTTTTTTCGACAGAATTTACGTTTAAAAACAAAAAAAACCCAAATTTTTTCAAGTATAAAAATTCATGATTCATTCATTTCATGATGATTCATTCCTGTAAATTTTGTTGAACGATCGCGAAAAAATCCCGTGTAAGCGCCCTCCTCTAACTATTGTACGATTTTTCTTTTCGTTTGGGGGGGCGGATTAACGGTATTTTACGGTATACTGTATCCGAAGCACACTCTACTATATCACCAAGATCTGGATATTTTTAAAACTTTGTTTTCGTACGAACGCATCTCATTTGCTACGTTTCACGTGGAATTTCCAACTTGTTTATTTTAAAGTACATTATTACATCTTTTACAATTCCCCAACCAATGACAATTTTATTTCCTTCTCTCCTAGCACATAATCCTTAGAGCATACAGAGTTTCATAATTATAAGAATTATTAAATTCAAAATCATTAAGAAAGGCAAAATTTATAATTTATTTGAATAATTATAAATTCAATTAAATAAATTTATAATTAAACCAAATTATAAATTTATAGAAAATTAAAAAAATAATAATATTAATTTAAAGAATATGTTCATTTAAAAAAAATAGCAAATTTATTAAAAATTTTTAATAAGACATTTTTTGAGATAGTCTATTAAATTAATTTTTAGATTTCATTTGTATTTTCATTATTATACTGATTATAGAATCAAAACACTGTCTAGGAGTAATAAAATGACGTGTAATCCAAAATGCTCTTTAATCTGTGATATTCCACAACCTTTGGCCCCAACTTGCATGGATTATAGAACTTTGACTGTATAGTCATAATTATGAAACTGGCAGTTGTAGAGTAACAAAAAGAAACCACCTTAGCATTAACTTATTTTAGTAAAAAGGGTGAGATCAATAAATCCATATTTTAAAAGTTACCTGATATTTATAGACAGGGCAAGTAAAAGACGCCAATACATGAATGAATCGTGACTTTTTACATTACGATTTAATTTTAAAAAATCATTCATTGATCCCGAGAATGCCGTGATTAATTAAACTGCTGAAATAGCAATAAAACTAGTATCCTTTTTAATCCCTTATTTGAAACTAGTTATCAGACAGCCATTATCAGAAACAAGATTCACAAAAGAATCAATGTTAGATTTCCTGAGTTATTCAAAACTAAATTGCGTATGTATCGCGTAATTTAATACACGAGGGTATACTTAGGTGCTAAATTCGTATTTTTTAAATAGTTTCGGTTCTTTTTATTATAAATAAATGTTTTGTTTTATTAATTTAAAATTTTGTTTCAGTTGTTTATTGATTGATTCATTGTTTATGAGTGATTTATTCCATTGTGATTCATTGAGTTGGCGTCTCAGTCAATTGAACTATACTTCAATATGGCTAAAACTTTTTACTTTTCTTATCTCATTGTAATAATAGTTACCAGACCGCTATTAAATAAGTTTTAACAATTAATCTAAACAAGATTTTCCCGAGTTTCCAAAGTCAAATTGCATCTAATTTTTAAACGGGAATATTCATTGAATCATTATTAATGAATGACTTCTTTGTTCATGAATCATTCTTTGTGTTGGCGTCGGTAAAAAAATGGTTATACTCAATCTGTAACAGTGGATATATTTTTAATCAGTATACTGACTCTACTTCATTACCAAAGTAAATTAATGGTAAGATATGTTTCTTTCCTTATTCTTCCACTGAAAAATCTAGAACTTGTGATTTGATCGTATGATAACATAAAATTTTATGTGTCATAACTTTCATTACTGCTACCATTTATAATCATTTTTAATATTCCGCACACTATTAACCGAATATTTTGCTAGCCGAATGATAATTATCAGGCCGAATACTTTATTATTTTAGAATTTAAATGAACTAAAAAATTAAAATTTTCTTAATATTTAAAACGGATTCTTTCAATTACAGAAATAAGATTTTTTTTCTTAGAGTAAAATATCCTATAAGTAACTAAAATACTCTATAAGAAAAATACGCTAAAAATCACATATAATTTAGCAACATATTTTCTGGCACCTATTCACTGTTTCATTTCATAAACTGTATTTTTTCTTTCTAACATTTGTATAGTTTATTTATCGTAATACCACTTATTTATTTTATTATACAAAAACAAGTAAATTGTGTTTAAAAAACAATCATAATGCATACACATATATGTATATAACACATGTATAAATATAGAATTATTATAAGTATGTAAATATAAAGATGTAGAATTTAAAGTAAAATGATTTTAACGTTTTTAATGTAATTTAGAATTATTATTTTTATATAAATACATATAAACACACATAAGCATTCTTTAGGATTGTTTTCATGGCTCTTTGTATTATTTGTCTATAAATCTCATTTCATAAAGCCCAAATTGTGCAGAATAATGAATAGCTATAAAAAATGGGTACTTACGTATTAATGCCACCACAGCAGATCTTGCGCCAATAAAAAACAATCTTGTTGTTCGTACATGCGAAAAAAACATAGCGTCAAAAAATGAGCAAAAAAAAAAAGCACTAAAACACTAAAATATGGCGTTACAAATCAGAAAAAACAAGGCAACAAGGGATCCAAAAAATAACTGTGGTGGTGTTAATACGTAAGTACAAAAAAAAGTAAAAGCCTCTATAATAAAAAAAAATACCTCTCTATTTTTTCTTTTTAATCCATCAGTACAAATTTTCAATATAAATTATTGCCATATAATAATTTAAGTAAAATTTGATTACACCTATATTTTACTGAAAGACATGAATTTTAAAATTAGCTGTCATTATTTACAGTTATTTTATTACAATTTTTAATTTTTATAATGCATTATATTTAAACAATACAATGTTAAATATGTTAAAGAAATACTAATAATAAAGTCTTGATTCAGTAACAATTTTAACCATACTACATTTTATGAAAGTAATTATAATAGTTTGTATCCATCAGTACAAATTTTCAATATAAATTATTGCCATATAATAATTGAAGTAAAATTTGATTACACCTATATTATACTGAAAGACATGAATTTTAAAATTAGCTGTAATTATTTACAGTTATTTTATTACAATTTATAATTTTTATAATGCATTATATTTAAACAATACAATGTTAAATATGTTAAAGAAATACTAATAATAAAGTCTTGATTCAGTAAAAATTTTAACCATACTACATTTTATGCAGGGTTGCCACGCCACCTGGAAAACCGGGAAAACACAGGGAATTTTAAAACTCCTCCCAAAACAGGGAAAATCCATGGAATTTCTTTAAAAAATCTGGAAAACACAGGGAATTTGGTAATGGCAAATTATAACGTTTCTAGTTAGCTTTCATACACGGATATATTTTTTCGCACTCAACATGGAATAAATGCATTGCAGTACAGGGAAAATACAGGGAATTTTTTTTCAATATTAGAGTGGCAACCCTGTTATGAAAGTAATTATAATAGTTTTTGCTTTATATGTAATTTATGTACACATTTTTTGTTACTTACGTATTAACGCCACTGCAGCAGAAGTTGTGCTAATACGCCAATAAAGAGCAATCTTATTGTTCAAATGCATACAAAAATGGCATCAAAAATTTGCAAAAAAGGTACTAAAGCACTAAAAAGTGCTAAAAATGGCGTCAAAAATGAGCACAAAAAGAAAACACTAAAAAAGCATGAACAAGATTGCTCTTTATTGCCGCATTACCGCAACTTCTGTTGCGGTGGAGTTAATACGTAAGTGCTCATTTTTTTCTTTAAGTAATATAAATATGTAATTAATGCAAATTTTATTTATTTTGTTATTTAATTCTCCAAAGTAAAAGAAAATTGTCTGACCTTCAATTTAAAAATTAATTGCAATAGTTGGTTCTGTTTTATATGTAGTTTTTGTTATATGTTTTTGTTTATGCTGTACTGAATGTTCTAATATTCTAGCAACAAAATATAGATTGTTGAAATAAATCATCAGAAGAATGAAAAATTGGTACTACTAGGTTATCCCCTTTGATCAAAAAATTATCGCCCAACTGTAAGATTAAATGCCAATAATGGATGATCTTGAATGTCACATTCGACGACATTAAATATGTTAACGTGTTTATTTTGACACGTTTTTTATTTGAATTTTTATTAATATTCTACTAATTATTTGTTTTTTTGTTATTTAAAATAAAAATTATGTCAATTTGTATAATTAAGTTGACGATTTCTTTAATTATGGCTAAATTGGTCAACAGGATAATAGAGTAGTACCAAAAAAGCACTATCTAAGTTCTCACTAGTTGCGGGGGGGGGGGGGGGGGGTATGGTTTTGGAGTCTCCAATATTTTTGTGAGCTTTGGAAATTCTAGATTCTAGATTCTAGATTCTAGATTCTAGAATTCTAGATTCTAGAAAGACGTTTTTTCTTTAGGGAAATAAAAATAAAAGTTATATGATTTCTTTTTGTTTTGGTGATTTGTTGTCTAACTGTGAATAAGTTAAGTAACCGAAATACAAAAAGAAAGCAGCTATTCAGTCTGTCACTGTGTTTGTCTGATCTATGAAAATATCTACGTCACAAGCACTTAATTTTTCTATTACTGTTCATCAGTAGCTGTTCCATATTGTTTATTTCCATCAAAACTGTGTTCTTCACCAAAGTTAATAAATATCATGATATTTTCGATACATTATGCAATATTTTCAAAATAGTGAACTTACTGCCGATAATAAATATTTCAAGCATAATATAAATTAGAAACTAAAACATATTCCACTTAAAATGAATACTTTTAAAGAAACAACGTATTAAAATTTCTTTTTTTTTATTAAGCAATATTGTATCTTTTACATCTGTTATCTATATTAAGCAATATTGTATCTTTTACATCTGTTATCTATATTAAGCAATATCATGTATCAATATATCTTTTTTTTTTCTAAAGCAATATTGAAAATTAACTAATTGAAAACAGAAACAATTTTTTTATGCCCTTACAGGAAGATTTAAAAAAAATGAAAAAGTATAGGATTCAGTATCAGCTATCAAGAAATGAGAAATTTATAAAACATTTTTTTTGTTTACAAAACAATTTAGTAGTTGAATTCTCAAATTTTAAGTTAATGCTTGTTGACTAAAAAAAAAGCGTCAAAAGCGTAGATCTCTAAAAAGAAAATAAAACGTTGTGCTGAAAAGATATCATCCTGTTACAAACAAAAATCACACAAAAAATTCTTATGAAATTTCTTGAAATTAAATTAATTCCATTGTTTCAGAGGAGTAATAGATTTTATTTATTTATTATATTTTTTATGATGCAATTTTCTCATTATAATTAAAAATAATTTTTTCAAATAATGCGAATGGGAAATGACATCATGCTTTAAAAAACAGGCACTTTCCTTCATGAAGATGTTACTATTCAATACTTTTTCTCTCGGAGTTTGAGACGTAAGGCACAGTGCTCAAGTGAGTAAAAAAAAAAATGTCAAATAAAAGAAAACGATCATTTTCTGTAAAAAACAGGATATTTTCATCACATGTGCATTTACAAGACAAGAATACTGTTACTGAAATTACATGTACAAGTACGTTGAACGTTTGAATTCCAAGTTGTGTCTGACAAATGCGATTTCAAATTTGGAACTATATTAATAAATAATTGCACGTTGAAATAATTTTTAAATGGTGAGTATGATTATGAGAATAGCATATGTAAATTTTGAGATGATGAAAAGGATGATAGATTTAGATTTCATGGGGGAAAAATTATCATTCTGGTCAAAGTGAGAAAATATTTTGCTTATTTTTCATTTCCTAATATCAAGCATACGAGACTTAATTGACAACTTGGTCATAAATAATGTTTTTATTACATGTTTCTAAATTATCTATATGAACTAGCAAAAGCCATGCTTTGTTTGGATTCGCGAAGTATTATGCTATAAGATAAATATTTGAAAGTAATAATATATTTTTTAAATTACTTTTGCATCTTTATTAAGCAAAAATGTAATTTTATGTTTCGGCGCATTTTAATTTTAAAATGTATTTCAACCAAATTACTAAGAATTTCCTCAGATTGTTTATTTATGATATAAGACTGGAATAAATAAA
Source organism: Maratus speculifer (assembly GCA_964019185.1). Lineage (NCBI taxonomy): Eukaryota > Metazoa > Arthropoda > Arachnida > Araneae > Salticidae > Maratus > Maratus speculifer. Next base: position 6,565,603 of record OZ025303.1, on the reverse strand, counting down.
AATATTTTCGAATTATACAAAATATTAATTAATTTTATTTGTTTACAATTCTTTTATTGCCACTTCTCCAAAACATAATGTAATTCGTTTAAAATTCATAAATATCGTCTGCTTAAATGATTTCACAAAATAAGAATAAATTGTGTATTTGAATTTTTAACACAGAAAAATACTTTTATAATTTAATGTTAATAAGAGAATTTTATAAATTTTATAAAAGAAATCATGAAACTATACATAGTTTTAAAAAAATGAGCATAGTTTGAAAATCTGAAAACAGTTTTTGAAATATTTTGTCAGAATAATGAAAATATATTTTATTCATTTATTTATTTAATGATGATTCTAGCTATAATTACTGACCCATGATTTAAGTTTTTCTTCTGAAAAGGTACGTGTTTCACTTTTTATTTGAAAAAATGCGTTCGTAATGGAAAAACATGTAAAATAAATTAATTAAAGTAATAATTTTTTGAAAAATATTTCTGTAAAAAAATAATATTCTGCAAATCTACAGATCATAATTTATATTTGTGTTTAATTTCAAGTCAAAATACTGTATAGTTTTTTGTAAAGTGTACGACAAACTGTCATTTCAGTGGCCTAGTAGAGGATTCGCTTCGCTCATCCTAATAAAGTTTCATTTTTCAATAATTCAAAAAGTTAAAGCTTTTGAAAATAGTATTTTGGTAACTTTCGCTAAAAATTCAATTCTTTTAAGACTTGCATTAATCAGTGGAATATGGATTTTTTTTATTGTAGTTAATTCTTTTGTTTTATTATAAATTAATATAATAGTTTCTGATTAAAAAAAAATATTTTGTCAAAATTTAGATAGATTTAAAATCATGCATATTACCAGAAGATATAAAAGTAATAAAAAAATGTAGTATATTTTTTTTTAAATTATTTGAAAACATTCTTTGTTTTGATATTTTTTTTTATAAATTACTTTTTCGATTTCTGTTAAATTTAATGTTATTAAATCTTCAATAATGTCATTCAATTTAATGCACATGTTTTATTTTAAGTATAAAGATGTTGCACAATTGTATTTTATTAATAAAAGGTAAGTAATACATGTCATCAGTGCTAAGGTATTATTGTTAGTTACACAAAATTGAATAAATTGATTTGTAAAGTAAAATTTCATTGATAAATGAATTTAATTTAGATGATATTTAACGTTTAAGGTAGCTTTCATTACAAAAAATAAAAAACTACCTATTGCAGCCTTCCAATGGAAAGCACTTCCGAAAAAAAAATTGGTATATATATTTTCAGCGATAATGGCCCTCCTACCCCCTGACCCCAAAACCATTCTCCATCTTATTGTTGACTAACCTATATATGTATACAGTTAATTACTCAAATACGCACAACTTGGGATCAAAGGTTGTACGGATTTTAGAATTTTGTAGATTTCGGGTCATTGCATTGCTTTCATTTTGCAATCAAATTGCAATCAAAATTATTATGAATGCCTGCAATATAATAAAATATTAATATAAATAGTAGGCTTAAATAATGAAAAAATAGATAATTTTTAAAATCATTAAAATATAAAAAGCAAAGGTAAAGTTAATAAGCAATAATGTATGATTAAATATTCATTTTAAAGTTGAAATGTATCTTTCCCAAATTATTCAATGAAACTTGCCTCATAAAGGTACATTACTAATTCACATCAAAATCATAAAGTAAGGAAATTTTTTTCAGGTTTAGCCAGACTTAGTAACTAAAAAAGCTTAATACATAAGCACATTTGGTAAGAAAATTGTGATTACCAATAATAACAGCAATATCTTATTTTTTTTTCAGAAATAAATTTTTCTTACTTCATCAAAAAACATGAATTCAGCAATATTTAAAAAGAAATGCAATTTAAAATATATATGGAGTTGATATAAATAAAAAAGTCAAATTACAGCCCTGTATCTCAACTGAATGTTTTATTGTTTACATCTGTAAATTATTTAAAAATTTTAGAGAGTTGTAGATTTTAGGGTTGCGCATTTGAATGAGTCTACTGTGATATACAGTGGCGGTCATACGTTTCCGACCAGCAAAAATTTTTCAGTTAATTTGTAAGTATACCCATATGAAGAGGAATCTCAAAGCGATACTTATACATTTTATTGACATATTAGTTAGGAACTTACTTATAGAAGAACGTGTAAATATCAATAAATTTAATTGAAAAAATTAAGTATAAAAGAAAACGCATGTTCTCAAAAGTTTCGGCAAATTATCATTCTTTAAATTTTTACTATCCGTAAAGTGTTTTTGGTTGTATTTATGAATGAATCAACGTGTATAGCATAGTTTTAAGTCAAATTTGAAAAGTTCAACAATTATTATTTATAAATGAGCGATTAGTTTATCGTTAAAAGGCCAATCTTCTCGAGATATTGCGGCTAAGTTATCGATCGGTAAAATCGACTGTAAACGATATTTAAAAATTATATAAAGATGGCCATGGCTTTCAGGACTTTCAGAGGTCCAGGAGACCGCGGAAAATTACTATTCCTATGGACAGAACTATCAGGAGAAAAACCATTGATAATCCGCATGAAAATTCCGTTGCAATATACTGCGATTTACGGAATGAAGATATTGCTGAAATTAGATAATCTACCGTGTCATGATGCTGACGTGATACAGAACTTTATAGAAGAGTCGGTGTTAAAAAATTTCAGAGGTAAAAAAAAATACAGACGTATCCTACTTTCATTTTTCAAGGAACACAAAGTCTGGTCAAGTGAAAACTGGAAAAAATTTCTATTTTTCCATCAATCGAATTAACAGTTTTGGAAGTGATGGCAGACACAATGTCCGATGACCTAACAACAAAAGATATAATTCGAATTATGTTATTCCTACAATGAAGCATGGCGGGGGACATGTTATGCCGTGGGGAGTATTTTCCTCAAAAAGTGTCGGTCCGTTATTTGAAATCCACAGCCAGGTGAATTATACAATGTATAAAGATATCTTGCAAGACTATTTTCTCCCTTATCAGAGAAAAAAAATTGGTCGCATCTATTTTCTTAACATGATAACGACATAATGTTTGAAAACCTCGATAAGCAATGGTTTTCGCACAAAAAATTTCGTTTTTGAAATGATCAGCCCAAGCGCCCAGCACGAATCCAATAGAAAATCTTTGAAAAGAAGTTGAGAAAAGTCTGCAGAACTATAAATATTCCAACTCAGCCGAAATTTCGGCAAAATTGCAAGAAATGTGGGACAAATGCATCATAGACGATTTTTAACCGTTGATTGTATGAATTTCACGTTGCTGAGCCGCAGTACTTATTGCTAAAGCTAATAAAATAGTAATACGATAAAATACTAATCGTAAATGTTGTTGATCACTTTAATTTTCTATTACAATACCACTTTTTTACAAACTTGTGAAGGTGGCCTGAAACTTTTGAAAACATGCGTTTTCCTTTATACTTAATTTTGTCAGTTAAATTTATTGACATTTACATGTTCTTCTATAAGTAAGTTCCTAACTATTATGCAAATAAAATGTATAAATATCACTTTGAGATTCCTTTTCATATGAGTATATTAACAAATTAACTGAAAAATTTTTGCTGGCCAGAAACATATGACCGCCACTGTACATGTAAACATTATATAATACATATATATCTGATATATGTCATGTGATAACTCTCAAATTTATTAACCGATTTTGATAAGATTAATATTGATGAGATTAAATAATACATACCGATGTCTCGACCGAGTTCATAGGCCAGTTTCAACCACCATCTTGTTTCAAAAGGCCATTTGAATTTCTTTTTTATTTAAAAAATAGTGCAAATAAATTAAAAATTGAAAAAAAAATCTTGTGAATTTTACCTTAATACAACGTTACCGAAGCATATTTTGTTTTGTCTTTACCTTAAAAAATGGCTGAGAAGTTTGAATTTCTAGGGTTGGTGACATTTTAAAACAATCTGAATTTCGTCACGCTGTAACTCTCGTATTTATAAAATGATTTGGATGAGATTGATTGCATATATAATATATTACAATGTCTCGACTGAATTCGTTGACCAGCTTCTTCTGCCATCTTGTTTCAAAATAGCGGCCATTTGCACTGTGAATTGCTGTGCAATGCTTAAATATTAATAATATCTGTTAGCTCCAAATTTTCGCCAAACCTAGCGACACTGGACGACATATCACCAAATTTGGTGATCAGAAAAGTAACCATAAATGATGCCAACTTCACTATAGCTTACTAATTTGGTGCAATTCTCATTCAAGTACCCATTGGCGAATAATTTTTTATCGGGTTCGTCGCATTTTAAATTCTTCAAATTTGATTAAAATTATTCTCAAATAAAATATACAGTGGAGCATCGTTTATACGAGCCGAAGGGACTACCGAAAATCGTCGTATAAACGATAACGACGTATAATCGATTATCATTTCCAAATCTAGAATTAATTTTGTTTTGACTTAATTTTAATGTTTACATGATGACTTGCCTGAATTTGTAAATTAAACAAACCAGAATAAACAAATGACCACAAAAACTGGGGAGAGGGGGGAATTAATAAGCAATTTAAATATGCGTACCTTTATTTATGTTTCACCGAATGGTTCCTCATTTGCAGAACACCATTTCCTTTCCATTTAAAGTCAAAGATCAAAAACCCCGTGTATACAACTAAAAGTCGCCAATACTGATAACAGTTAAAAGGATAGTCTATTTGCAACTTAAAACAAGTCGGGAAAGCTGACCATCCCCGAAAAAAGAATGACCCCTCCCAGTGTAATCTGTTACACGTAAGCTGATTTTTCAGACTAATCGAACACCAACCCACATTTTTATACTGTGGAGTGCATTTAAACACGCTCTTTGGTGTTATTCATAGCTGCCAACTTCCACTCGTTCGTAAAATACAAAAGAAAAAAATCGAAAAATCAACATGTAAACGATTTTGGGCGTCGTATAAAAGATATATTTTTACATTAAAATGAATAGGAATGAATCGGGACCGCATTAAAACGTCTTATAAATGTAAACGTCGTATAAGTGATCGTCGTATAAATGATGCTTTACTGTACCAAGAAATATGATAGCTACCTCTTCCTCCTGGTGCTAGCCTAAACGACTGTGAAGTACAAACATTTATTATTGATGAAAGAAATGTTAACAGTAATCCAATGAGAAATTATATACTAATAAATTAGAGTGATTTTTTTCATATCTTTAATTAAATAATCTGTTCAAGGGTAGTGTTGTGAAAAGTATTAGCTATTAAAATATCATAATTTTACTAATGAGCTGGAGGCAGGGGTGCAAAAATCTAGGCGCCAGAGGATAGTCTCTCACCACTAAAATTTTGAAGTTTTTTCGTCCAAAATTTAATAGCATTCTAGCTGGAATTTTACACGAAATATTAGACGAAGAAAAACGAAATAAATTTTGTGGTGAGAAACTGCCTGCTGGCGCCTAGATTTTTGCACCCCTGGCTGGAGGTATAAGGAAATTTCATATTTGAATCCAGCTTGTATTGTAATATTACAGTGTCTAAATTTGCTATATATATAACGCAGTTTGAAGCATTATATACCCAGTATATAAAGTCACTGTTATTATTCTAAATCTGTATCTGCACTTTCATATAAAATTCTACAATCTTTCTCTTAAAATGTATTTTTATGCTGCTTTTAAACATACAAAACTGCAGCATAGCTAATGTTGAATTTTAATATTTTGATAATTTTTATATCGTGTTTTTTAATATCGTGTGGGTTCGAATTACTTGTACTGTAATTCCACCAGGGGAACAAACAACCTTTATAGTTCTATCATTTATTTACACTATATTACAATTGCCGCTCACGCAGCATCCGAAAAACAAAAACATTCTTACATCTCCGATTTTATTTGGCCAACATGCATTGCCTCACAAAAACATATCACGGTATCGTTGCGCCATCTATATTTAGAGAGTGGTACTATTCGAAGATATCACACCCCTCTCCTCATAGTTCAAACGAACTACAGGCAATCTTGGTCTATTGCTTCTTCGAACTGGAACACTTTTCTTCGAGTCTTCATCATTATTTTTAGTCACAGTGTCCTTTACAGATATATCTGTCATAACATCATTTTTATTACTCACAACAGTACCTGTTACAATATCATGTGAAGGCTGAGATTTGTTTGGTTCCATAATATTCTCATTATCACGTTGGTCTTTTATTTTTCCATTAATATCAGAAAAACGGTTTTTATTAACCCTTTCATAATTATCATAAACATTGTAATTTTTACCACTATAACCCATATTTTCAAATTTTTCTGACATTTGTTTGTTATAATGGTCATTTTCTTCAATTCTTTCAGATTTTTCGTAACTTATCTCTCTGTTACGTCTCAACTGATTTACATGACGCTTACACATTATTCCGTCACATCTATTTACTAAAACCCATCTACTTCCTAATAATTTTATAATTTTTCCTTTTACCCATTTCTCCCCCTTTCCAAAATTTTTAACAAAAACTAATTCATGAAGCTTAAATTTGTGCAGAGGTTGCTGTATTTTAGGTTTTGATGGTAATACCAAATGAAGGGCTGTTCGAATTGGCCTTCCAAACATTAATTCAGCAGGAGTTTTACCAGTCACCGAATGAGGAGTTGAATGATTTTCTAACAAAAGTCGTGCAATTGATAATGATATGTCATTTTTATCCAGTTTCCTAAGGCAATTTTTCACAGTTTGCACGTATCTTTCCGCCTGTCCGTTCGACGACGGATGATATGGTGGAATAGGTGTATGCTTAATTCCATTATTTTTAAGAAATTCCTCACTTGTGAACGCGGATCCATTATCACTGACTAATTCTACTGGTAATCCAAATGTCGCAAAAATTCTTCTTAGTACTCTAATAGTATTTCTACTATCGGTCCTGGGCACTACTTCCACTTCTAACCATTTTGTATAAGAATCAACTACTATTAAAAAAAAATTTCCTTCAAACGGACCTGCATAATCTATGGGAAGCAGGACGTTTCGGTCCCGCCATTTCGGTCCCGCCGTTTCGGTCCCGCCGTTTCGGTCCCGAGACGTTTCGGTCCCAAGACATTTCGGTCCCAAGACATTTCGGTCCCGAGACATTTCGGTCCCAAGACATTTCGGTCCCTGGCCATTTCGGTCCCGAGACATTTCGGTCCCGAGACATTTCGGTCCATGGTCATTTCGGTCCCGAGACATTTCGGTCCCTGGACTTTTCGGTCCCTTCTCCAGCAAGCTGAAATTTTGTGCACGGGAAATATCAGACATAATTTTATAAGGAACATTTTAGAGTGTTGAATTCAGGGGCAGGTCATTCCCCCCGGAGCTATCAATTACCCCCCCCCCGGAAAATTTGAAATTTTGTGTTTTCATTGGTAAAAAAGTGTAATCCCCCCCCCGGAGCCACAGACGTCCCTCTCGGAGAAAAGTGTCTGAATTCAACACTGGTTTTTTAACTGAAAGTCGCATAAAATTTTAGTGTAATGCGATTAATTACAAGTAACAAGTACCCCAAAACTTGATCAATTATTTAGAAATCGATGGAGATTTCTGAAAAAAATTCACAGATGAATGGCATTCTTTATGTTGAATTCAGGGGCATGTCATTCCCCCCGGAGCTATCAATTACCCCCCCCCCCCGGAAAATTTGAAATTTTGTGTTTTCATTGGTAAAAAAGTGGAGCCACAGAAGTCCCTCTCGGAGAAAAGTGTCTGAATTCAACACTGTTTTTTTAACTGAAAGTCGCATAAAATTTTAGTGTAATGCGATTAATTAGAAGTAACAAGTACCCCAAAACTTGATCAATTATTTAGAAATCGATGGAGATTTCTGAAAAAAATTCACAGATGACTGGCATTTTTTAAAATTGCCAGAATGTTTTGAATTCTTGAACGAGGAAATGGAGAAGTTAACTTGGAAACTGATAACTAAATTTATAAAATAACCCAATTAACTTATGATATTAACACACCCCATAATAGTTGTAAAATTTTAACTTCTGAGATGTATGTTTCCTCTCCAGGGAGACAAAGGCTTTTAAATTGCCAGGAGAAAAGAAAGAGTTATTGTTATATGGAATTTATATTCTGACACTTAGCATATTAAAGGATTTCATCGCTGAAGCCAATTTTCAGAATTATAAGTGTTTCATTATTTTGCACCCCCGCCACTTCCCGCATAAGAGCAAAAATGTTGAAATAAATAAAAAACATCTGTATCTGGTGGAATTTTACCCCCTGTGCCAAAATTATCATTGAATCCTCTTTTTGTTTATGGCATTTTTTATATGTTGTTTTTGGTTACTAGCATTTATTTTCCTTTTAAACTTTTCCGTTTTTAAATTAAGAAAAGAGTTTCCAGATTGCAACACGTGGAGGTAGTTAGCATTGCAATTATTTTATTACATAAATATATGACACGATCAGAAATAATTATTAAAATGATTTGTAACTTAAAGATTTTTTTTTTTTTTTTACATTTTAGAAAAATGAATTACATCTTGAATTATTAGCAATTATTTTTTCATGACAACAGTTCTTTTTTTATTGTTATTATTACAATCCTGAATGTTTATTATATTGACACTTCTCTGTTTTTATTAATGTTTTCCAAAACAACGGCAACAGCAAAAAAATTATATTGCCATACTTTTATGCATATATCACATTTATACAACACATCTGTTAAATTTTCTAAAACCAGCTTAAGGAAACTAATTAAAAAATTATTAATGTAATGCGTATTGAAATTTGTCATTTCATTTAAAGCTGATATTATTATATAAAATAATTATTTTTAACATTAAAATATAAAAACCCTCATAAAAAATATGAAAAAAAAGCCTTCTGTCAAAGTAAGTTAAATTAAAAAAGGTAACTTAAAATATTATGTCTAGGTGGTAAATAACTTATCTAACAATCTTATTTAGTTATGTTATAAGTTTTGAATATTTCAATGTCATTCATAAGCTGTAATAATAAGGATAAAAAATATTTCATTCTACTTTTTATACTGGTTTAATTGATACTAAAAGCGTTTGAAATGAAGATAACAACAAGAGAAATGAAAAGCACCGAGAAATGCTGTTCTTTTCAAAACATTCACATTTCTTCTAAAAAATGCCAGCGATTATGTGGGAGGTCCGTCCGCATTTGAACTCCAGAGTATAAAGGGCATTGTAAAGAATAAGGGTTTCATCTGACAAGTGTATAAAGATCAAGATACAAAGAATAAAGCTAACTATCTTGTATAAAGATGACTATTTGTTCAGATGGGCGTTGACAATTGATTGACATGCAGAATTTTTGCTTAAAAGAGGTTAATCGTAGTACATAGTACTTAGCTGATACTTATATCCATACATTTCCAATTTTATAGGAACACCAACATAAAAAAAAGTGTTTAAAAATTCTCGGCACACGGTTTTGATTTGTTATTTACTTAATGTTATACATTATTTTATTAAATGATTAACATCATCTTACAAAATTTGAAAGCATTAATAATTATGTTGTTAAATTAAAAAATTCTCAAAAATTAAATTATTTTTATCAAACATATTTATTAATAAGAATTCGAAATTATTTTAACTATTAATTGTTTAAGTGACTTATTTATCAATTACTTGTTTAAAATCTAGTACAAGAACTATATAGAAGTTATAGCAAAAATGAAAAAAACATATTTTTTAAATTTCAGCTACTATAATGTTATTAACTTCATTAGGATGTATAAAAATGATAAGGATTCTCAAAATAAATATGTTATTTATTCATTTATTGGTTAGTTTATCATATTTTTCTTACTCTTTAAATATAATTAATAAATCAGGGTTCGCACAGTTCCACCACTAAAATTTAAGGTTATTTTCAAAGCATCTCAATAATATATGTATATAATAATATTCAAAAATATTGTAAAATCTTTGAATGAAGGCGGTGTTTGCGAATTCTGTGTTTAAAAAATTAAATGTAAATTTTCTTATTTTTAATAGTGGTGCCAGAGTCCTTAAAAAAATTTAAGGAGTGTGCGAACCTTGTATATGATTGATTTTTGCGAACTGTAAACTATAACTTTGTTTCAAAAAATTTAAATCTGCATCTGGATAATAATGTTACCTAAACCTGTTAAGAAATATTTTTACGCATTGTTACAGTGTTGCATTATTATGTTTAATTAATTATTACGTTACTAATTGGTTTTTCAAAATAATAATAATAATAATAATAATAATTTCCCTTTTTGAAATAAATAAAAAAATTTGAATAATAACTTATGGTGATGAATAATTGCTATAAATTAAATCTCAAAACAGTTAGTGATTTTAAAATGAAAATCAAATTAATATTTTATTAAATTTATGTATTTTTAATTTAATGAATCTTTATATAATTAAATTGATAAAATTATTAATATGCATTTCGAATTTTACTTTACATAAACTCAATAATCTGTCTTGTATTCAATTTATCATTATGTTTTGTAGTAGTTATAAACTGAAGCTTATCGTTTACCTGTTTATTTATTTTATATTTAAAGTTACTGAAATTTAAAACTATTTATTCAATTAATAATAAAATTAAAATAAAAATTGTCAATTTTTTTCTGTGAAAGTGGGAGCGAAAAGGTAATGGAAATAAATAAATAAACGATAAATTAAAAGAGCTTAGTTTTGTCAGTTAAAAATCGAAAATAAAATTATTTAAAATAGTTACATTATTATATAAAATAAAAAAATAATCATTTTATTACAAAGAAATAGGCCCACTTTCAATAAAATTAACTCACAAAAATTGTCTTCATAAGGTAAGAAAACTGTAAAAAAAAAAAAAAAAAAAAAAAAAAAATTGCAATTAATAATTATTACATAAAAAAAGGTCGTTGGAGCATTTTTATTTTTTTTTAACAAAAATTTTTTATAGCACGCCTAGTTACGAAATCACTAATTTAAAGATTCTAAGAAAGTGTGCGAAAACAATCAATAAAAATAAAAGTTAATCAATAAAAATAATAGTTTATAGTATAGATAAAATACCTAATATAAAAAATATATGATAAAACTTAAAATATTTATTCTGTTAAATAATAATAATAAAGACAGTGTAAAATTATATAACATTGTTTAATCAAATTTACAACTCGCTGTGATTTTATTATCACGAGTTACAATAGATTAAACTTATTGGACTATTATACTCAGCTTTGTATAAAATTTGAGGTAAGGGGGGACAGGAGAATAAAAAATATTAAAAAAGACCCGAACAATGTTGAGCTTACAGCGTTTAGTGGGCCTTCATCAATCAGAAACCAAGTTATAAAGTGGCCGGTAAAGAAATAGCAATGGACCGAAATGGCAAGAGACCAAAATGATTAAGGACCGAAATGTCTCGGGACCGAAATGTCTCGGGACCGAAATGTCCAGGGACCGAAATGTCTCGGGACCGAAATGTCCAGGGACCGAAATGTCCAGGGACCGAAATGTCTCGGGACCGAAATGTCTCGGGACCGAAACGGCGGGACCGAAACGGCGGGACCGAAATGGCGGGACCGAAATGTCGTGTACCCTAATCTATGTGGATCCTTTCCCAGGGTAATTCAGACTTCCATTCTAAGGGTTTCATTTTTGGATTATCCCTCGCACACATTTGGCATCTACTACATGAATTTACCATTTGTTCAATTTCCTTATCCATGTTTGGCCACCAAACCACCCCTCTAGCTTTAGCTTTCATGCTAGACATACCCTGATGAACAGAATGCAATAATTTCAATATATATTCTCTACCTTCCTCTGGCACAATTACTCTATGCCCCCATAATAGACAATTTTCTAAACAGGAAATTTCATCCCTTCTACGAAAATAAGGTTGATATTCTTCTGCTTTAACCTTTCGAGGCCATCCATGTAGTACCCACTCTAAAATTTGTTTAGTTACAGGATTTTCAGTTGTCCACTTTGCAATCGTTTTAGAAGTAACGGGCCAATCATTATTATTTGAAACAAACATTATTTCAGCAGGATTACTAACTATATTTACAGTTTCTGGGAGAGGTAATCTACTTAATGCGTCCGCCTTTTTATTATTTTTACCTTCGCGATACTCAATTGTATAATCATATCCTGCTAACATAAGCGACCATCTCAGCATTCTAGGTGATAATGTATCAGGTACCTTTTTAACAGGATCAAACAATCTAATTAAAGGTTTGTGATCTGTTATAATTTTAAACTGTTTACCAGCTAAATATTGGTGAAATTTAGTAACACCAAATATTACAGATAAAGCTTCTTTATCTATCATTGCATAATTTCTTTCAGTTTTATTTAAAGTTCTAGAAGCATAAGCTATGGGTTTCTTTTTACCCTCAATAATATGGCTTAATACAGAACCAATGCCATATTCTGAAGCATCACAGTTCAAAACAATATCTTTGTTAACATTATATAATTCTAAAACAGGTGATGTACATAATAATTCTTTAACTTTTTGAAATGCTTTATCATGCTTTTCTGACCATGTCCACTTAACGTTATTATCTAATAATCTATGTAAAGGTTCTAAGACATCTGAAATATTAGGTAGGAAGTTTCTATAATAAGAAATTAAGCCTAAAAATGAACGCAACTGTGGCACATTATTTGGAATAGGTGCATTCAAAATAGCATTAACTTTTTCTGGCATAGGTCTAATTCCTTCCTGAGAAATTTTATGTCCTAAATAGCAAACTTCCGAAACCATAAATTTTAACTTTTCCATATTTAATCTTATACCATGCTCAGAAAAGCATTTCAGAACACTTTCAACTCTTTCAGAATGTTCTGATTCATTCCTAGCACTTATGATTACATCATCTAAAAATACACCAACATACTCATATTTTTTTAATATATTCTCTATTTTTCTCTGGAACATTCCAGGAGCACACTTTACGCCAAAAGCTAATCTTAACACATTAAATAATCCTTTATGAGTATTAATAGTTAAAATTTTACTACTTTCATTATCTACAGGTTGTTGTAAATAAGCATCTTTTAAATCAAAAACAGTAAAGAATTTTCCACCTGACAATTTAGAGAATAATTCTTCCATCCTAGGAAGAGGATAATTATCATTTTCTGTATTTGCATTTACTGTGGCTCTATAATCACCACAAATTCTAACAGTACCATTTGGTTTTGGAACAATTACTATAGGACTAGCCCAATCTGAATGATCAACAGGTTTTAAAATACCCTCTTTTGTTAATCGTTCCAATTCCAAATCAGTAGCTCTTCTCAAAGCAAACGGAACAGGTCGAGACTTAAGAAAAACTGGTTTTGCATCCCTTTTCAAATTTATTGAAACGGGAGGACCTTTTATTGTACCGATCCCGTCAGCAAAAACATTTGGAAAATTTCTAATTAAATCATCTTTCGAAATACTTTTAATCATATTTACATTAAGCCAAAATAATTTTGATGCTTTTAACCAAGTTTTTCCAATTAGACTCGGACCTTTTTCTTTAATAACTAACAATTTTAAATCAGGTATACAATATTCATCAACAAAAACATCTACTTTTAACTCACCTAATACAGTTAAAAAATCTTTAGTATAAGTTTGTAACTTAACTTTAGATTTAATTAAAGGTAGCTTACCTGAGAACAATTTTTCTGCCACATTTTTACTTACTATCGTATGCGCCGCCCCGGTGTCAATTTCAAATTTAACATTCACACCATTTATTTTTACATTTTTTTGCCATGTTACACTATTGGAGTTGTTGTCCACACAATTAAAACAATATTCCTCTTGAACAGTTTTAATTTTACTGTTTTTGTTCTGTTTATCATTTTTCATCATAAATTTTCGATTCCTACAACAAATTCTTAGGTGACCAAATTTGTGGCACAAATGGCACTCGGCATTCTTGAAAGGGCACATTTTAGGATTATGGTGTTTCGCACATCTGAAACATGTTTTCTCAGACGCGAATTTTTCTTCTTTGGACTTAAATGGATGAGAGAACTTTTCTGGTTTCGGTTTCTCCCCTTTAGCGCGCACTTGGTTGACAGCTGTACTTTCGCCTATATGTAGTGATTTCACACCGGCTTCAGCAGATTCAAACGATTCTGCGATCTCCACCGCAGTCTGGAAATTTAATTCCTTACAATCGAGCAGCTTTTGTTGTATCTTTTCATCTTGTATTCCGAATACAAGCTGGTCACGCAGGCGGTCATTTAAGGTGATTTCGAAATTACAGAATTCAGACAATCTTCTAAGTTCTCTTACAAACTCAGCTATGCTTTCCCCTGGCTTTCTAAGACGTTTCTGAAATTTGAATCTTTCTACAATTTCACTTGGACAAGGAGAAAAATGTTCTTTAGCTTTTTTTAAAAGATCTTCATATTTTATCTCCTTTAACGTCTTCGGGACAATAATATCTCTTAAAATCGTAAATGTTGTCGTACCAACAGAACTAAGCAAAATATTCTTTTTCATTTCTTCATTCTTTATATTATTCGCACAGAAATAAAAATCCATTTTCTCAACATAAATAGTCCAAGGAACCTTCGAGTCATATTCTTCTAGCCGACCAAGCGAAATAATTTCTTTTTCAACAGCCATTATTTTTCAGCGTTTACTTTTTTTTTCAAATTATTTTTCTTTTCAAAATAATACGGGTAAATAATCCCATCTTAGTCGCCACTTTATAATATCGTGTGGGTTCGAATTACTTGTACTGTAATTCCACCAGGGGAACAACCTTTATAGTTCCATCATTTATTTACACTATATTACAATTGCCGCTCACGCAGCATCCGAAAAACAAAAACATTCTTACATCTCCGATTTTATTTGGCCAACATGCATTGCCTCACAAAAACATATCACGGTATCGTTGCGCCATCTATATTTAGAGAGTGGTACTATTCGAAGATATCACAACATACTGATCGTTAGTTTAATTGATTTGTTTCTGAGTAAAATATTTCTTTTTTTCTTCCCTTCTGAAGTTCTGTATTTATTTCTGTACTCTCTACAGACTGTGATATAAACAGCTCTTGTTTAAATATGTTTACTGATACCCTTCACACAATTTATAATCCAATTTGCTATGAATGTATTCCAAAGCTGTATTATAAAACTTTTAAAGAAAATGTATTTTATTTTAATTATAATATATTATATCCGGCTTTAAACATGGTTAAAAGACTAATGAGTGTTTAAATTATTGTAATACAATGTGAATCGATTTGATAATGCAAAATGTTTTTCTCAATAGTCATTTATGTTACTTTAAAAAATTCTTAAATCTGGAAGAATTTAGGCTAAATATATCTAAATATTATAATTCCCTTTGCTGTAAAAATAAGTTTTTTCCATTCACATTGCTTGTACAATATATCAATGTTTTCACAGATGATATGATATTATAAAATTTTCTCCATAAGGTTTTTTTAAAATATACTCTAATTTATGTATGTTTTAAAAAATACTTTTATATATAAATGTTTTATTCATAAATATCTGATTTATTCCTGATTTATAATATTTATTTCTAATTTTTATTAATAATTTCTGTATGATAAGTTTTTTTATTTTATGGGAAAATTATTTATTTCATTAATTCGAAATTTGGTTATATTTTAAATTTTTAAGCAATTAGAAAATTAATCTGACACATCATCGGTTCTATTTCAATTCAGTTTTCTGAGTTATTTTAACATTTCATAAAAAATATTTTTTTTTTTGTAAATTTATTCTTCATGAATCTTAAAAGGTGACAGATTGTGTTACTTATACTTATTGCAGGTGCAAAAAGCCATGAATATATATGAACATCACATCACTCTAAACTGTCTTTAAAGTGCGAAATATGCAGCAAAATATTTCTTTACAAGAAGTTTTGTGGAAAGTATGTTCTGATTCACAGCAAGAAAACCCGTTTGTTTGTGGGGTATGCAGCAAAGGATTTTCGAGCAAAGGATTGTTGAGCACACATCTTTTAATTCATACTGGTGAGAAACCTTTTGTGTGTGATATATGCAGTAAGAAATTCTCTCTTAAGTGTAATTTAAGCAGACACCTCTTAATTCATACTGGTGAGAAACGTTTTGTTTGTGAAATATGCAACAAGAAATTTTCTGAAAAGGGTACTTTAAGCAAGCATCTGTTAATACATACTGGTGAAAAACCTTTTGTATGTGATATCTGTAACAAGAAATTCTCTCGGAAGTACCATTTAAGCAGTCATCTATTAACTCATACTGGCGAAAAACCTTTTGTCTGTGAAATATGCAACAAGAAATTTTCTCAAACTAGTAGTTTAAGCACGCATCTGTTAATTCATACTGGTGAGAAATCTTTTGTGTGTGAGATATGTAACAAGAAATTCTCTCATAAGTGTAGTTTAAGCACACACCTCTTAATTCATACTGGTGAGAAATCTTTTGTGTGTCATATATGCAACAAGAAATTCTCTCAAAAGAGTAATTTAAACACACATTTGTTAATTCATACTGGTGAGAAATCTTTTGTGTGTGAAATATGCAGCAAAAAATTCTCTCGGAAGTACCATTTAAGCAGTCATCTATTAACTCATACTGGCGAAAAACCTTTTGTCTGTGAAATATGCAGCAAAAATTTCTTTCAGAAGTCCCATTTAAGCAGTCATCTATTAACTCATACTGGCGAAAAACCCTTTGTCTGTGAAATATGCAACAAGAAATTCTCTCGGAAATATAGGTTAAGCAAACATCTTTTAATACATACTAGGGGGAAAAGTTGTAAGTAAGATATGCAACAGTAATTTCTCTTCAAAAAGTGTTTTAAGGAAACATTTGTAAATCTATTGAGAAAACTTGTACGAAATATATTAAAAAAAAATAAAAGAGCAATATTTTTCTTTTTTTTTGCTCCCGTAATTTGCTAATTGCGATGAACTGATTTCTATACTTCTTTTATTTAGAAACTTTCGCATATTCTGCAATGAAAATAGTATTTTATTCTAAGTATTATAGAGACTAAAATGAAATGTCTACCAAAAAAATGTTGACAATTTAAACTAACAAATTAACAAATGGGGAGCTCTAAGATCATTTCTGGCAAATTCATGTTTTTTATCAGGCTTTATTTTTTATATAAACCCAAAAGCATTGCAATACTTTTTTTTATATTATTTGTTTTGCGTAGCATAGGTTTATAAGTCTGTAAGATTGAGTTTGTTAGCGTTTGAGAATATTCAAGTCAGAAAATTTGTTAAAAGTAATTTCTCAGAGTGAAGTTCTTTGATTTTAAAACTGTCGTTCTCATAATTTCTTAACCTCTTTTATCCTGAGACAATTATTACAGGGGACTGCATAAATCAGTTTAAAATTTTTATAAAACATCTCGAAAAATGTCAATGTTTATATCGATGTCTATATATCAATACTTATAATAAACCCGCATTTATTAAAAATCTCGAAGTATGTTTAACAATTCTAGCAGCATTTAAATTAATTTAAAGAATGTTCGTTACTACACGGTTATCCTGTCGATCATTTTCGCCAAACTAATAGCCAAATTATGCATGTTGACGCAATTCTTATTTTAAATAACGAAAGACCAAATAAATTAATAAAATATGGACAAAAATAGAAATAAAAAGGGGAATTAAAAACCGCTTGATAACGTTTTAAAAATGTACATCGTGTTTAATGTCATTGAATATGACATTCACTATCATCTATTACTGGCATTTAATCTTATAATTTATCGATGATTTTTTGGTCGATGGGATAATCAAGTAGTACCGAATGTTCTTTAGTGTCGCTCGCAGGCGCCATCAAGAATAAGGAGGTTATGCTGAAAATACTGTTTTTAAGAGGGGTACTGCCCTGAATTCCCCATAATGTTGAAAATAAGATAAAATTAAATGTGTTTGATACACTGATTGTTTTTTTTAAATATCTGATGAGGTTTGAAAATTCAAATAAAGGTGTCTGAAAAGTGATTTAAAATTATGTTGAACTCATCAGGATTCTATAAAAAGAAAATATCCTAATTTGATTACAGTGTCATGACTAATACCTGTAGTTATTGAATTACTTAGTTTCAAGATCTTCTGAATTCTGATTGGTTTCTTTTATAAAATGCAAAAAGATCTTATGTGATTTTTAACTATCAATAAATGTTGGTAAAAAGCATTTGACTTTTTTATTTGTTTTTCCAATTCAGTCTCCCTTTAAAACTAATTGATTACTCTTAACTTATTATTACTATCCCACATTCCTTATGGAAAAGGAATTTTGTGCTATTTATAGTTCGTTCAGAGATACATTAAAGATAATCCCATTTTATCTTATGGTATGTAAGGAAAATCATTTGTGGATTATTTATACCTTTTCATGTATTTATCAATAGAAACGAGTATGAATTTCTGAGGTTCCTTAAAACATATTTTCTGTGGAATACAGTGTGCAAAGTATTTATTATTCTTCAACACTAACTATATCAACGTTCATGTCCTTCATAGTCCGCTCGTCTGTCCGTATGGCCGTCTGTCCGCGCTCTAACTCTCGTAAATATACTCGGATCGTCATGAAATTTTTGGGCGTTATTGACGTTTACCCAAGCACGCACCCTATTGAAAATGAAGTATCTACCATGATTAGTTTATCTACAGAGAGAATCAAAAGATTCCCATTACATTACGGCCTATGGGGAGCAATCGTTAATATACTCGGATTGCCATGAAATTTTAGGACGTTATTGACGTTTAACCTAGCACAAGTCCTATCGAAAATGAAGTTTCTACCATGATTAGTTTATCCACAGGGCGAATCAAAAGTTTCCCATTACATTACAGCCTATAGGGGAAAATCGTTTCATAGGAATTTTAAAGATGTTATACCCTGTCAAACATATTAAAATCTGCATTCTATAAAATATAAGGTGAAAATGTAGCTATTATCCATTTACAGGGCCACACAAAAGAATTCCATTAGATAATGGTAAAAGGGGAATTGTGTGTGACATATTTTAAATATATTAAGCTGTTTCATGTAAGATAAAATTAATATATGTCATTGAAGCTTAATATAAATTATACGCTACTGTCTTGCATAATATGATGTACATAGCATTTACAGGGCTATACAAAAAATTTCAAATAGTATATTCTTTCCGAAGTACCGTGTATGTGTCCGATGATGGCTGATGGAGGCGTGAAATGCATTTTAATTATTATATGCGCGTTTATATTTCGCTATATATATATGCACATTATGGTGTGTATAAATGTTATAGTTGATATACAGAGCTACCCAAAAGAGCTCACCAACGTTACTGAATATGAGCGTAAATTATTTAAACGTGGTTCTTAAATAAGCTATGTATTTTTACGCTGATCTTCATTCAATTTACTGAAAAATGTTTGCAGAATATAGATAAAAGGATATACAGGGCCACGCAAATAATTCGGTACATGGACGCTTATGAATGATAATTTATGAGAATGTGATTTCAGTTGTTTTAAAAGTGTTTTAGTTTACAATAAATTTTAGCCTAACGCTTACGTGTAATAAAGGTACAATGTAAACTACAGGGCTGAACAAAAGTATTCAAGTATGTTTCCATCTAATAGTATGAATTGCTGAAAAAGAAATTTCAAGCTACTGGGTATTTTCTTGCTAAACAAAATTTTTCCATTACATCAACTGACATATGAAATACAGGGCTGTTCAAAAGTACTGGAATACATATTTGGGTATATTTGGCTATACACTATTATTTCCCTAAATAACAAAGTTTTGCTAAAGGTTTCATTAAGTGTTCGAAAGTGCTTCATAATCTATGCTTAACGCATGATTTTTCTTACTTGTTTAAAAATATAAATGAATAAAAAAATTAAGAATTTTTTTCTTTTGTTCTCCTAAGCAGTAGATCCACTGCTGCAATTTACACTTTCTCTTCTAAGCAACAATTTTGAGCACCATTCCTTGGCTAAAGGAGAGGGGGCAAGGGTCACTCACAGTGTTAAAGGAAATTACCTACGTACGATTTTCAAGATTTTGATTTTGAGTTTTTTGGGGAATGGACTCATACATGAACTGTAAAAAATAAATTTTAAGCATATAATTGGCGAAAAAGCAAGCCTTTTAACTAATCACATATGGGTCTGCTTTGGAGCCGAGATGGGAAATAGAGTTAATTTGGGTTAACAGGTTACACTGTTACACACTTGTACAGCGTTTCAACAACCTGTTATATTTGTAACGTATTACTAATGACATGCTTTCAATGGATGTTTTTTATTAGAAGGCCTTTAAACAAAATGCTTGAAATAGTTTTGGAACTTAAATATAGACGCTGTTTTTATGTTCAAATAAATTTACACCATTAAAATTGGTTTTCATTTAAAAAATTAATTTTCGCGGGACAAAGCCTACCTAATTATGATATTGTAAGTGTCGTGTATTTTCAGCTTTTCTGACACTAAAAATACATTTTCCATTTATGACTTTTAAGACATCGAAAACTCATTAAATTCTTTAAGTATCATAACTCAGTAACTTTTTGCTATAGAATAATAATTTTTTCTGCCTAGATGTTTTTGTAGACTTTTTTTAATTTCTTAACTCAGTAATATAAAAAATTCTTTGCTAAAAGACTTATTTACGTACATAACAATTAAAAACACTTAAAACATTAAATAAAATCCACAACCGACAAGTTTCGACCACCTATTGGCCTTCATCAGGGTTATACAAATATGTCCTTTAGTAAAATATTTTTAATATTAGTAATTAATTTCAAAGCGTAATAGTCCTTTAGTTTATTATTAATTTCTTTACTATCTAAAAAGCACCTTTTTAAACAGATATTGAATTTTACATGATGCATAAAATCTGAAAAATGTTTGGAATTGGAACTATGTCGCTTAAACTCTTGGTTTAGTAATTAAATTTTAGTAAACAATAAGAAGAGACGCCCTGTAAAAAAAATAAACACCTTTTTTAGCATGATTTGTAAAAAAAAAAGTTTATTTCCGACTTCAATCCTGCCAAACACATGTGCATAGAGGACACCATAAGACTATAAAATTATTATTTATGCAAACAATGAAATACAATTTAGAATTGCAATACTAAAAATATGTTTTTCCATATATGCAGACTAAGAATCAGAAAATTCATTAAATTGCAAGTATCGTAACAAAGTAAGTTTTGGTCATAGAAAAATTTTTTTTTTTTTTTGCTTTTTTACATGTTAAAACACAGAAAAACTTATAAGACTCAGACACTGAAATTTTTTATATTATTTCTGAGGTATTTAAAAAATAGCTTTTTTAATGTAAGTCGAATTTTACATAAAACAGAAAAAATTTTAAAACTTTTTTGCATTTCGAACTGTACCTCAAAAATTAACTGATTAGAAATTAACTTTTCCTTAACGATAAAAAAAGACATGCTATATAAAAATAAACAGTGCTTTAAGAGTATAATTGTAAAAAAAAAATATGATCCTGAATTTATTACACCTATATTTATCAATGCCTGTCCAAAGATAATACACAAATGACGTTCGATTAAAAATGTATAAATAATGCTTCGGGAAGTTAGTGGGTGATACTTGTAGATTATTAAAAAGCAAGGATGTAATGTCGGCCATTTTTGGTCATAAATTTAATGGGAAGAAATCTCTGTTTGAAAAGTGGAATTAAAGAGATTTACGGATTTAATTGTTGATAAAAAGATGTTTTATTGTAGAGACATAATGTTTGTTTGGTGTAGTTAGATGAGTAAAACAGTAGCAATCTTTGAGTTTGGATATTTAAAAGGGATATTACTATGTACTGATGGTACTTGGGAAATAGGGGGGTGGGTATTCTGGCGCTATGATTTTTTTTCTTCTCAAGAATTTATTACTAATATTCTTATTACTTTTTTTCATTATTGCGTTGTTAGAAAATAAAAACTGAAAATCATAATCTCTGTAATTGTATTTTACTGAAAAAAACAGAAGATAAGTTGAATGTAGTTTCTGCCACTGCAGAATTCAGTTTCGCCTCCGATTAAAAAAAAAATCGATAAAGGTATTTTAGAAGAGCGACTCCGTTTAGAATGCAATGAACTAACTTCATTTTTCTTATGTTTATCAATATAATAGCAAACAGAACGGAGTGAAATACCCAATTGATTAGAAATTTCTCTCTGAGACATTGGAATTGCGAAATAATAAAGAGATACAATTTGACGCTCTACTTCTTCATTGACTAAATTCATCAAAAACGGATTTTTTCTTTAGTTTAAACGCTTTTTTATAGACTCTGAGAAAAAGGAAATACATTTTAACAATAAAATTGTATGAATGTCTCGTTTTAATGGCCAGATTACGAAACTAGTCATTGTGGGCCACCGTAATACTTACCCATCATGGAAATGCATTATATAAAAAAAAATGTGAAAATTATTTATAAAATGCATTGCAATTCCAAAACAAAATTTAAACATCCATTTAAATATTCTTAATATACATAGTAATGTTCCATTAATTAATTGCTGATGAACCCATTTCGACAAATTATGTAAAATACCAAACTACACAAGTAGTACTGGATTGCGTAAAAGAAACATCCTTATAATTCCAAAAACAATAATCATATTAACTAACAGTTTAATGCGTTAGATTAAGCGTCTCATTTTCAATTAAAACATATCTTTGAATTGACATTTGAAGGAAATGCAGGGTCATCAAAAATCGAAGAATGTGGAAAATAGGATTACAAATATAAAGGCAACTACTAATCCGACCGACTTCGTTCTTGATGCAAAATTTGTGTTATTTTATTGCCTTTTACGTCTTTTCCTAAAAGTAAAAAAAAAATCGAAAATTTTTATATACATTTCATCAAAACAAATTTTTCGAGAGTCTAAAAAATAGTTCCGGATAATCAAGGTTACTGATATTAAATAGGCTTCGTTCTATTTTTACTTACTAAGTAAAAACAAAATTTTAAATCTCTATCTCCATTTGTTCGTGACATAGAGTGTTTACAGACACACAGCAATTTTTTTTCTAAAAATATGTTTTTTCGGAATCTCCAGTATTTGAAACGTATAAATCCGTCAATTTTTTTTTCGAGAGTCAGAAAAAAAATTGTTCCGGATAATCGAGGTTACTGTTATTAGGCTTCGTCCTATTCTTACTTACTAAATAAAGACAAAATTTTAAGTCTCTATCTAAATTTATTCGTGAGATAGAGCGTTTAAAGACAGACAGACGGACGGCAATTTTTTTTCTAAAAATATGTTTTTCAGGAATCTCTAGCATCTGAAACGTGTAAATCCGACAATTTTTTTTTCAAGAGTACGAAAAAAATAGTTCCGGATAATCGAGGTTAATTATATTATTAAGGCTTCGTCGTATACTTACTTACTAAAAGTACATACAAAATTTTAAGTCTCTCTCTCCATTTGTTCGTGAGATAGAGCTTTTACAGACAGACAGACGGACTGCAATTTTTTTCTAAAAATATGTTTTTCGGAATCTCCAGTATCTGAAACGTGAAAATCCGTCAATTTTTTTTCGAGAATCCGAAAAAATAGTTCCGGATAATCGAGATTACTGATATTAAATACGCTTCGTCCTACTCTTACTTTCTAAGTACATACAAAATTTTAAGTCTCTATCTCCATTTGTTCGTGAGATAGAGCGTTTACAGACAGACGGACCGAAGGCAATTTTTTTTTCTAAAAATATGTTTTTCGGAATCTTCAATATCTAAAACGTGTAAATCCGACAATTTTTTTTCGAGAGTCTGAAAAAAATAGATCCGGATAATCGAGATTACTGATGTTAAATAGGCTTCGTCCTATTCTTACTTACTAAGTACATACAAAATTTTAAGTCTCTATCTTCATTTCTTCGTAAGATTGAGCGTTTACAGACAGACAGAAGGACGGCAATTTTTTTTTCTAAAAATATGTTTTTCGGAATATCCAGTATCTAAAACGTGTAAATCCGTCAAAATTTTTTTCGAGAGTCCGAAAAACATAGTTTTGGATAATCGAGGGTACTGATATTAAATAGGCTTCGCCCTATTCTTAGTTACTAAATACATACAAAATTTTAAGTCTCTATCTCCATTTGTTCGTGCGATAGAGCGTCTACAGACAGACATACGGACGGCAACATTTTTTTCGAAAAATATGTTTTTCGGAAACTACAGTGTCTGAAACCTGTAAATCCGTGAAAAATATTTTTCTAGAGTCCGAAAAAAAATGTTCCGTATAATCGAGGTTACTGATATTAAATAGGCTTCGTCCTATTCTTACTTACTAAGTTCATACAAAATTTTATGGCTCTATCTCCTTTTGTTCGTGAGATAGAGCGTTTACAGACAGACAGACGGACGGCAATTTTTTTTTCTAAAAATATGTTTTTCGGAATCTAAAGTATCTGAAACGTGTAAATCCGTCAAAAACTTTTTTCGAGAGTCTGAAAAAAATAGTTCCGGATAATCGAGGTCACTGATATTAAAAAGGCTTCGCCCTATTCTTACTAAATACATACAAAATTTTAAGTCTATACCTCCATTTGTCCGTGAGATAGAGTGTTTACAGACAGACAGACGGCAATTTTTTTATATGTTTTTCGGAAACTACAGTATCCGAAACATGTAAATCCTTCAAAATTTTTTTCCGAGAGTCTGAAAAAATGATTCCGTATAATCGAGGTTATTGATATTAAATAGGCTTCGCCTATTCTTACTTACTAAGTACATACAAAATTTTAAGTCTCAATCTGCATTTATTCGTGAGATAAAGCGTTTACAGACAGACGGACGGCAATTTTTTTTCTAAAAATATGTTTTTCGGAATCTCCAGTGTCTGAAACGTGTAAATCCGTCAAATTTTTTTTCGAGAGTCGGAAAAAAATAGTTTTGGATAATCGAGGGTACTGATATTAAATACGCTTCGTCCTATTCTTACTTTCTAAGTACATACAAAACTTTAAGTCTCTACCTCCATTTATTCGTGCGATAGAGCGTTTACAGACAGACATACGGACGGCAACTTTTTTCTAAAAATATGTTTTTTGGAAACTACAGTATCTGAAACCTGTAAATCCGTGAAAAAAATTTTTCGAGAGTCCGAAAAAATTGTTTCGGATAATCGAGGTTACTGATATTAAATACGCTTCGTCCTATTCTTACTCACTAAGTAAATACAAAATTTTAAGTCTCTATCTCCTTTTGTTCGTGAGGTAAAGCGTTTACAGACAGACGGACGGACGGCAATTTTTTTTATAAAAATATGTTTTTTGAAATCTCCAGTATCTGATACGTGTAAATCTGTCAAAAACGTTTTTTCGAGAGTCCGAAAAAAATAGTTCTATGTAATCGAGGTTACTGATATTAAATAGGCTTCATCCTATTCTTACTTACTAAATACAAACAAAATTTTAAGTCTCTATCTCCATTTGTTCGTGAGATAGAGCGTTTACAGATAAACAGACGGACGGCAATTTTTTTTCTAAAAATATGCTATTCGGAATCTCCAGTATCTGAAACGTGTAAATCCGTCAAGAAGTATTCTTTCGATATGTTTCAAAACGATTGCAAGGCTTACCCTGTACTACGTACGATAGGTAAGTAAAAGTGTGCCACAATTTTTGACACAACACTTTTTAGCTTGTCTGAAAGAAATAGCATTTGAGGCTAACTAAAGCTGTATGGGGGAAGAATAGGGAAAATAAAATAGTATAGGGAAAATGCAGAATTTGACGACCTTTTTTTATGAAAGAAAAATCCCTCATAGAAAGGCATTCCCTTAATTTGGCCGGCCAAAATAAAGGGAGGGAAAACGCCCAACGAAATAAATACAGAATTAACAACAAATAAACTAAGAACAACTAATTAAGAATGATAAAATAGCCATAGAGAAGCACAAAAACAATTAAGGCTCCACACTAGGCACAGAAAAAGACACGTATGATAATGTAAAGTCTATGGGGGCGTTCTTTCCAAATACCTCGCTCAAATTTTAATATTTTTATATGATTTTTTTTTTGCATAAGACATTTCCCAACCGGCCTAATTTTTACTTTTTT
This sequence comes from Maratus speculifer, assembly GCA_964019185.1. Lineage (NCBI taxonomy): Eukaryota > Metazoa > Arthropoda > Arachnida > Araneae > Salticidae > Maratus > Maratus speculifer. The sequence continues at coordinate 6,539,467 of OZ025303.1, read as the reverse complement.
GATTTTGGTTTCAGATTAAAAAAAAAATTCTTTAAATTTAAAAACCGGTTTCAACCGGTTCTGAAATTGAAAGTATCATAATGTAAAAAATATATAAAGGCAAAATGAAAAAGTAAAACTTAGGCCGGTTGTAAATCGTCCTCAGCTATCTTATGCAAAAAAAATCAGGCAAAAATATTAAAATTCGAGCGAGATATTTGAAAAGAACGCCCCCATAGACTTCACTTTATCATCCGGGTCTTTTTCTGTGCCTAATGTTGCGCCTTAAGAATGATAAAATAGCCATAGGAATCACAAAAATAATAAAAGGAAACAACCATTATTCCAATCAGCTGTTCTCAGAGTTTGAAATTCTGTTTATAGGAATCCACAGTCAGCCAAATAAGGGAACAAAGAAGATGGAATTTTTCTTTGCAAAAAACTTATCCAAATAAGTGAAATATTATATCATGGCCAACTAGATCTATAGACCTATCCATTTCAGTCTCATGTATGAAGCCTACCGCTAGAGGACTCTGATATCCTGCCCAAGCATGGCCAACTAAATGTATACTACCCATCCATTTGATACTAATGTATGAAGCCTCCCGCCAGAGGACTCTGATACCCTGCCCAAGCATGGCCGACTAGATCTATACGGCCCATCCATTTCAGATTAATGTATGAAGCCTCCCGCCAGAGGACTCTGATACCTTGCCCAAGCATGACCGGCTACATCTATACGGCCGATCCATTTCAGACTAATATATGAAGCCACCCGCCAGAGGACTCTGATACCCTGCCCAAGAATGGCCAACTAGATTTATACGACCCATCCATTTCAGACTAATGTATGAAGATGTAATGTACAGATATCAGCTTATTCAGTGCTAATTTGGGCAGGGTTCGCGCCACGTGGTCCAATGAAATGGTTCAGGGTTTGAAGCTGTATCCGGCTTCACTTTTTCGCCGGTTTTTAGCGAAACGCAGAGGCTGTTATATATTGAGTTGGTGATTGGTACATGGTTTTATGGATTCGTACTTGTTCTAATCGACATTTACAGATGGTTTTATTAATCAGTGTTTCGGCTGGTCTTGGCGCTCTTAAAGGATGAATAAGGTACCCAAAACAATAGGGTATTTAATAAAGAATACTGCCCAGTTAAACTGATGGCATTGAGCTCACAGGCTACAAATACTAATTGTACATTACAGCCTTATATTTTCAAGGGTTAATTCCGTTCGCAAAAAAATTAAGAAGGGGAAACAGCTCTCCCCTTTCCTCTTTTTTTTATTTTATACTTAATCATTGAACCTCCTATACTATCAAAGACATGCTTTATCATATAAAAAATCTATATCCAAAATTCAGAGCAAATGAGATAATTCTTAATATAAACCCATTTAGCATTTATATAATTTAAAAGGAGTTATCCCCCTCTTTTATACTTAACCATTAAACTTCCAAAACTATTCAGAGATTTGAACGAAATCTGAAAATTCTGCTTGAAAAACCCATTTATATAAATTAAGGGGGGGCATTAGAACCCCTGTTCCCCCTATTTATACTTATTCAATGAACACCTAATAACAGTCACGGAATCGCCTCATCAGAATGACCCTAATCTAAATTTTGAACAAAAACTTAATTCTGCATGAAAATCCCATTTATATCAACTAAGGGGAGGGGCATGAGCCCCTCGTTCCCCCTCTTATATATATCGAATGAACTCCAAAAACTAATCAGGGAAGCGCCTTGTCAGGATGTACCTACATACAAAATTTCAAGTGGATCCGATATTTTTATCATGAGTTATCGCGTTACGCACGAACGCACGTACGAACGTACATACAGAACGGACGGGCACATAAGCTCTCAGGCTATGATAGCCTGTGAGCTAAAAAAACGGTTAATGGTCCATGTTTATTTATTTTTAATTTTTTATCCTTTCACTTTTAATGCTCGTGACATTTTTGTATATGATGTAATTCGGGAAGAAATTGTAATTTTTTAATACTTTGAATATTTTTATGGAAAAGGTAAAAGTTTTTACCGTTAAATAAATTATTGGTGTTGGAGAAGTTAATTTACTTCTTTTTTAGCACTTTCCAACAAAGTTAAAAAGTGCTTATGCATTCGGTTTGTCTGGCCGTCTGTCCGCGCTCTAACTCTCGTAAATATACTCGGATTATCATGAAATTTTTGGACGTTAATGACGTTTACCCTAGCACGAATCCTATTGAAAATGAAGGTTCTGCCATGATTAGTTTATTTACAGGGGCAACCAAAAGTTTTCCATTACATTACGGACTATGAGGGAAAATTGTTTCAAATGAATTTTAAAAATATTACATCTTCAAATTTATGTAAATCTACAAAGTGCATTAAAATATGCATTTTGTAAAGTATGCAACGAAAAGAGTACTTGTTATTCATTTACAGGGCCACACAAAAGAATTTCATTCATTACATAATAATAAGGGGGAGATTATTTGCGACAGATTTTAACTATGGTAAACGATTTCATATAAAATGAAATTGATTTATGTTACAGAGGATTAATATGAGTTATTTCATGCATAGTACTAGTGCACAGCATTTACAGGAATACACAAAAGATTTCAAATAGTATATTCTATCCAAAGTCCTGTATATTATGGAAGATGGCTGTTAGATGGATGAAATACATTATGATATACGCTTTTAAGTTTCAGTAGATGTAAGTATATTATATGGTTATTATAAATGCTAATTATTACACTGTTTAGATATACAGGATTATACAAAAGATCTCGGAAAGTTTAATGAGTATGAGTGTAATTTACTTAAAAGATTTTTTAACACATTATGCCTTTTTACGATGAACTCATTTACTTTACAAAGAAATGTTTGTAGAATATAGATAAAATGAAATACAGGGTTACGCAAAGAACTGGATACATTGTCGCCTTTGGATGATAATTTCTGGAAGTTTATTTAAGTAGTTTAAAGAGAATTCATTTTTAAACTACACTTTAGCAAAATACTTTCGTGTATTAAATATACTATGCATTTTACAGGGCTAAACAAAAGAATTCAAGTATGTTTCCATCTATTAGCATAAATTGCTGAAAGGAAAATTTCAACCAATTAGGCTTTTTCTTTCTAAACTAAATATTACCATTATATTGTCTATATATAAACCGACAGATTAAATACAGGGCTTTTCAAAAGCATTGGAATACATAATTAGATATGGATACGTTATACATTATTTCCCTAGATAACGGAGCTTTGCTAAAGATTTCAAGAAGTGTTGGAAAGTGCTTCATAATCTATACTTGGCGCATGATTTTTCTTATTTGTTTTCAATTCCTTGGGAAATATTCTCTCAGCTGTTGCTTGAATTTCACAAATAACAAATGGGGAAAGTTGATCAACAAAGTTTAATTAAACATTTTATTGTTTAATACTATCGGCACGTGATTTAGCTATGTGCGATGTATGAATTATAAGATTATCTAGCATATATTCTTTATTAAGATTAAATAAAAAATGAGGTATATATTTATTATACCCGATTTTAGACTATAATATATTCTGCTATAGATTTTAGGCCTTAGGCTTTGGGCTTTAGGTCTTAGGCTTTAGGCATTATGCTTTGGGTCTTAGGTGTTAGGCTTTGGGTCAGGCCTTAGGTCTTTAAGCATTACTTAGGCGTTAGGTCTTAGACATTAGGCCTCAGGCCTTGAGCCTTTGATGAAGGTGAAGATGAGTTAGTGTGAAGATGAAGATGAGTGTGAAGTTGAAAATCAGTTCGAAGTGAAGTTGAAAGCGTGACGGTGAGTATGAAGTTGAAGGTGAAGATGAGTGTGACGGTGAGTATGAAGTTGAAGGTGAAGATGAGTGTGAAGGTGGTAAAGTTGAAGGTGGTGAGAAGGTGAGTGGAAGTTGAAGCTGAGTGTGAATGTGAGGATGAGTGTGAAGTTGAAGGCGAGACTGAGTATGAAGCTTACGGTGGTGAAGAAGGTGGAGAGAAGGTTAGTGGAAGTTGAAAATGAGTGTGAAGGTGAGGATAAATGTGAAGTGGAAAATGAGTTTGAAGTTGAAGATGAGTGTGATAGTGAAGATGAATATGAATTTGAAGGTGGTGAAGTTGAATAGGAATGTGAGTGTGAAGATCAGTATAGGTGAGTTGAATGTTAGTGTGAAGTTGAAGGGGTTGCATGTGAGTGTGAAAATGACAATAAGTATGAAGTTGAAAATGAGTATGAAAATGAAGATGATGTGAAGTTGAAAATGAGTTTGAAGTTGAAGGTGAGTGTGAACGTGAAGATGAAAATAAATTTGAAGGTGGCGATGTGTTGGTAAGTGTTAAGGTAGGAGTGTGAAGGTCATGATGAGTTTGAATTTGAAGGGGGTGAAATTGAAAATGTGTGCGAATTTGAAGGTGGGGCAGTTGAAAGTGAATGTGAAGTTGGGGGTGATGAGGATGAAAACGAGAAGGTGCAGATGAGTGTGAAGATGGTGAATTTGAAGGTGAGAAGGTGGTGGAAATTGAAGATGAGTGTGAAGGAAAGAAAGAAGAGTGAAAATAAAATTGACGATTTTGAATGAATATTAAGTGGCTCTGTGGACGTCCAAGGGTTAAGCGTCTTCAAATAGATTGCTATAAGTTATTGAGATGAATGTATCCTGTCTCTATTTTTAGCAACTTTTTTCAAGTAAAAAATTTCGGAAATTCTTTAAAAAGCAAGCTGTATGTTTGCAGATTGGATGCTTCTCTGGTGGAGAAAGGGTTAAAATTTATAAAATAAAATAAGATGAAACTTTATTAGGGAACGAATCTCTCTCTATTCATAACATTTTTTTATTTCCAAATTGTTAAACTCTTAAATGCAAAAATTTATTTTGGAGTCTTCACGGCTTTGTGCTTTGCAAAGGGTTAAATATATCAAATCAAAATGCTATGACAAAACTACCTAATTTTTCAGTGAGTTGCCTTTTTTTTTGCTTTCAAGTATACAAAATTTTTGAAGGGAAAAGGACGATTTTGAATGAATATTGAGCTGCTCTGTGGACGCCCAAGGATTAAGCGGCTTCTATTTGAATGCTACAAATTATTGAGAAAAATCTATCTTCTCTCCATTGTTAGCAAGTTTTTGCAAGCAAAAATTTTTAAAACTCTTTAAAAGCAAACTAGATGTTTGTAGATTAGATGCGTATCTGACGAGAAAGAGTTAAAAGTTATAAAATCAACTACTGTGAACTTTTATGTGGGAACGATTTTCTGTCTGTTCATAACATTCTTTTTTAATTTTCAAAATGTTAAACTCCTTTAAAAGCAAACATTTATTTTGGAGTCTTCGCGGCTTTTGCGTGGCAAAGGGTTAAACGGTATACAATCAAAATGGTATGATATGGGATGAGAATTACCGTAATTTCGGGTGTATAAGCCACAGATCAAACAATTCTTTTTCGACCCAGAATTTTTTAAGAAACAAATATAAACTGTTAGATCGCCGTAAATATTTGTCTTCATTCACTAAATAAGATTTCTGGGTTCAAAAAGAATTGTTTTATCCGCGGCTTATACACCCGAAATTATGGTACCTTGTCTTTCCAAGGATGCCTTTTATTACTTGCAAGTATTTAAACTTTTTTAAAAGATATGGACGACTTTGCCTAAATATTGAGCGGCTGTGTGGACGCACAAAGGTTAAATGGCTTCAAAGAGAATGCTATAAATCATTAAGAGGAATCTATCATCGCTCCATTGTTAGTAAGTTTTTCCAAGTAAAAAATATCGAAACCCCTTTAAAAGCAAACTATCTGTTTGGAGATTAGATGTATGTCTGGCGTAGAACGGGTTAAAGATTATAAAATAAAATACAATGAACTATTATGACGGAACAATTCTTCGTCCATTCATTTTTTTAATTTGCAAATTGTTAAACTCCTTTAAAAGCAATTTTTTATTTTGGAGACTTCGCGGCTATGTGTGTTGCAAAGGGTTAAATGTATGAAACATGGGATGAGAACTAGAAAAACTATGGGTGCCTTTTTTTTTTACTTACAAGTATTTAAAATTTTGTATAAAAAACGGAAAATTGGAGTGAATGTTGAGCGGCATTCAAGATGTCCAAGGGTTAAGCGGCTTCAAATAGAATGCTATAAAATATTGACAGGGATGTATCCTCTCTCCATTCTTAGTAAGTTTTTTCAAGAAAAAAAAAAACTCTTGAAAAGCAAACTATATGTTTGGAAAATGGATGTGCATCTGACGTATAAAAGTGTAAAAGTTTTTAAAACAAATAAGAAAAATAATGCGTTAAGCATAGATTATGAAACACTTTCCAACACTTTCTGATATCTTTAACAAAATTTTGTTATTTAGGGAAATAAAATGCTACTGTATATAGCCAAATAAGTATTCCAATACTCTTGAAGAGCCCTGTATTTGACCCGTCGATTGATATATATATATATATATATATATATATATATATACTATATAATAAGAAAATTTAGTTTAGCAAGAAAATGCCTAATTGGTTGAAATTTCTAAAAGATGAAAAATACTTGAATACTTTTCTTCAGCCCTGTAATTTAACCAGTACCTTTATTACACGCCAGTATTTTGTTAAAATATAGTTAAAATAAACACCCTTAAAACACATTCCCATAAATTATCAATTATAGTTCGCTATGTAGCTAATTCTTTGCGTGACCCTGTATATCATTTTATATATATTTTACAAAAATTTCTAGGTAAACTCAAAGCCTTTCAACGTAAAAATGCATAAATTAAAAAAAAATAGTTTTAAGTTAATTACCCTCACATTCAGCAAACTTTATGAACTCTTTTGTGTAACCCTGTATATCAACTATAATATTTATATACACCATATAATTTAAAGACATTTTGTAAAACTTAAAAGCTCATATCATAATTGAAAAAGCACTTCAACCACCCATCAGCTATCATCGATAATACACAGTATTTCAGATAAAAATATAAGGTTTGAAATATTTTGTGTGTCCCTGTAAAAGCGATGCACTTCATATTATCCGTTAAATAATAAGTCTCAGCGGCGTATAACAATTTTATGATACTTGAAACCGTTTAACATTATTAAAATAGGTCGCAAACAATTAATGGAATTCTTTTGAGTGGCCCTGTAAATGAATAATAATTATTATTTTGACAGCATATTTTACAGAATGCGTATTTTAGTGCACTTTGCGAATCCATGTAAATTTGAATAAGTTTGAACACCTTTAAAATTCACTTTAAACGATTTCTTTCCCTTGGCCGTAATGTATCGGAAAACTTTTGACTATCCCTGTAAATAAACTAATCAAGGTAGAAACTTCATTTTCAATAGGGTTCGTGCTTGAGTAAACATCAATAACATATAAAAATTTCAGAGCGATCCGAGAATATTTACGGAAGTTAGAGTGCGGACAGACAAACCGAATGCATAAACATTTTTCCACTTTGTTGGAAAGTCATTTAAAAATATTGAAGTGCAAACGAGATATCTTTAGAAAATACAATCATCCTGGTTTGTTTCTTCTTGTTAAAAAAATTACATATGTACGTATTGGGATTTTTTTTTTTTTTTTTTGGTGACTAACACATACATTCTCAAAATAGCGTGTGACTTCTTTCATCGAAACCAAAAGAAATATAAACTGTTATACTGTTTTGTAAATACAGGGTATCCAGCAAAATTATTTCCAAAATTATTCTTAGTCTTATTTTCAAATTATTAATTATATTTTATTAATAATAATAATTTGAAAATAAGACTTTTAGTAATATTTGATTAATTTTCAAAATGGAATTTCTGAAATTCCAAAAACTTATTCCAAAATATCGTTAAAACAGGGCACTGTACGCCGAAAAACTCGTTCCCTGCAAGCAATCTAAAACAAGGAAAATGTCAAATCAAGCATTTTTTCCAATCAGAACACAATCTTTTCAAAACGTTCACCGTTCGAAATTTCTGTATAATATTTTTTACAGCTTACCTAATAAACAAACGGTTTACCGAATAACTCTATCGATCTAAATACACAAACAAGTTGGAAACTACACGTGAACGTAGCAAATGAGGTGCGTTCGTACGATAACGAAGTTTTAAAAATATTCAGATCTTGCTGATATAGTAGAGCGTACTCCGGATACAGTATATAGTAGTCGAAATCTTTACGTTTCTGTAAATATGCAGGAAGTAATTTTTATTACACCTCAAAAACGTATATCTTATTCATAAAATGTGCAATAGTTGAATATAAATAAAACGCGCACCAAACAATGTTTCCACGTATAGCATTATGTAGTGGAATACTTTTGTGTGGCCCTGTAATTTAATAATAAAAATTCTTTGCATCACAGATTGTACAGAATGCATATTTTAGTATATATTTCACAGATTCATGCCAATTCTATTATGTTCGAATGAGTGTAACATCATAAAGATGCATTTGAATCTTTTTTTCCATTGACCGTTATGTAATGGAATACCTTTGATTGTCCCTGTAAATGATCTATGCATCCGACTTACTTAACATTTGAAATGACTCCATAAAATTACGTAATAATTATATGTTTTAAATTTCAAACGATTAAAATGCATTTGAAACTTTTTTCCCCATTGACCGTAATGTAATAGAATCCTTTTGATTGTCCCTGTAATTGATCTATCCATCCGATTTTCATAAAATTTGAAATGTCTCGACAAAATTATGTTATAATTATGTATTTTAAATTTCAAATGATTCGGTTGGGTAGTTTTTGCGTTGTTATATGCGGACAGACGGGACGGACTGAGCGACAACAATAGGTGCTACGTATTTACATAATTACGAACGCACCTAAAAATATAGAGGTTCATATTTAAAAGAAAGAAAAAAAATATTTAACAATGACAGATTAAATTTGATATAGGAAATGTTTTCCTACCTCATTATTGGAAGGTGTTGATACATTATTTTCTTGAACTTACGATGCCGCAATATTTAAAATATCCACTTGGTCCATATTAAATTTAAAATCATTAATTAAGTTCGTTTTAAACATTTTTTAACCTTTATTTTTTTAAGGGTGTATTTCGATCCAAAGTGCCTTTTTTCCGATTTATTTTTAGATTCACTTTTTCTCTCAAAACGCACCAAACTTTCAAATTCTCTTATTTAGAAAGTACACAAGGTGCCGTAAATGTCGATTTTTTTGATAAATGTAGAATATATTGCTAAAAAATGCTGTCAAAAACGGCGTTTTGGACAAAATTTTCCGAAGGCGGGAGGTCTTCGAACGAAAAAAAAGAACATCCTGAGAAAATAATTGCTTATAAATCAAATTCTAATTAACTCAGCGAAAAATTACTTCTCACGGCATCTTCTACATCACTTCAAAAATCACCCCAGCATGTTTCATGTTTCTACTTTTAAAAATGTGTCTGAAGTTGTATCGGGAAATTTAGAGCTGTTGAAGGTGGAAAATCATTTTTTCGAATACACCTTTAAGAGAAGTTTGGTTTCCATGGTGTTCGTTTGATTCATTTTTCGTATTTTATTCATTATGACACTCTGATCAAAGTCTCTTAAGGGTGTATTCGAAAAAACGCTTTTTCATCTTCCACAGCTCGAAATTTCCCGATACAATTTCAGACACATTTTTAAAAGTAGAACACACGAAACTTGCTGAGGGGATTTTTGAAGAGCCCTAGAAGGTGCCTTCTGATGTCATTTTATGCTCCATTCTTTAGAATTTGATTTATAAACAATTATCGTTCATAAATTCCCCGTTTCGGAAAAATCTGTTCAAAATGCCGCTTTAGATTGCTTTTTTTTCGATATTTCCTGCATTTATCAAAGAGTTGGTAGTTACGGCACCTTGTATACATTCGAAATAAGACAATTTGGAAGTTGTTGCTGTATTGACCAAAATTTTGGCCCGGTGACAATTTGGAAGTTTGATGCATTTGAAAGCAAAAATGAATTCAAAAATAAATCGCAAAATAAGCAATTTGAATCGAAATACACCCTTAACGGTAATTGTTCATATTAAATATAGATGACATTTTACTTGTGCAGTAATAAGTAACTTTTTCGTTCCGACATCGTTTGAACATCAAGAAACCCCTGCAAAAAAAGAAAAAAGAAAGACGTGTAGCTTAAGAGCCCACAATAGTCACAGAAAAATTACTCAAAAAGACGCGGATGACCATGTAAAGTCTATGGGAGCGTTCTTTTCGAATATCTCGCTCCAATTTTAATATTTTTGCATGATTTTTTTGCACAAGATAGCTGAGGGCGATCCACAACTGGGCTAGTTTTACTTTTTCGATTTTGGTTATATATTTTTTATATTACGATAGTTTCAGTTTCAGAACCGGTTTAAACCGATTTCGAAAGTTAAAGTATTTTTTAAAGAAAATCTGAAACAAAAATTTAAAAAGTAAAAACTAGCCCGGTTGTGGATCGCCCTCAGCTATCTTGTGCAAAAAAATCATGGAAAAATATTAAAATTGGAGCGAGATATTCGAAAAGAACGCTCGCATAAACTTTACATGGTCATCCGGGTCTTTTTGAGTAATTTTTCTGTGACTATTGTGAGCTCTTAACGTGGTAACCTGTTTTTTGAAAAATTCCGTATAATGACAGCGTTCTGAATCTGGTGCGATATGTAGGAAAAGGTGTTGTTACCATGGAAATTAATGACTATCTTCGATTATCGAGGGCGTGTTCAGCAATGTCACCGGTAAGATTGGTTAGTTACCAATACGTTCAGTGCTGTAATCGGTAAGCAACCAACGTCGTTCAGCACAAGTGACCGATGAGACTGGTAAGTGACCGAACTAACCGGGGGAAAATCTTGGTTAGTTGGGTCACGTGATCGGTTACATGTTATTTAGTTAAAAATAAATGGCAACTTCAAATCAACAGGCGGTAGATTCGGTTTCGTTTTCTGTTGTTCGATGTCAAAATGGAATATAGATGGCGCTACATGACATAACTAACCAATGCGTCCAGAGAATCAGTCAACTGGTTAGCTACCGGTTACTTACCATTCCGGTAAGTTACCGGTTACATTGGTCACTTTGGTAAGTTCGCTGAACACGCCCCGAGATTTAACGACACCGCTCACTGCAAAAAATATGAACATTTTGCTGCATCGTCACTCCCCCACTTTTACAGAATATCACTCTATTGGCCAATGAGAATGCTCCATGATAGCCTGAAGTAGTCGTTTTCTATAAAAGCGGCGGAGTGACGATGCAGCAAAATGCTAATATTTTTTACAGTGTACGTATCTCAGGTAACCTGCCTTGCTGTGTGTCGGTTACAGTTAAAAATTTGAAACTTTTGCTGTATCGTCACTCCACTGCTTCTATACATTGTTAAAAATTTGAAACGTTTGCTTCATCGTCACTCGACAGCTTTTGTAGAAAATGATTACTTCACTGTATTATGGAGCATTCTCATTGGTCAAAATAGAGACATTTTATAAAAGCGGTGGAGTGACGATACAGCAAAAGTTTCAAATTTTTAACAGTGTAGCAAACAGTTGCTTGACTCTAATATGGAGTGCCCCACCAGTGGCCGAGAAGTTCAGACTTCTCAACTGGTAGACGGCAGGTGCTGGGTTCGAACCCAATAGCGGCTGTCGACCTAACCGTTCGGAGTTTTCGTGGTTTTCATCGAACCTTGCGTAAATACGGGTTAGGTTCCCTTAGAAAGACCCCCACGAAAGGCACTCCCCCCTGGTCCTATATCCCATTAGTGTAGATAATTGGACGTCAAAAATAAAACCAAAAGCCTAATATGGAGCATTTTTATTGGTCAGAAAAAGAGTTATCTTATAAAAGCAGTAGAGTGACTATCCAGCAAACGCTGCAGATTTTTAACAGTATAATTGCTTGAGAGTGTAGATTTTCTATTGCCCTTTATTTTGTGGAAGAAGAGTAACCGGGGAATTTAATGATCTACACTGTAAAAAATATTACCCTTTTGCTGCATCGTCACTCCACCGCTTTTATAGAAACTGACTACTTCAGGTAATCATGGAGCATTCTCATTGGCCAAAAGAGTGATATTCTATAAAAGCGGGGGAGTGACGATGCAGCAAAATAGTCATATTTTTTTACAGTGCATGTCTGCCAGAAGTGAAGTGGTGCACAAACCAAAAATGAATTACACTAGTGGTTATTTCGTAGATTTGACATTGTTTTTTCCTGCTCCCGTTTTCCATGTTTTCATACCTTTGATTGTACTCTGTTAAAAGTTTAAAACTTTTGCTGTATCATCACTCCAACGCTTTTATAGAAAACGATTACTTCGCTGCATTAAGGAGCATTCTCATTGGTCAAAATATGGACCAATGATCCATGTCTGCCGGAAGTGAAGTGGTGCATAAGCCTTCGTAGATTTATCATTGCTTTTTTCTGCTCCCAATTTTCGATGTTTCAGTGTAAAAATTTACCTTCACTGTAAAAAATTTGACCCTTTTGATGTATCGTCACTCCATCGCTTTTATAAGAAACGATTATTTCGCTGTATTATGGAGCATTCTCATTGGTCGAAACAGAGATAATCTATAAAAGCAGTGGAGTGACGATGCAGCAAAAGGGTCAGATTTTTTACAGTGTTTGATTGTACACTGTTAAAATTTGAAACTTTTGCCTCATCATCACTCCGCCGTTTTTATAGGAAACGATTACTTCACTGTATTATGGAGCATTCTTGTGGGTTAAATTAGATTCTATAAAAGATGTGGAATGGCGATGCTATTAAAGTTGCAAATTTTTAACAGTGTAGTTACTGTTCAGCTCTCCTAGATTATTCGAGACAAAATATCCGACATCCAGATAGATATTTTGGTCTCAGCGAAACGAGATTGACAAATGAAAGTCTACATTTTTTGCGAACTTTTCCCTGTTTGCAAAAATACAGATTTCTGATGGGTCAATCTCGTTTCGCTAATTGCGAGAAATTCTACCTGGATCCCGGCCAATGCCGCCTTCGAAGTACACTGTTAAAATTTTGAAACTTTTGCTGCATCGTCACTCCACTGCTATTATAGAATATCTCTATTTTGATTAATGAGAATGTTCCATAATACTGCGAAGTAATCGTTTCCTATAAAAGCGGAGGAGGGACGATGCATCAAAAGCTTAAAATTTTTAACAGTACTCTAAAAAAAATTGACCCTTTTGCTGCATCGTCACTCCATTGCTTTTATAGAATATCTCTCTTTTGACCAATGAGAATGTTCCATAATACAGCGAAGTAATCGTTTCCTATAAATGCGATGGAATGACGATGCAGCAAAAGGGTCAATTTTTTTACAGTGAGTGTAGCAAAAGTGTCAAACTTCTCGCCTACCGAACAACCAACAAACCATTTAACCAGGAATATGTCTAAATAGAGCTTGGATGAGGTGTTGTGAATATTATTAAAACTCTTAGTGGTTAAAAATATTAGTGTGGTGTGAAGACTTTTATAGGAACATATATTGAAAGTGATGAGTGATATTAAAGTGATTTAAGCGATATTCAACATATATTTAAAGTGATGTCTTCGAAAAATTGCTTTTACACCATTAACAGCTCGAAATTTTCTGAAAGAATTTCAGACACATTTTTAAAAGTAGAGACACGAAACTTGCTGAAGGAGATTCTTGAAGGGACGTAGAAGGATGCCGTGAGATGTCATTTTACGCTCCATTCATTAGAAATTGAGTTATAAACAATGACCTTCTCAGTAGGATCCTTTCATTTTCGTTCCCAGATCTCTCGTTTCGGAAAAATCGGTTCAAAATGCCGTTTTCGACAGCCTTATTTTGCAACATTTTCTGCCTTTATTAAAGAATAGACACTCATGGCATTTTGTGTACTTTCTCAAGAAGACAATTTGCAAGTTAGATGCATTTGAGAGCAACAAAAAAGTAAATAGTTAGTTTGAATCGAAATGCACCCTTAATCAAAGAAGTTTTTAATGAAAAGTGCCGGAAAGTTAAATAGTAAGTTCACTTTTAATACTTTTTTAGTATATACTCTTGTGTGTGGGGGGTGGTAACCGTTTAAACGCCTATGTTCCCAAATGGGAACATTGAATTATTTGCAATGCAAAACATATTTTCCATCATAATAACGATGTCCTTATTTTTCCTAAAAAATATAAGGTTGATTTTAACTTTTGAAAAAAAAATGTTTTTAAGCATTTATCCCAGATATAAGGAAAATGTAAATTCCCTAATTTGCATAAAAATGTATATTATTTGTTTTTGTCATTTTCTCTATATTACTTACATTTGACAGTTAGGAATATAAATGTTTTTGGAATTCGAGAAAATACTCAAGAACATCATACAATAGCATATGGCGAAAATAATTTGTTATATTTGCATAGGTTGTCAATCGATAATTATGTTCCAAAATGCGAACATTAAAATAAGAACAGCCCCCCAAAAAAAGAAAAAAATCTGCAGAAATATTTTTATTTTCTAAAATTGTATGCATAAATTATAATATGTGAGGCTGTAATATAGGAAAAACAAAATTACAATTACATTGCGATATTAATTCAGCGTGTAAACGGTTAATTTAATCTATGAATTTTAAACTTAAGTGTGTTTAATGTTTAAACGTCTCAAGGACTGAAATTTTTTGGAAGTAAAATATTATCACTTACCTAGTAATTACTTGAAGGTTCGGAAGAAAAAATGATTACAGTTAAACCTCCATAACGGATACTCCCGAATAGCGGACAGCCCTCCCAATGCTCACTTTCAAAACCTAAAGTTTTGTATGTTTACCTCCTGAATAACGAACATTCCGAATAGCGAACAGTTATTTTGGCGCGGAAAAAATGCAAAAAGTTTTAAATTCTTTAAATTTACCAGGGTTACGTATCGAAAATTTTGTGAACACAGATAAATGTTAGGGGTGGACTGGAGAAATCCCACCCTTCTACGTCCAGGGTTAAATTCAGGGGGGGGGGGCATTCCCCTTTCCCGAAACACTGAAATGAACCCCCCCCCCCATGTAATAAACAGTGGATAAAGGTATGTACAATATTACTTGTTTTATTGCTTCTTTTTTTTACTAATCATTTAATACCTATGTTTTTCGAATAGCGGACAATTTCCGCGCTCCCAAAGTGAATTAATTAACAACAATTAAACAATTAATATTTAGAGGTGTTACTGTATATTTTAAATTTTGAAATTTTCTGCTGATAGATTAGAATATTTGTTCATTAAAAGTACGTAAATGTTAATGACTACTTCGGAAATAAGCTTATGTTTTCGCGTCGAACTGTGATGATTTAGGGGTTGGTTATCTTTTACTGGAAAGTCAAATGATATCGAAAGATATCTCAAGGGAGAGTTGGGGGGGGGGGGGGTTGGATAATGTTATGAGTTTTGATCCAACCAAAATTTTTTCATTTATTTTGCAACTTTTATTTTACAATAAAATAGCGTTATATTTTTTGTCTATCTATTTTTTACTGAAATACAAAGTTATTATTAAAAACTATTAAATGATTATATTTTTCTTTAATTCCCAAATGACAATTCTTTAATGACAAAGCGTTAATCGCATTTTTAAATCTTGATTACTATAAAGTGGAGTGGTGTGGGACACTTTTTATGAAAATAATAAAATCAACTTTGACAAAAAAAAAAGAAATTTAAATCTATAGAGTGCAATGTGAAAGACTTTTTAATCTCCCTGGATAATATACAAACGTGACATGCAAAAGCCATTTTATAATTGAAGAAATTGTAAGTTTCAAAGTGTGTATCATACCTCCCTACTTACAGGGAGGTAAGGGACAGTAATAAAAAAAGCTGTAAAGTACAAATAGATTAGTATCAGCTAGATACACAAATCAAAGATTGCAGGTTGATAATGCGTATGCTGCAATAAAAAATATATACAGTAGACTCCCTCTAATCCGCACTCCTAAAATCAGCACATATTTTACAGATGTAAACAATGAAACATTCAGTTCAGATTTAGGTGCAAAATTTGACTTTTTTAGTTTTATATCAATTCCATATATTTTTTAATTTGTAATTTTTGTTAAGGTTATTTCAATTATTCAATTCATGTTTTTTCATGAAGAAAGAATAATTTATTTCTGAAAAATAAAGATATTGCTGATTTCATTGGTAATCACAAACTTACCAAATATATTTATGTATTAATCAAACTTTTTTAGTTATTAAGTCTGGCTAAACCTGAAATAAAGCTTCATTACTTTATGATCTTGATATGAATTAGTAATGTACCTTTATGAGGCAAGTTTCATTGAATAATTTAAGAAAAACACATTTCATCTTTATAAGAAATATTTAATTGTATATTATTGATTATTAATTTGACCTTTGCTTTTAGTATTTTTATCCTTTTAAAAACTATTAATTTTTATTTTAGTTTATTATTTATTTTAATAGTTTAGCATATTGTAAGCATTCATTATGCTTTTTATTTCATTATTAATTACATTCAAATTACTTTTTAAGAAATGTAAACAAAGCAATGACCAGAAATTCGCAAAATTTTAAAATCCGCAAAACCTCTGGTCCCAAGCTGTGCGGATTTGAGAGAGTCTACTGTATATATATTCTCTGTGACTAATGTGAAAATTCAGGCTTGTCAGTCATAGATGACATTAAAAAATCATCACGTGGATTGATTTGCAATTTGAAGTAAATCAATATATTATCAATATTATAGCTAACATCTCCTAAAAATGTTTGCATGTTAGCAATTTACATTCACCGTATTGAAGCAAGTTGGAAATTGCACGTGAAGCGAGGTGCGTTCGTACGATAACGAAGTTTTAAAAATACTACTTTCATATATCAATCTCATAAAATTGTAAATAGTGAATTACAATTAAAACTCTCATCAAACAATGTTCTCCCTATACCATTATGTAATGGAATACTTTTGTGTGGCCTTGTAAATCAACAACAAATGTTCTTTGCACCACAAATTATGTAAGATGTATATTATAATATGTACTTTATAGTTGCATATAAATTTTATTAAGTTCGCGTGAGTGTAACACGATTAAAATGCATTTGAAACATTTTTTCCCATTGACCATAATGTAACGGAATACTTTTGATTGTCCCTGTAATTGATCTATGCATCCGATTTTCATAAAATTTGAAATAACTCGACAAAATTATGTAATAATTATGTATTTTAAATTCCAAATGTATAGAATATATTTGAAACTTTTCCCCCATTGACCATAATGTAATTGAATACTTTTGATTGCCCCTGCAATTGATCTATGCATCCGGGTTTCATAAAATTTGAAATGACTCGACAAAATTATGTAATAATTATGTATTTTAAATTTCAAACGATTCGGTTGGGTAGTTTTTGCGTTGTTACATGCGGACAGACAGACAGACGGATGGACAGACGGACGGACTGAACGACCACTATAGGTGCTACGTATTATATAATTACGAACACACCTAAAAAGGAATTGGACATGTCCGATTCCTTTTACTGACATGTTCCATTCCTCTCCGCTTCTTTGTTTTGTGTTGAATTTTTTGTACAAACAAAAAAGATGCTTTTAAGTTTATTTTAAATTATGAGTAGTATACAGTATAACGTTCCAAAAATGTGTAAACTATTACATCTATGCCTAAAGAAGTCATTAATAGGTACTACTTGGTTATCCCGTCGACCAAAAGAACATCGCCAAAATATAAGATTAAATATCAATAATGGATGATCGTAAATGCCACATTCACTTGACAAAACACGTTACGTGTGTTTGTTACGTCATCAAACGACTTTTACTTCGATGTTTTATTTGTATTAATATTATACAGTGAAACCTCCAAATAAGGTACACTCCGAATAACGGACACCTCTATTTAAGGGACAAAACTTCCGGACCCAGTCCCTCGGTATAAGACGTGTAATGTGTTCACCTCTGAATAAGGGACACTCGATTTAAGGGACACTTGAAAATGAGATTAAAGGGGATGGCTTTTGCATTTCAGATAAAGAAGTTGTCTGTGATGAAAATCAAAATACAAATTTTTGTGAAATTATCAAAAAGACAGTCATGTTGATACAGAGGTGTGTACGAAATTAAAGAGTATTTAATTCGACTTTATCCACAATGAAAGTAATGCTGAAAAGTGTGAGAATGATTCTGAAAATGGAGAATAAAAGAAAATTGTGAAATAAAGAACTTCACCTATGCTTTAAGAAAGCTCTTAAATCAAAAAAGGCAACTTTTATGACATAAGTTTTAATTAATTTTTATTCAGAAATGCTTGAAATTAGCCGGCGCTGTTGTTCAGAAACTATGTAATCAATTTCTTATGAGTTCTTTTTTCTCAAACTCAATGATTTTTTTTTTTTAGAAAATGTTGTCAGTTTGGGTGTTTTGAATGTAATTTCTATGCTAGAGAAAAGTAATTACTCAAGAAAGGGTGAAAAACATCTTTTTCACGAGATCAAAACGCTTATAACTCAATGTAATTTATTCAAAACTTGAAAATACAGTTGGATTCCAAATGGTTTCCATAGTCAGGTGTTCCAATTTTATCTGTTAAAAAATATATTTGTAAATGTTTTAACATTTTCTGCTTGTTGAACAGAGCAGTTGAGAGATTTGTTGCCTTAAAATACGCAAAGCAATTGAAATTGAATACTTTTTTTTGTAAATACTGCTCATAATAAAGAACTAAAATTTATAAGTATGATAAATGAACACTTGAAAAGTGAAAAAATGACACTTACAAAACAGTCACTTTTGATTGATTACTTCAAGTAAAATTCGTTTAAATGCTTTAATACTTTTTACATGCACCACAGTTTCTACAAAAAATACAAATCAATAACAAAACATTTAATGATTTAGTAATCAATTGAAAATTTTAATTAATTTTCTATTCCTTTTGTGTCTCATTAACGTGATTTATACGATTTGAATCCATTTAACCTTCACCTTTTAATGTTTCGTTACTTTTATATCTTTCTGAACGATTAATTAAAAACTCCGAACAAGGGACAAAAGTTCCGATCCCAAA